>OU342744.1:5352094-5672094 GCA_910589775.1 Avena eriantha
TAGATCGATAAATTGTTCTACTACACCCCTGTCGGGGCCCTCCATTGTAAATACCATATCAACTATCGATTGAGAGACAGACACCCGTTATCCACTTACACGGTATAAGCCGTATGTTGAGCCTGGACCAGTCTCGTGTAAGAGTACGCGTATGGTCAGTCTGGACCGCTTCATCAATCAATACCGTGATATAAGAAAATACACGTTATAGGGTAACAATTAAATGATCAATGCCCGCACAATCCACGTGTGTACTGGCCGTATAGCATTCCTACGCATAGATCGGATCTGATACCACTGAAGGGGTTCCGTGGCAGAAAACCAAAAAAAATCCTACTTTGGAATGCCTAGACACCCAGGGTCTATCTATGTAGTAATGTAGTAACGACTATGCGTATAGAATACATACTCTTGTAGAGCGTACGTGATTAACATTCCAAGAGAAATGTGGTTGAAGTAGTCGTACTCGTAGCCGAACTCAAGGTCGCGAAGCTCCTCACAAGTCACCCCTTGCTCTATCTTCATCGTGCAGCATCTCCGGCTCATGACATTCAAGTTGTACTATTGGTAGTACCCTCGAGGTTTCTTACACATACGGTGTACGATGACGACCTCCGTTTCTCTGATCCCTACCAGGAGTGCAGAAGTAGATCCCGTCTTGGAATCCATGTAGCGCAACAGTGTGCTGCATGTGTGTCGTCTCTTGCAGGCGCCATCCTTCTTGAGACGTTTCCATTGTGAGAGGACAACGAGAGAGAGATTTTCCTGAGGAAAGTGCCTCGGAGAATACTTTTTGGTGTGTTTTATCTCTCCCATGGGCACCCCTTTATATAGGTGGAGGAGGGATACTCCCTCCATTTGGTGTCCCATGTGGGACTATAAAAGAATAAAAGAAAATATGCAAAAGGGAGGTGATGGCCGACTGGGCCTGGACGAGCCAGCCCATCAGCAGGCGCTTGATACATTGCAAATGTATCTATAATTTTTGATGTTGCATGCTTGGTTTTATCCACTTTCTTGTGTTTTGTCCACACTTTGGAGTACTTTTCATATAATTTCTTGGACTAACCTATTAACAAGAGCCACAGTGTCAGTTGCTTGTTTTCTGCTATTTTTGGTTCTAGGAAAGTCAGAAAATGAATATTCTCGGAATTGGACGGGACAAAAGCCCAAGTGCCTATTTTGCCGGAAGTCATCAGATGCTAGAATACGAGACGGAGAAGGGCTGGGGCCGGCCACACCACCTGGTCGCGCGGCCAGGCCTGACCCGCACCAGGGGGTGGTCTGGCCGACCCCGGCACCCCCTCGGCCTCTTCTTCCGCCTATAAGATGCCCTCGGGACGAAAACCCTAAGTACCCGATCAAAAATCCACGAAAGAGTCTGTAGCCGCCGTCATCTCCATCCCTAGATCGAGAGGGATCTGAAGCTCTTCCCGGCACCCTGCCAGAGAGGGGAATTCACCCTAGAGGCCTTCTTCATCATCATGCAAGCCTCCGGTGTGATGCGTGAGTAGTTCATCTTTGGACTACGGGTCCATTGAGTAGCTAGATGGCTGGTTCTCCTCCTTTGTGCTTTCATGTCTAGATCTTGTGAGCTCCGTTCATGATCAAGATCATCTATTTGTAATTCTGCATGTTGTGTTTGCGGGGATCCGATGGATATTGAGATGCTATTTCAGATTGATTATTGATTTTATCATGTCTTTTTTAATTGTGATCTTGCATACTTTCCGTTGTTAGTACCTATCTTGGCCAAGTAGATGCTAGCAACTCCAAGAGTTAGTATTTATGCTCGATAGTGTGTTCATGCCTCTGGTAATCTGGGGAAGTGACAGAAATCTTTAAGGTACTAGATGTGCTGTTGCTACTAGGGAGAAAACAACAATCCTTTGTTCATAGAACAATCGTATTATTTACATTACACGCAATTCATAAAGAAATAATCTGTTGCTTGCAACTTAATACTGGAGGGGTTCGGATGATAACCTGAAGGTGGATTATTAGTCATAGATGCAGTTGGATGGCGGTCTATGTATAATATTGTAATGCCCAATCAAGTTCCAAAGGAGTCAAGATGATTAGTATATGCATGTATTGCTTTCTCGATGTTTGTCAGTTGCCCCGCTGTAATTTGTCCACCCATCATATTATCTATCTTAAGGAGAGCCACCTCTAGTGAACTATGGATCCCGGTCCTTTCTTTTACATACAATCTATAAACTTTTTACTGCTTTGTGTTTACTTTCTGCAAACTATTACTTCCTTCCATTCGATACGTTTAATCCTTTGTTTTCAGCAAAACCAGTGAGATTGACAATATCATCGCAAGTTAGGGACAGAGTTCTGTGGTTGTGTTGTGCAGGTCTCCACGTTGCTGCTGGCACCGGTAGTGCGCCCTGCCAACGTTCAGCTAGCTACACCTTTGGGGTGTTTCCTTGCTCCTACTGGATTGATAACCTTGGTTTTGTACTGAGGGAAAACTTGCTGATGTGCTCATCATACCTTCCTCTTGGGGTTCCCCAACGAGCTCGATATATTTTGGTCCATCAGCGCTGCGCAACACAGTGGCGTGGCTGTCGGCCGGGTGGGTCGGCGCGTCCCCGCAGTGCAACAACAGCGGAATAGCAGCAGCATGGGGCAGAGCCGGCCAGGTAGTCCTTAGTCGCGGCCCACCTATGCGCCAGCCAGCCTCCCGCGCAGCTGCGCCCCGCCTGGGCTGACCATGCGCGTGGAAGCCCGTCGCGCTGGTGCCCGCCCATGCGGTTGCAACTGAGGTGGGCCGAGAGGCCATGGCCCACTGCGGCGTCTCGCTGGTTGCCACCCGCGTTGCGCTTTACCTCCTCCCGCCTGCCTTTCTTCATGGGCCAGTTCATAGAGGCCCATGGCGGCTGAGGCTGTTGCTTTCTTTCCCTTTTTAGGATGGCTTCCTCCTAGGACATTTCTCTCCGGAGATTTGGCCTATTGAGTAAGTTTCCCTCTAAATTTTAATTTAAATATTTATTTAACACATATTAATTCATAGTCAATATATAATAATTGCATATTTACCCAAAACACCTTTCGACCCCTTTTTCCTTTCTCTTCCTCCGAATAACTTAGGATCTCTCTTCGGAATGGCTTTCTCTTTCTCTATTATGATTCTATCTTACAGAAGATCTCTAGCTCATCATACCCTTAAGTGTATTTCTCCAACGACACGAGGAATGACACATACATGATCAAGATGCCTCTCATATCAATGATCATTAGCAGGACCGGGATGCCTGATGGCTCTGTGTATGGTGCCCAGAAAAGTGCTGGTGCGTGGTTGATGTAGAGCTTGTTGAGAACCCCAAGAGGAAGGTATGATGAGCACATCAGCAAGTTTCCCTCAGTTATGAAACCAAGGTTTAATCGAACCAGTAGGAGCAAGGAAACACCCCAAAGGTGTTACTAGCTAAGCTTTGGAAGGGCGCACTACCGATGCTAGTAGCAACGTGGAGACCTGCACAACACAACCACAGAACTTTGTACCCAACTTGCGATGAGGTTGTCAATCTCACCGTGTTTTGCGGAAAACAAAGGATTAAACGTATCGAATGGAAAGAAGTAAAAGTTTGCAGAAAGTAAACACAAAACAGTAAAAGATTGTAGATTGTATGTAAAGAAAAAGGACCGGGATCCATAGTTCACTAGAGGTGGCTCTCCTTAGATAGATAACATGCTGGGTGAACAAATTACAGCGCGGCAATTGACAAACACCGAGAAAGCAATACATGCATATACTAATCATCTTGACTCCTTTGAGACTTGATTGAGCATTACAACATAATACATAGACCGCCATCCAACTGCATCTATGACTAATAATCCACTTTCAGGTTATCATCCGAACCCCCTCCAGTATTAAGTTGCAAGCAATAAATTATTGCTTTACGAACTGCGTGTAAAATAAACAATACGATTGTTCAATGAACAAAGGATTGTTGTTTTCTCCCTAGTACCAACAGCACATCTAGTACCTTAGAGATTTCTGTCACTTCCCCAGATTACCAGAGGCATAAACCCACTATCGAGCATAAATACCAACTCTTGGAGTTGCTAGCATCTACTTGGCCAAGATAGCTACTAACAACGGAAAGCATGCAAGATCTCAAATAACAAAGACATGATAGAGTCAATAATCAATCTAAAATAGCATCTCAATATCCATCGGATCCCCGCAAACACAACATGTATGAATTACAAATAGATGATCTTGATCATGAACGCATCTCACAAGATCTTAACATGAAAGCACAAAGGAGGAGAAACCAGCCATCTAGCTACTACATGGATCCGTAGTCCAAGGATGAACTACTCACGCATCACACCGGAGGCTTGCATGGTGATGAAGAAAGCCTCCAGGGTGAATTCCCCTCTCCAGCAGGGTGCCGGGAAGAGCTTCAGATCCCTCCCGATCTAGGGATGGAGATGACGGCGGCTATAGACTCTTTCGTGGATTTTTGATCGGGTACTTTGGGTTTTCGTCCCGAGGGCAACTTATAGTCGGAAGGAGAGGCCGAGGGGGTGCCGGGAGCCACCACACCACCCCCTGGCGCGGGCCCAGCCTAGCCGCGCGGCCAGGTTGTGTGGCCGGCCCCTGGCCCTTCTCCGTCTCGTATTTTGGCACTTGATCCCTTCCGGAAAAGTAGGCACTTTGGCTTTTGTCCCGGCCAATTCCGAGAATATTCATTTTCTGACTTTCCTGGAACCAAAAACAGCAGAAAACAGGCAGCTGGCACTGTGGCTCTTGTTAATAGGTTAGTCCAAGAAATCATATGAAAAGTACTCCAAAATTGGAACAAAACACAAGAAAGTGGATAAAACCAAGCATGGAACATCAAAAATTATAGATACATTTGCAATATATCAACATCCCCAAGCTTAACTCCTGCTCGTCCTCGAGTAGGTAAGTGATAAAAAGAAATAATTTTTGAGGTGACATGCACCATCAAAGACTTGATCAAAGATTTTGCAAAACTCAAAGCTGAGATCATAGTACTTCAATCATAACATGAAAGACAAAGTTATAGCAATAAGCAAAGAAACTATGATGCAACATGAAAAGGCACAGACAAAAGATTCATGAATAACAATGCTTTGCAAGACGTTTGTTTCTTTCACATAAAGAAAACATAGCATAAAAGTATTCAGCTTGTCCCTCAATAGAGTAGCAAATATAAATGCATAGGACACCTTCAAAGTTCATAAGAGTGACTAGATACAATGGTTTCAAACAAGCAATAACAAGTTATCCATCAATCAACTAGTCTTGGGACAATGCACATAGAACTAAGAATGGCCACTATGCTCTCAAAGTAGGTGCATAAAGATAGAAGGTGGAGACTCAATATAATGGTGGAAGAAAGGCCTTTTTGTAAAAGGAAGTAGGGATTCAAGTCTCGTAAAGAGCTTCCAAAAATTATGGTACTTATAGCTTTCATCTCTCATTGCCCCTATCATAAGCATCTTGAAGGTGATTAAGGTTAAAGTGACACAAGTGAGAGGATATGCTTGACAAGTTATAAACCGAAATCTCATGCCCCTTACTTACGAAGACCGATCCTCATGCTACTCAACTTCAGTCACGAGTAAGCTCTTGTCATTGTAAGTACATGTGTATCATTAAGAACCGCCAATGGGGTACCCCTTGCACATGATACGGGAGCTTTCCCATAATCAAAATGACAAGGCAAGCAGACAATGAGCATCTCAACAATCTTTTTATTTGCTATTTGCATAGGTTTTTACTGAGGATGCTTCATAGAGTGCTCATTATGGTGATGCTGCAAGTTTCCACCATGATTAGACATGACTTAGGCTAGCGGCCCAGGCGTTTCTCTAACACACATACAAACTCCACGATCTTACAAGTTCCACATTTATTTCACACCACCGGGATCCGTAAGCAAAAGAACATGATATCAACGGGGTACAAAGTACAAGTGCAATGTTGAACGCGTTCCCCATTAAACATGGTTCTGCTAATTTCAACTTATAAAGCCCAAACATATACGCAACAAAGAAGGACCCAATGGTTCAAGTTTATTAGAGGAAATAAAGTAAAGTGTGCCATCAAGTTCGTGAGAGCTTTAATCACTAGTTTTCTCATAACAAGTGGAAGGTAAACAAAAGCATGAATATACTTGGAATAGCATAAGCTAGTAGGTAGGTATGGTGGACTCTTTGGAAAAACTTGGTTTAGGGAGTTGGATGCATGAGTGGAACTCATACTTTGTTGTGGAGGCTAGCAAAAGACCGAGAGCGACAAACTAAGAGAGTAATAATGGCCATAATTATGCAGAGCGACAAAACATCATTGATCAAAGCATAAAGTGATACTATAAGTTGAAAACTAAAGGATCATAAAGGCTATGGTGACTTGAGATAGTCATAACATGGTGTGAGCATGTTCCAAGTCAACCCAAATAAAGCATCAAAGGAGAATACCACTATACTATACTTTAATATGCTAAAACAACGCATGATTCATCCAAGACATATTAAGCAATCTCAATTGTTCATAACAAGCCATGCTACTACAAAGAATACTAAGCATAAAGACAAAACAATATCAAACATGGCATGACAAAGCATAGCCACAGTAAAAGCGAGCTCTTTTTACCACATAAGCATGAGCTTTCTTACTCTTTTCCAAACCAAATCAAACTATTTGCAAACCAATGTATGAAAGAGGGGGTCCAACCAACTTATTCAGAAAACTAAGCAAACCAAGCTAACTAAAAACCAACATGAAAACAAAAAGAAGACGCTCCAAGAAAAACACAATTGTGCATGAAACAATAAAAATGAAGCGTTTGGAAGAAACCTGAGATTTTTATTGATGAAGAAGGGGATCTTGTACTTTTTGGATATTTCTTGGGGTGACACGCGTGGTATCCCCAAGCTTGAGCTTTAGTCCATCCTTCATCTCATTACTCATTCCTTTCATACATTTGAAATTTTTCCTTCATACAAAACTTCACACAATCTCATTAGCAACATTAGTGCACTTCTCTACTACTTAAAAAGAAGGAATTTCCTCTGTTTCCTTCGGTCGCTGATTTCGTCCAATATTTTTTTAGACCGTTTACCCTCGCACCAAATCTAGCTCTATCTCTACTATACGTTCCGTTTTCTGGCAACCGCACCACTATGTCGTTTCTTTTGTCCGATGTCGCGATCCAAAATCCACCGATTTCTTACGCGGAGCTCTGACCACGTCGCCGCCCGATACGCGCGCCTCTGACCACACCTCCAGATCCAAATTGAGAGCGTCGCCTATCTTTCTCCCCTCTCCGTTGACCTCTGTATGTCCGACCCCTGCTCCGTGCCATCCAGGGCTTTGGATCTGGCAAGGAGGAGCTCGTCCCTGACCAGCAGTGACGCGGGGGCTCACCCAGGCTGACAATGGCGACCACGCGCTCAAGGACCCGTATCCCTGCCCCCATCGTCATCCTTTGTGCTGCCACGTCCCTGCACCATCTCCTCCTCCAACGCCGTCGAATAAGACCGATGAGGAGGGCTCAGCTAGTACGCCCTTGATCCCCCGCTCCCGCACCTCTTCCTCCAGCTCCGTCGCGGAAGTCAGCTCGTTTTCTGCTGATACGTACTACGTCTCGCTAAAGTAAGGCTTCCCTTTGCGCCCACGTAGCGTCCCTCATCGATCGGCACTACTCCGGCGCTATCATCCACCGCGCCGCCTCCACATCCCTCTCTGCGCCGTCTACCACGCCGCCCCACAGCCGCATGACCGCATAGGACGCTCCTCCCAGCACCACCGCCGCCACCGCCCTCGACCCCATCTCCACTGCCGGCCCCTCGATCCCCAGCACCACCGCCGCCCCTGTCCGTACGCCCGTGCCCCAGCACCACCGCCGCCCCTGTCCGAGAACCGCACACGAACCTTATTTCAATTCCGGAATCAAGCCCCTCAAATTTCCACGTCTGGTCTTGGTTCATTTGTTCGGCAACTATTGCTTCAGCCGAGTAGTAGAGGATTCAAAATCGAATCTAGGACCGCACGTATCGGTCGGGAGGAACCATAGCAGGGTGACGCGCAGCGGCGGGCAGCCGGACCACGCCACCGCGAATAGACGGATCAACGTCAGTCCGAAGATAGCAGCAGCAAGGGTGTCCACGCGCCTGACCTGTAGGCTCCAGGCCGCCTAGGCAGTTCACCACTTCATCAACGCCGAGCTTTCAAGGTTTGCTCCATCTAGAAATCTCGATGCCTTTTATTTCTTGATTTCTTATGTTTGAACATCAAGACCAAGTCATCTGACATCAGCACATTTATTGATTTATCAGATTTCTTGCTCCAGCTCACGGTGTATTTTTTGACTTATCAGATTTGGTGTCAACAAGTGCAAAAAATCCAGAGGAAGGCTGGAAGGGGAAGGGAGCAGCGAAGAGGTGAGGTAATTTAATTTTCTAAATTTTGCACTTGTGGTGACGGTGATAGCGACAGTGGTGTATCGTATTTTTCTAATTCACTAATCGTGTTCATTGTAACCAGAAGAGAAGAAGGGGAACATGTCATATTGATGGTGTAGCGTATTTTTCTAATTCACTAATTGTGTTCATTGTAACCAGAAGAGAAGAAGGGGAACATGTCATATTGACCATGCAGATGAAAATGAGAAGAGAAGGGAAGGAGGGGTCAGACCACGGAGATGAAGATGAGCTTGGCACCAATGATGGCAATAGCGCCGAAGTCGATGACGGTGACCGGCAGCAGTGGCAAGGACATACGAGAGACAAACGATGAGTAAGGAGCACCTCGACAATATTACGTCAGGTCTTCGCAAATAGAAGTAATTAGTGATTGCAAGTATTAGCATTGATTTTTTGTCCTATTAAGCATTGACCTGATATATATGCTATATACGCTACATACTGATTTGTTACATCATATTACTTTAGTGAAATCAAGCAAAACATTGTTACTTAGTAAATATTCGTACTTTCCATTTATTGAGTCACATAAAATTTTATAATAACTTGCTTATCGAGCATGGTCATTAGTCAGTGTTAGAAGACATTCAGTTGATTTGTGAAACACAAAAAAACACAATTCAGAAAATAGTGCTCTGTGTATATGTGTGATTTTAAAATATAAATGGTAGCTGCATCTATTTTTTGTAACTTCACTGCAGGAGTTGCAATATTTACACAGCAGTAATCTTGTGGCCAGTTTGGCTCTGTGTTCCTATCAGTTCATTTTGTCAGCACATTTTCACATTGACATTTCAGTTCCTGCGAAGTGGGCATAAGATGCTGGAAGCTTCGGCACCTGGAATTTCACGACTGCATGTTGTATTGGCAGCAGCTGCTGCTTGATTCCTCTGCCTGAGCGATCTACCATTTATATTTTAAAATCACACATATACACTGAGCACTATTTTCTGAATTGTGTTTTTTTGTGTTTCACAAATCAACTGAATGTCTTCTAACGCTAACTAATGACCATGCTCGATAAGAAAGTTATTATAAAATTGTATGTGAATCAATAAATGGAAAGTACGAATATTTACTAAGTAACAAAGTTTTGCTTGATTAGTCACTGAATGTCTTCTAGCATGGTGGTCACGAGTGTGCTTTATTGCTGGCTAGGGATATTCTTTGGAGACGAGATTCATCAACTCCTCTATTGTTGATTTGTAAGGTATTTACCTTTTTTGCTGATACTCATCTTTCTTATGGGTGCCTGATTAATTAGTCTTCTCCTTTCAATGGTGGTAGGATGAAGACATGCAAAATAGGGGCTTAGAGCATCTCCACTCGTCCCCCATACGATGTCCGACGGTAGCATTTTTTAGCCCGTATGGGGGGGGGGGGGGGGGGGCGCCCGATAACTTCTAGATTTGAGGGTGAGGGTGTTCCGAGTCACACCCCCAATAGCAAAATACCTTTTGCCTGCATTTTGACAAACACCCTGTGGGCGGCATCACCGTTCTGCACCGGCCTGTCCGATGCACGCAGTAAGAAAATTATTCGGAGAAGACCAAGAAAAGTCTAGAGACTAGGTTATCTTATAAATAGGGGCTTAGTTTCTCAGATGAAAATTTGGTTTGGATGGCCATGCATTTTCAGATAGTTGCATCTTCCTTAAATTACTTGTTCAATTTACATCGGCTTGGATGTCTTATAAATTATAGTACTCCATTTTATAGTAAAACTGTTGTAGATTGGAGATTGGATTCCTTTTACATTGCTTGCTCTAGGAAGTTGTTGTTGTTTGAAGTATTGTTGCTGGCCGGGGGCTGGTCGGGGGGTTTTGGGACTGGGACATGGCAATTGCAGGTGTGTCTTTCCCATTCTTTTCTCTCCCATGTTCTGTTAAGTTTGTTTAGTTTTTTTCCTGTATTGGGTCACTCTGCTGATTGTGTTGTTTGTTTGTGGTTCTTTTTTTGTCTGCAGGTCACCGTTTGGAGCTGTCGGAGGGCGTTGGTTTTCTTCCGGCTTTTAGTGGCTTCCTTGTCCGTTTTATTGCTGTGGTGAGGTGTGTTTCTACTCAGTCATGTTTCTACTGTCCTGGTTGGTGCTTTCTCTGCTATTTTTAGGCTTGATGATGCCGTAGTTTAGTTTGTTGGATGCTTGCGATGGGTGACATTGTCGGTGGCTCGCAGCCGGTGGGGAGGAAACGGCGTTGTGCGGTTGCTGGCCTATTATTGTGTTCTGTTGGTAGGTTTCCATGCCGTTCCTATTTTGTTGCTGTTTGCCGTAGTGGAAAGGCGCCGTAGTGTGGCTGTGCCGCTGCCGGAGCCTCCTATGCAGTTGTCTGATGTCGGTTCTGTTGGTCGCCCTGGTGGTAGACATTACTGCGTGGTTTCTTAGCCTCGCCGTTTGTGCAGCCTTCTATTGCCGTTCCTCTGTCGTCCCGTTCTCATGGGAGACGATTTGTTCTATTCTTCTTTCATGTTGTATGCCACTCCTTAGGATTTGTTTCGTGCTATAGACGACTAGCTCTTCCCTTATTTGTCTGCTACAATGTCGCATGAATACCGTAGAAGACACCCTCTTTGGAAGAGGACTTATCTTTTTGGCCGCGACGAACAGAAGGGAAATCCATCGGGCGAACCATGTTCGCTGTCTGACAGCAGCAGCATCACCACGGTAAAAACACAGTCAAATACATGGATATTCTTCCTTTTCATGATAAAATCCGAGTTGAAGCTGGTATTTTGCAGGAAAAAGAATCAAGAAAATCACGCAATTAAATAGTTTTCAACAACTCCTTCCCTGCGTTTTATATAACTGATATTATGCCATATTTATAGAGGCATATGCATATGACTCGTGGTTCTTGTCTTGTTAGTAATCAGCAACCATATTATTTTTCTTTGCTATCTACTCCATTTTCCTTTTTTGTTCTTTCATTTTTAAGGTCATAAGGTAGTGTGCCTGATTTTCCAAATGGCATACCTTGACATTGTAGATTACGTGATTTTGGTTACTTCCCATGCTTATATAAGGGACACAAGCTTGCAGATTACGTGATTTTGTTAGTAATCAGCTTCCAGTCGTGACACAAGCTTCCAAGTTGGCGAGACCCTATTCTTTTTCCTTGTGGTATTTAACTAGGCTTCTATAAGGGAGGGAGCTTGGCTAGCATTGCATCCTGGAGACACTGAGGTACCAGCGACACACATCGTTTAAGCACAAAAGGTGAGAGGTGGGCTTTATTGATCATAGAATGTTGTCATTGCATAAAACAAGAACATTCGTTAATATTTATGCCCACTAAAGATTGCATATGTGTTCCTGCTGTTGTAAGGTATAGGGCCATGAGAACATCTGCAATTTAGATGAGATGACGAGCTTGAAAAAAAGGTGAGAACTGAAGCAATAAATTAATCCCTTCTTTTTTCCGGTTCTTCAAGTATAGTAATGACTTTGTATACATATCCTCTTCTTATGTGCATTATTCATTTATTTGTGTCGGCAACAATGCAAAAGTGGGATTTCTTATGAAATTATCCTCATTTTTATCTTTATTCTTTCATTTTTTATCTCAACATGGATGAACTGAACCATTGGTAATTCATTGATTTGCATTTGGGGAAGTAACTCCGTAGTTTTATGTCCTGCTGCTCCAGTACGACCCAATCATGTCGTTTTCAGTTGCACTATCTTACGGTTGAACTGCACTTGACAACCATTTACAACAAATTTCTCCTTTTCTTCCTGAAAAGGCGAACAAGGACTTTGATTATTCCAAAGAATAGTATATCCTTGTTTTGTATTGGTATATTTCGGAGTCATTGCACTAAAATTTTAATTTTGCATCCTTCTCTAATCGTTTGCATCACATAAAATTAAACTATGTTCAGGAAATTAGAGACCGGAGTATTTAAAACGTGCCTATGATCCCAATTGGACTCGGCTTACACCAACCATATTTTAGACATTTCTCCTCTAAAAAACTCAACCATGTATATTCAGACTTAGCTCAACTATAAACGTATGGGTGAACTGCACGTGAATTTTGGTTGTGCACCTTTTTAACAGGATACTGCAACATTCCTGGGAACTACAGGATCCTACACAACATCCTTGTTGGCGTTTACAAAATTGGCCAACAATGCTGGTAAGAACAAATGAGTACCTGACTGCTCTCACGGAACTGCTCAATCCTCAACCTGCTGTCAGGTCCTAAGAGTTGATTATGTTTTGGTTATGGCTTGTGTTGTATCCAAATAAGCAAGTAGATTTGTGGCTCATGGTGAAGATGAAGAATGCTATCAATATCCTGACCCCTGGTTTCTTAGTCTTTGAAAAGATGAGCTAACTGAATCTTTACTTCAGTCGCTTGTTCAAAGCAACCAATGGAATTCTTGCTGCCTCTCCTAAAAAATCTGTAAGCAAAAGCCCTAGCAGGAGTAGAGGCTTGTCCAGTTCTGTATCTCTTGTAGTACAGAAAACACCCACGCTGTAACAGAGTTTGGTCCACGCCAGATCAACTTAAACAAAAAAGGTAGACAATGTAGTTTTGTATATGCTACTTCTGTAATATTTGTTTATTAAAAGTTGTTGTCAATGCATAAAAAAGAGAGATACTGTATATTTCTTTGTCTGGCTTCACATTGCTTATTCTGATGCATGTCTCATAATCGATTTAGACATCCATTTAGGACTTTTTCACATTGACGAACTTACAAAATGGAAAGGGTAAAAAGGATAGAAAGAACTCATGTTTGGTACCGGAAGAGTTAGTAGCATGGATAAAAATGACTATAGGATGGAAATTAGAAAACTACAAGTCACTATGCATGTGATTCCCAATAAAATGAAATCACCTTTCTCTCTGTTTCATTTTCCCGTAGCACGGGCATTTTACTAGTAAGATAAGTAAGTCTCAAGGTTCAGTTCTAACACCAAATAAACTTCCATTAGAACACTAGCTATTGTAGCACTTCCCTCAAAAAGCTCAATTCCCCAAAGGAACTCCAAAAGGAACTAACAAGAAGCAAATGCCGAAAAATTGCAGAAATCTGTCAAAACAGACCAGCAGGTAAAGACGAATTTTTTCGAAGACCTTCTATTGCTCAAATCAAAAAGTGTTGAACTAACAAAAGTTAGATAACAACCTGGGGCAGAAGAAAAAACAATTACAGCTCAATCCGACGTACAGAACTCTCTCAGAAATTTTTACGATGAAGCACAGAAATCTGTTTCGGGACAGCAACTTTCCCAATCATTACTTCTCTCTCATTAGAGGTTACTCTTGGCACAAAATGCAAATAAAAAGGATAAGGAGAGGTTATTACAGAGGTAATAACTTCCAAAACTCAACTAAAACTCTTGGGTTATCTCCCAACAAGTACTTTTCTTTAACGCCTTTAAGTTAGGCATAAGAAGCAAAGAAAGAATCAAGTGTTCTCAAATGAAGAAGCATTAAGACCAAATTTTGTTTTCATAGGAGAAGCAAAAGAAATATTTTCTCTCTTTTTGGGGAAGTGTTCTATACCTTTCTTAAGTGGGAGTTGATATTTAATGGCGCCTTCTTTCATATCAATGATGGCACCAACAGTTCTAAGAAGAGGTCTTCCCAAAGTAATAGGACAAGAAGCATTGTATTCAACATCCAAAACATAGAAATCAACGGGGACATAGGAATCGTTAACCATAATAAGAACATCATTGAGACTCCCCATGAGTTTCTTTTTAGCATTATCATCAAGTGGGACATTCAAATAACAATCTTCAAGAGGAGGCAAATCAAGCATATCATAAATCCTTCTAGGAATAATATAAATACTACTATCAAGATCACACAAAGCTTTGAAATCAAAGTCATTCACTTTCATATTAATGATGGGTTCACAACCATCTTCTTGTTTTATAGGAATAGAAGCTTTATGTTTCATCTTTTCTTCTTTAATCTTTATGAGAGCATCAGTAATGTGTTTTGTAAAAGCCATGTTCATAGCACTAGTATTAGGACTTTTAGCAAGCTTTTGTAGGAACTTAATAACTTCAGAGATGTTACAACCATCAAGATCAAGATCAAATTTATCATCTAAAGTTGTAGAACTATTACTAGCCTCAACACTAGTGGTGGTAATAGTAGAAACACTAATGTTTCTAGCAATTTCATCTTCTCTTTCCCACTTAGCATGTAATTCAGCTAATAGGCTAACATTTTCATCAATTCTTACTTGTATAGCATTAGTAGCTGCAAAGGGATTATCATTAGTTTCAGGTTTAGCAGCCATTTTATTCAAAGAAGATTGAGCTTCAGCCAAAGATGCTATATTTCTTTCAGCATTAGAGAGTTTTTCCTCAATAGTTTTATTGAAAGTAGTTTGTTTACTAATAAACTCTTTAAGCATAACTTCAAGTTCAGAGGGAGCACTCTTATTACTGTTGTAAGAATTTCCATAAGCATTACAATTGTTGGGAGGATATGGCTTATAATTGTTGTTACCAAAATTGTTCCTATAAGCATTGTTGACAAAATTGTTATTTCTTATGAAGTTCACATCGACTTGCTCTTCTTGAGCAACCAAAGAGGCTAAAGGAAGATTATTTGGATCAATATGGGCTTTCCCATTAACAAGCATAGACATAATAATATCAATCTTATCACTCAAGGAGGAGGTTTCCTCAACATAATTTACCTTCTTACCTTGTGGAGCTCTCTCGGTATGCCATTCAGAATAATTAATCATCATATTGTGCAATAGTTTTTTTGTAGCACCCAAAGTGATGGTCATAAAGGTACCTCCAGCAGCTGAATCCAATAGGTTCCTTGAAGAATAGTTCAATCCTGCATAAAAAGTTTGGATGATCATCCAAACAGTCAGTCCATGAGTGGGACAATTCTTTACCAAAGATTTCAATCTTTCCCAAGCCTGAGCAACATGCTCATTATCAAGTTGTTTAAACTTCATTATTTCACTTCTCATGGATATAATCTTAGCAGGAGGATAGTATTTTCCAATAAAAGCATCTTTGCACTTAGTCCAAGAATCAATACTATTCCTAGTTAAGGAATTCAACCATTCTTTAGCTTTTCCTCTCAAAGAGAAAGGAAATAATTTCAGTTTAATAATATCACCATCTATATCCCTATGCTTTTGCATCTCACAAAGTTTAACAAAGTTATTTAGATGGGAAGCAGTATCTTCATTACCAATACCAGAAAATTATTCTCTCATAACAAAATTGAGCAAATCAGGTTTTATCTCAAAGAAAGTATTTTCAGCCATAGGTGGAGCAATAGGTGTGCTCATAAAATCATTGTTGTTGGTGCTAGTGAAGTCACACAACTTAGTGTTTTCAAGAGTAGTCATTTTTTGGGTTTTCAAATAAGAAAGCAAACTTGCAAAACTAATTTTTTTGTGTTTTTGATAAAGAAAGCAAACAAGTAAAACTAATTTTTTTGTGTTTTTGAAGAACAAAACAAGCAAACAAAGCAAAAAGAAACTAAGCAAAACAAAAAGAACAAAGTAAAAGAGATTGGTTATGAGGGACTCCCCTTGTAAAGATATCCTTGACTCCCCGGCAACGGCGCCAGAAAAATGCTTGATGGCTCTGTGTATGGTGCCCAGAAAAGTGGTGGTGCGTGGTTGATGTAGAGCTCGTTGGGAACCCCAAGAGGAAGGTATGATGAGCACAGCAGCAAGTTTCCCTCAGTTATAAAACCAAGATTTAATCGAACCAGTAGGAGCAAGGAAACACCTCAAAGGTGTTACTAGCTGAGCTTTGGCAGGGCGCACTACCGGTGCTAGTAGCAACGTGGAGACCTGAACAACACAACCACATAACTTTGTCCCCAACTTGCGATGAGGTTGTCAATCTCACCGTGTTTTGTGGAAAACAAAGGATTAAACGTATCGAATGGAAAGAAGTAAAAGTTTGCAGAAAGTAAACACAAAAGAGTAAAAGATTATAGATTGTATGTAAAGAAAAAGGACCAGGATCCATAGTTCACTAGAGGTGGCTCTCCTTAGATAGATAACATGCTGGGTGAACAAATTACAGCGGGGCAATTCACAAACACCGAGAAAGCAATACATGCATATACTAATCATCTTGACTCCTTTGAGACTTGACTGGGCATTACAACATAATACATAGATCGCCATCCAACTTCATCTATGACTAATAATCCACTTTCAGGTTATCATCCGAACCCCCTCCAGTATTAAGTTGCGAGCAACATATTATTGCTTTACGGACTATGTGTAAAGTAAACAATACGATTGTTCTATGAACAAAGGATTGTTGTTTTCTCCCTAGTAGCAACATCACATCTATTACCTTAGAGATTTCTGTCACTTCCCCAGATTACCAGAGGCATGAACCCACTATCGAGCATAGATACTAACTCTTGGAGTTGCTAGCATCTAATTGGCCAAGATAGCTACTAACAACGGAAAGCATGTACGATCTCAAATAACAAAGACATGATAGAATCAATAATCAATCTGAAATAGCATCTCAATATCCATCGGATCCCCGCAAACACAACATGTACGAATTACAAATAGATGATCTTGATCATGAACGGAGCTCACAAGATCTAAACATAAAAGCACAAAGGAGGAGAAACTAGCCATCTAGCTACTACATGGATCCGTAGTTCAAAGATGAACTACTCACGCATCACACCGGAGGCTTGCATGGTGATGAAGAAAGCCTCTAGGGTGAATTCCCCTCTCCGGCAGGGTGCCGGGAAGAGCTTTAGATCCCTCCCAATCTAGGGATGGAGATGACGGCGGCTACAGACTCTTTCGTGGATTTTTGATCGGGTACTTAGGGTTTTCGTCCTGAGGGCAACTTATAGTCGGAAGGAGAGGCCGAGGGGGTGCCGGGAGCCACCACACCACCCCCTGGCGCGGGCCCAACCTGGCCGCGCGGCCAGGTGGTGTGGTCGGCCCCTAGCCCTTCTCCGTCTCGTATTCTGACACTTGATCCCTTCCGGAAAAATAGGCACTTTGACTTTTGTCCCGTCCAATTCCGAGAATATTCATTTTCTGACTTTCCTGGAACCAAAAACAGCAGAAAACAGGCAGCTAGCACTGTGGCTCTTGTTAATAGGTTAGTCCAAGAAATCATATGAAAAGTACTCCAAAGTTGGAACAAAACATAAGAAAGTGGATAAAACCAAGCATGGGACATCAAAAATCATAGATACATTTGCAATGTATCAACATCCCCAAGCTTAAGTCCTGCTCGTCCTCGAGTAGGTAAGTGATAAAAAGAAATAATTTTTGAGGTGACATGCACCATCAAAGACTTGATCAAAGTTTTTGCAAACTCAAAGCTGGGATCATAATACTTCAATCATAACATGAAAGACAAAGTTCTAGCAATAAGCATAGAAACTATGATGCAACATGAAAAGGCACAAACACAAGATTCATGAATAACAATGCTTTGCAAGACGTTTGTTTGTTTCACATAAAGAAAACATAGCATAAAAGTATTCAGCTTGTCCCTCAATAGAGTAGCAAATATAAATGCATATGATACCTTCAAATTTTATAAGAGTGAGTAGATAGAATAGTTTCTTCTAGTGTACCGACGGAGACAAAGGAGAGGTGGAGGCGTGCGGGGATAACCCTTGGTAGAAAAGGGTCGAACTGTTTCAGGGTTAACCACATTGGGCTCATTTTTAGATTAGATTAACCTAACGAATGGTTAAAGGGTAACTAAGTCCCAATTTTAGGAACACGAAACATTCCTACTAAGCTAGGATTTCCTACTTGTAGGCCTACCTTTTTGTGCATGTGTGTGTCCGGTAATAATATTTCTATGTGCCATCTTCATTTTGGTATGTGCGTGGTGTGGATGCCTGTTTGTCCGTGCGATACTCACGTGCGGTCGCCTCTCATGTTGGGTCCATATGACAGCGTCGCGAATACCGAGGTAAGCCGTGGCATCTACCCAGGTGGCAGGGGCGGCTGGATCGAAACGAACGAGTCACTAGTCAGCTAAACAGCAAATGTACACTAATATTCATGTCGGTAATTTTTTTTGCAGCAGTACGCATAGTGGCGAGATCGAAACGAACGAGTCACTAGTCAACTGAACAGCAGATGGGACAGTCAGCCTCGTGCAATTAAACACCAGGTTTATTACGCGTTTGTAGCCACATGGATCTGTTTATATATATATATATATATATATATAT
The DNA here is from genome assembly GCA_910589775.1 of Avena eriantha. NCBI lineage: Eukaryota > Viridiplantae > Streptophyta > Magnoliopsida > Poales > Poaceae > Avena > Avena eriantha. Next base: position 5,370,762 of record OU342744.1, read on the forward strand.
ATATATATATATATATATATATATATGACATATTCATACTACATCCGGGTGTAGTTAGACTCACACGTGTTTCACAGATATAGGTACTATCTATCATACCGGAAGATATGTACGCTTAGTATAAAGTATATAAGAATATTTTGGTAGTATATATACTATTTTTTTTGGTAGTCATACTCCTTTTGTACGTATAAATATGACGGTATTTTACATATATAGTGCAAACTATGGGTGCACTTGCAATCTTTTCACCTAACTTACTTGTAAGTATCTTAGATATAGTATATGAACATACTCAAATAGATAAAGTATTACAAATACTTCCGTAAGGTAGTATATGAGACGTGGGTGTAGTTACACCCGGAAGTAAAAAGTATTTATATATATATATATATATATATATATATATATATATATATATATATATATATATGTGCAAAATAGTGGGCTGCCCATGGTGGCCATGGTGCATGGGTTAACCACCGTTGGATCAGATAAAGAGAGCAAACGGTGTTAAGGAAATAAACAGCAGAGCTTATCAAGAACAAACGGAGCTGATCCTAGAGAACAACACTTGCATAACACATGCGTGCATCACGGTAGCTCTTGCAAAACACATGTGTGCATCACGGTAGCTCGCCGACCAAAGTTTACATGCGTGCCACACGCTTTTTAATCCGTGACCATCAGCAAACTACTATTAGACATGAATTTGTTGCTTGCATATGGACATGGAGTCAATTACCACGCATGCATTTTAATGTGCTCCACGTGGTACACATGCACCTGACCATGTTAGCCGTGGATGGTAGCAGAAAGGGACAAGTTCGATGATTCTCGCAAAATGACGCTATAGTTTAGTGTTTGCTAGCCACTCGTGAATGTAGTAATTTAATTTAGATTGCATTGTGTAGCATAAAAAAATGCAAGAAAATATTAGGCTGCCCACGGTGGTTGTGCGCATTCCCAAACTATATGGGTAGAACTGATCTTGTAGAAAACCCGACTAAGTCGCTCCAGTGTTTATAATAATAAGTGACATCATAAAATAAAAACATTTCATCGTAGCCTAGTGCAACATGAGGAAGTTTCTGTTTACTCGAGGTCCTAGTGCAAGTCCTAGTGCAAGATCTCAAACATCTTTCAAACCGTATATTATTTTTATGTCACGTAAATTTTCTCTTATCTCGGAAGTCGAGAAGAACATAACAAAATTTAGACATGTCATAATTTTTTTTTATATATGTATAAAAATACGACATAAAATACGTATTTTCTATTTTTTTTACACTATAATGACTCATAAATTATATTTTTATGTTGATTTTTTTACGTTTCCGATGAACATGAACATAATTATTAGTATACAAAACATAAATTTCTATATGTGAGAACATAAAAATATGTGGGGTGCAAAATAATTATTCTGGTGCTGTATATATATATATATATGTATATATATACATATATATACATATATATATATCGACGCGGATTTATATATATACATATATATATATATGTATATATATATATATACATATATATAATTATTCTACACCCTGGGTGCTGTATATATATATATATATATATATGTATATATACATATATATATATATACATATATATATATATATATACATATGTATATATATATACATATATATATATCGACGCGGATTTCGTGCCCGTGGTGGCTGCGGTGCACACCTTGCTCACCGTTAGATTTGTGGAGCATATGCTCCTGGATGGATGTGAGCGAGTAACGGCTGTGATGGCTATTTAACAGAGTTAGTTCGTCCGTCATCCACGTACACAACATGCACCACCACTAACCGTTTACCATGAAAAACATACATCCGTTGGTACGGGATCCATAAAACACGTATGTGCGCTTGCCGTAGACCTACTTTAGTGGATGTGTATTACCGCTTACGGATTGAATGCTAGTGTCCATGCTACTTGCACTGCCATATATTAATTGTTTCCTCCGTCGTCTATATTTTATGCATGTGTATTGCTTGGATGAGCATTGATCATTATCGCATGCATGTCTTGGGTACGGGATTCATAAAACACGTATGTGTGCTTGCCGTAGACCTACTTTAGTGGATGTGTATTACCGTTTACGGATTGAATGCTAGTGTCCATGCTACTTGCACTGCCATATATTAACTATTTGAGCGTGCATCTTCCCTCGCCGGCTCTCCACTGTCGTCCTTCTCTTTGCTTCATACCATTTCTTACGGAGCACGGATTGAATGCACGGAGCATGCAGTACCGGCCGGCGCCCGCGCGTATACATGTACAGCTGATGTATTAGACGGTCTCATACGGGGCACGGTGCATGCAATCGTTCACAGCTTGGTGGTTGTCAATCAAACTATCCTGTATCATTTTTAGAATCAACAAAATAAAGAATTTACTTTCATTTGTTTGATTTTATTGCTGGGATACACCAGATATATTATACTCGTGCATCCGAGATGAAAAAGATTTTTTTTACGTGTGAGCTGCTCGCATTAGGTTAGATATATTATACTCGTGCATCCGAGAAGAAAAAGATTTTTTTACGTGTGAGCTACTCGCATTAGGTTTTTTGGACCCCTTATTCTGAAAGTCACAAAGGAACATACATGCAAAAGATTCCTCCAATGGCTACTAGCTACCACATGCAACGGTCAGCTTGCTGCCCAGCCAAACACGGGTAGTTTTTCTTTCAGCACGGAGTGTCTATTTAACCACAGGTCATGACAGACTACACCTTATCAAGCAGTTTCCAACACATAGCACCGCTCGACCGCTTATTTATGTCTTCCATGTCAAAGATGAACCTGGAGAGGAGCGACTGCTACATGGGGATCTCCAAGTTTCCATGTAAAATGATCAAGCTTCAGTAGTTTGCATGTTGGAGATAGATTCCTTGGGTGTGAGAGCACAGCCGAAGTGTAGCATGCATGCGGGTACGTGGTCCTTGCATGTGAGAGAATTGACCCCATTCTCCACCGGTCCGTTGCCGTGTGAAAACAACTAATGCATGTATACTACTAGTTTGTTGCTGGCCATCGATTAAATAGCGTGCGGCATGCACTAGCTACCGTGCTGCGTGCATATGTTCTCAAGCGGCTGTGCTCTCGCACTGAACCTCGTTACGGCTCTGACCAGGTCTGCCGTTTGTTTCGTTGACCCGTTTGCTCTCTTTATCTGATCCGACGGTGATTAGCCCATGCACCGTGGCCACCATGGTCAGCCCACTATTTTACACACATATATATATATAGGAAAAATACTTCTTACCCGGGTGTAACTACACCCACGTCTTATATACTACCTTACGGAAGTATTTGTAATAGTTTATCTATTTGAGTATGTTCATATACTATATCCAAGATACTTCCAATCAAGTTAGGTGAAAAAATTGCAAGTGCACCCATAGTTTGCACTATATATGTAAAATACCGTCATATTTGTACGTACAAAAGGAGTATGTGAATAAAAAATATATACTACTAAAAAAATAGTATATATACTGTCCAAATATTCTTATATACTTCATACTACCTGTACATACTCTTCGGTATGGTAGATACTGTCTAGATAGTGTGAAACACACGTGGGTGTAACTACACCCGGGTGTAGTATGAATATGTCCTATATATATATATATATGAAAAATACTTCTTACTCCCGGGTGTAACTACACCCACGTCTTATATACTGCTTTACGGAAGTATTTGTAATACTTTATCTGTTTGAGTATGTTCATATACTATATCTAAGATACTTCCAAGCAAGTTAGGTGAAAAAATTGCAAATACATCCATAGTTTTTAGTATATATGTAAAATACCGTCATATTTATACGTACAAAAGGAGTATGTGAATAAAAATTACATACTACCCAAAAAATAATATATATAGTACCCAAATATTCTTATATACTTCATACTACCTATATATAGTCTCCAATATGATAGATATTGTCTAAATTACGTGAAACACACGTGGGTGTAACTACACCCGGGTGATAGATATAGGACAATCACCCGGGTGCAGTTACACCCACGTGTGTTTCACATCATGTAGGTAGTATCTCTCACACCGAAGAGTATGTACACGTAGTATGAAGTATTATAAGACTATTTGGTAGTATATATACTACTTTTGAGGTAGTATGACGTAACTTGATTTGAAGTATCTTAGATGTAGTATATGAACATACTCAAACCAATAAAGTATCACGTATGCTTTCGTATGGGAGTATATAAGATATGGGGGTAACTACACCCGGGAGTAAGAAGGATTTTTCATATATATATATATATATATATATATATATATATATATATATATATATATATATATATATAGCTCCGCTATTCTACAATCCCTTGTAGAACAACCCTTTCTAAACTCCCACGGAACCCTCTCTGAACTTCACGCGACTAGACAGTGAACTTCCTGGCGGACTACCAGATTCACGTGGAAAGAGAGGTGGGGGTGGGGGGTCTTTCTGAACTTCCGCGGTGAAAGATCTGAACTTCTATGTAGTAGCAAGTAAACTTCCTGACGGAGCACCAGATTCACGCGGGAAGAGAGGGGGAGGGTGCGGGGAATGGGGGATCTTTCTGAACTTCTGCGGTGGAAGATGTGAAGTTCTATATAGTACCAAGTGAACTTTCTGTTGAAGCACTGGATTCACGCGGGAAGAGAGGGGAAGGGTCGGGGGCTTTCTGAACTTCCGCGGTGGAAGATGTGTAGTTCCCAGTAGATAGCAAGTGAACTTCCCAGTAGTTAGCAAGTGAACTTCCTGTCGGAGCACCAGATTCACGTGGGAAATAGGGAGAGGGTGGGGACGGGGTTGGGGGAGAGGCTTTCTGAGCTTCCACAGAGGTCTAGGGCGGGGCCGGAGGTGGGGCGTGGCGACGCCGAAGTTGGGGCGGCTCCGAAGGTGGGGCCAGGCGGCACCGGAGGTGGGGCAAGGCGGCGCGACCAGATGTGAGGAGTGGCGGCGTGGGACGGATGTGGGGCAGGGGCGGCGCGGGCCAGAGGTGGGGCAGGGGCAGCGCGCCGGATGTGGAGCGGGGTGTCGCGCGAGGATGTGGGGCGGAGGTCACGCGCGGGGAGATGGGGCAGAGGTCGCGCGCGGGGAGGTGAAGCGGAATGTCTTTATTAGGGGGTTGTAGATTAGTCCTATTCTATAAGCTTGTTTCTTATCCTTGTTGGGGCGATCGATGTCTAGGCCTTCCACGTTCAATATAATGGATTGGATAACAAAATTGTGTTTGCGTCAGACTAGGATATGCACAAATGTCGGATTGTATTGTATGTGCTCTTATTTGGTTGCATGAAAAGAACTTGAGCTTCAATCGTTTCTTCACCAAGGCCAGTTGCTCGAGACGATGACAAGCATACCGACTGACCAATGAAAGATGAACTTGGACATCTGAGTTCGGGATTATCGTCACACTATTGGGAAATATCTATTTTAACGGCCATATTATTGTGGCTAGCTAAACAAGTACTTCCTCCATTTCAAAATATAAGATGTTCTAGCTTGATGAATGGCCATATTATGAACTTGCTGCGCGTGAGCGTTATAGCCACCAACTTGCGAAAACGCAAAAGCGGAGCAGAAACTTGGCGTGCGCACGAGCATTTTGATCACTCTGTGACTGTGTCTGTTAGTTTACGGACGTGGAACATTTTTTTTTTTTTGCGAATCACCCCAGATCTTTGTTTATTCTCGTCTCCATGGGCTAGACAAAAGGGGATTAACGTTTCTAAATAGGTCCAACAACAATTGTTGCACTAGCTCAAATATAGCCTAGAGGAGCACCGATGAAACCACTGCGGTGGGCTTGGGTTAATGGAAGTTGACGAGGCACCCTGGTTTTAAGCTATCCCGGAGAAGGGCTCGCCGACCACCTCCGCTCGCCTGCATGCAGCAGCTCGCAGTGACCTCCGTCCACGCGCGAACAGCCCGGCGCAGAAGCAGGTCATGCTCGCCGCCCGCCCACTCGCGCTCGCTCGCTAGCCCGCGTGCGAGGAACATCAGCATCTCAGAGAGCTCGCCAATCGTCCTGCTTGACCGCTCCTCCACGGCTCCAAACCCCTCACGCCCCTCCTTGTGGCATCCTTCTTCAGCGCGCTCCCTGACGCGCCCAGGCCCTTTTCGGCACAAGGCAACACGGTTGCCAACGACGCTGAGGTTTCGGATCGAGATAAGATAGATGCCTGTAGAGGAAGGAGCACATGGGCATCCATGGTTGACGTGTTTGGAGGATTCAGGCCAGGGCGACGCGGCCTCGCTCTCGGTGGCCAGCGGTACGATTCTAGCAGCATAGGGAACTACTGCAAATCGGCAGGTTGGAAAACGATGATGAACTTTTCATCTCTTTAGTCCAACTCTTGTTTTCCTTCCCCACCTAATACCAGGGGACCAAAAAGAAGAAAAATCAGAATTTTAGGCGGGAATTCGTAAAAGCAGTCCGACACGTCAGCAAACTAACGTCCACTGTGACGGACTGACCAAAACGCTCTTGCATGGCAAGTTCGTTTCCGGCTTTTGTGTTTTCGCAATTCGTGACCGGAACACTCGTGCGCGACAAGTTGATAGACCATTTTGTCGTTATTCTCTTCTATACATCACAATGATTTAAATTATTTTGCGACACAATAATTTGGAGATGAGTAAATCCACGCTCATAAAAAACTGATGATATAGTACAAATTAAAAATCCACGTTCATATCATCAGATATCTATATTGCTCATGGACATGATTATTCCGCTAATTGTGTTGTCATCTACACTAAAACCATTTAGCAAGGGAAATGCCCATTCACAATTCGTGATTGGAAAAGGCGTGGGGTCGGCTTATAGGCACTCTAGTGCGTTCTATAATTTCTTTTTGTTACAATATATGTTGTAATCGGCAGTCTAGAGCCTTCTATCATACAATATTCAGATGTTAACATAAGGGAACACATGCATAAAAATAATTAATATACACACTATAATTCACCAGAGAGGCGTAGATTATTCTGTATTGTTGCGATATTGTCTTCTATTTATGTTCTAGTCACATTTGGAGCGAATTCAGTTCAACAAAATGGTATACAATTTTCATTTTTTTAAAATTAATACACAACATAATATAATGGATAATTGGATTGTATAATAAAAAAGAATGTAGTATTACAATTGCAACATTGTGGTTCATGTTGTGAGGATATAATTGAAATAAAATTGTTGCTCAAATGTATTATGAAGGTTGTATCGACAACAACGTCAAGTTAAGATTACGTAGACTCGAGAAAAGGTAAAAATAATTAGTATAATTGGATAAAAGTCAGCCATAACTTACCACAATGTCCGTGTAATAGCTGAGCATTCCATGGGCCACAGTCTTGACGTCAGCAGGCCCGAGCCTACATGAGTGCAATTGGTGCAGCCACATAAGGCCCAGAAATTCTATGAGTCCCAAATTTTCTAGCAGGCCTTATATAAGTTTCGGTTTAGGCAGCCTAGACCATAGTGTGCATGTAGAAACGCCCTCACAGTCGAGTGATTCCTGAACGGAGTGACCCAGGGAGCGACCCAGCGATTCAACGAAGGCTCTCCCATGTGGGCCGTGTCCCATACCCTGTCATGGATTAGCGTAGCAAAATAACGCGTACGGTACCTATGTTAGGACCTCGCTCCAGTGACTCGATTTGAGGGTGTCGTCGGTGGTGTATGCTCTAATCCAAATTTCTCAATGGAATCCATCTAGCTCGCTATGAAATCAATTTGGATCTTTACCTTATCACATTCCTCCACCTGTTTCGGTTTTTAAATTGTATTTATGTGTGAGTATGTTTCTGTGGAGATGATGATGTCGTATTTAACCAATGCAAATAGAGCAAGTACTAAAAGACGACAACTTGAGCATGGATCATTTAAACATTCACGAGATTGAGTCCCTTTGCTCGAGTAAGCAATGCAAATTATTCTAAAATACTAAAATTTCATATATTTGTTAACATCAATTTTAGATACTTGAATTGTTTAGTGGCTAGAAAACAAACATCACTCCATGAAGAGATATTTTAGAAAATATGATAGATGAATCTCTATTGCCCAAAGAAATAATAGACATTCCCACTACGAATTTGGTAAGGAAATCCAAATGTAGGAATTTACTCTTTTCAAATTGATGGGTGTTATGATACAATAAGAATCAAACTACAATATCTTTATTATTGTTAGTTATAATGACATGTGCAAATGACTATATAGTAAATCATCGAAATAGGACTTCCATAAATGACATAACAATCATTAAATCATAAATTAGAGATGTATCATTCCTTACGATATTTTGAAGTTGCAGAATTTACTTCCAATCTCAACACGACAAGACAAGACAGAGGGCGAAATCTAAGAGAAATAGAGAAATTGTGGGCGTAGCACAACCTATAAGAGACGAGAGAAAAGCCGGTGGTGGATTTAGGGGACCGAAACCACATCGGTATTTTGGTTTTGGAGAGCTCTGGCCACCTTTTGACGTGTTTGGACTATTATTGCATCCACCAGCTTCCTGCCTAGAGAGATACATGACACACTATCAAAACACACACACACAGAGAACAATGAAACAAATTCTCAACCGCAAAATAACATTATTCAAGTAGTACCGCTATGCCGCAGACCACAGCGCCCACCAACACATATAATTCCAAGAGAATCTATCAATATGTTATGCCCAGCCAAGAGAACCATTATTGATTGATCATGATAAAACAACCAAGGCAGGCAAGTTATGGTAGAGAGGGGGGGGGGTACAAGCTAGCAACGAAAGCGAAAGAGGATCAGAGGAATAATGCCAAGGGAACAACATGCAAAGGTCATTGTGATATGATGATCATCATGGCTAGCCTTTCGCCCTCCTCCTCGCGATGTATGTGCCGTCCCGTTGACCAGTCAATTTTTTTGCTCGTACCTGCATGTCGTGATGCATAAAGTAGGTACCTAGGTAAAGGATGAAGCATGCACAAATACATACACAAGGCTGCAGCACGCACATTGTAGAAAATATGATATGCTATTGTAGATACGTCAATGTAGCAAAGAACAAACCGAGTATGCAGCAAACACTGGCTACTGCCGTAGCAATTCCACTCCGCTAGCAGCACCACCGCCCAATGATGGTAGCATCGCCAACCACCTGTCGTATTGCCGACCCCCTATGGTATCATTGCCTACGAAGCCTTCACACAAGTGTTGGAAAGCCCGCGTGGAGCCAAAACCACCATGGTTTTTGGGGGTTTTGCGTCCTCTGGCCACCATTTGACGTGCTTGGACTATTGTATCCACCACCTCCCTGCCTAGAGAGACACATGACATAGACTTCGAAAACTGAGAGAGAACGATCAAACAAATTAACAAGTAGGAGTGGGTGTTCGGTCATGACCGAAATTTCGGTCTTTGTATTTCGGTCTATTTTAGAATCGGTCTTTAAAAAATAAAAAGACCGAAATTTACTTATTATTTTTACTACCCGACAAATTCGGGTACCCGATAATTCGGGTTCGGGTTCGGTCATGACCGAATTGTATGGTAGATATTATCAAATATAAAAGTTGGATAACATTTCGTAAAAAATGGTACAATTTCAGTTGTAATTTGAAAATATAATGCACTTTGTCAATTCATATCAAATGGAGGGAATTAATAGTCAACAATATCGTATTTGGCTCAGTCGAGGAAGATAAATCTATAGTGATGGGCAACTTAGGATTTGGGACTAGGGCACTCTCACGTAACTTTTTGTCAGTTCGGTCCATTCGGGTAGCGGGAACTAATGACGGAATTAACTAAACTAAATTCGGTCTTTAAAATTTGCTACCTAATTTTCTGATCGGTCTTTTTAGTCTCGGTCTATTCGGTTTCAGTTTCGGTCTTTTCGGGTTCGGTTATCGGTTTCTCTGCCCACCCCTATTAACAAGTTGCAAAACGGAAAGTTCTTTTGGCTCTCAAGCTCCATTGCTGCATGCTTATTAAAAAATTAAAAAGTACACTTATATGTTTCAAAAAATCTTGAAAAAAAAACCTAAACGTTGCTAATGATGTATCCAAAAAAGTGCAAAATCTCGATACAAAGTATGTATTCCGAGCTACACAAAAATGATAAAGCATGACCTTTTTGTGATTTGAAATCACTATACTATAGATCTACAATCTTGTCATTTTTTGTATCTCAAAATACACATTTTTTAAATTGAGATTTTGCACGTTTGTGGTATAAATCACACGCTACATCCTGATTTATTTTTAGATTTTTTGAAACTCAAAAAATCTGATTTTTTATTTTTTTTAAAGCGGGATCACTTGTGCATATGTGAACCAAATCTCCACCTGCTGCAAAATAACATTATTCAAGTAGTACTGCCCGCAGACCACAAGCGCATAATTCTAAGAGAATCTATATATCGACAAAACAGTTTTGCCGAAAGAATCTTTCTAGAACATAATAAAACAAGCTATGTCCTCGGTGAGGAACTAGAGGGGGTACAAAAACGAAAGCGAAAAAGGAATAGTGTGAGGGGAATAATCCACAAACGTGCGCATGCGTTGTGATATGATCTGCATGCATGTGCCATCCACTCGTACGTAGCTCCTTTTTATCCGTCGATCAATCAATCTTGGTACTACGTGCACGTGGTCGTAGATGAGTACCTATGTAAAGGCTACTGCAGCACGCACACAAACACAATGCTCGGTGAGAAGTGGAGAGCTGCACATGCATGTGGAACGTCTCGGTCCCTTATGTGCCTCCATCCAGCACTGGCTTTCTAGATCTACACGTTGAGTGGTTTCGTACGTACACATGTTAATGTGCCAACGCGGTACTGCTTGCTTGCTAAAAAATGTTGTCGTCAAGAAATAAGGATCAAACACACACGATGCTCAACGTAATCAATGATAACATATATGCAGCACAAGTTTCAAAAGGTTGTGAAGAAATAAAGCATCAAACAACACAATGCGTGCATAAAGATTAGCTTAATCCTAGTGCTCAGTGGTGTTTTGGTCATGGAGAGAAGTTTATGAATGAAAAAACAGTACTCTGTATATGTTTTTTTTTAAACAAACGGTGCACTTTATTGATCCAACAAAACCAAATCGTTCATTACATCACTTAACACAGAGGGAGGTGGATCACCATCCCAAGAAAAAATACTATCAGATTCAAAACATAGTCTAGCTAAGTTGTGCGCCGCTGTGTTTGTCTCTCTTGGACAGTGTTGAAATTTGAGTAAACCAATCCTGTGAGCAACCTGAAAACAATCAGCTAAAATTGCCGTCAACATCACCTTGTATATGGTTTAATTACAGTCAGCATCACCAACAAGAATCATCGGCATGCTCCCAAGTTAATTGCTTAAGAGCGTGACCCAAAACCACGCCCAGCTGCCGAACCCATAGCAGTGTAGAGTTTGAGGGGTCCAATATTTTGTCTGACACTCCCAAACCGATCCCGACCCATAGAGGGACCTCGAGGGAGAGCCGGACACAAGCAACAACACAAACCACGTAGGATACAGACAGGTGGGCCAACATTTTCATTGACACATCAGCTGGTCAGTCTAAATTAACATTGTCTTCAACCCCCGATCAACTTTCACAAAAGTGGTGATGGTTCCCCAGTCGGGCGCAGTGAGGCGTCCCATCATCGCAAAGGCTTCCCAATGCGGCAGTGAACAAGATTCATACATGGCATTAATGGGCGCCATCGACCTCCTCGCTTGCCTTTGGTGTTGAATAGATCCCGACGTGCCCCATAGTGTCGCACACACCAAACCCTTGCCCAAGAAAAAGATCTCATAGCACGGTGGAAGCGAGAGGTACCGACACATCGGAGGAGGTGTGGGTGATGCAGCATATTACCCACACACCGCCTGACATGTACCAATCCACTGGCCTGATGCTAAACGACGGTGGCATTGGTATATAGCCGGTGCCAACCCCATCGACTGAGATCGCGGTAAATGGTCGACGTGTACCCTCACATCGACGAGGCATTGACGTACGAGGAGTGCACCTCCCATCTCTAGGACCCCATAACATCATGCACTTGAAGGCCATCTTCCGCCATCGTTGTGCTTTGGAGCTTGCCCCAGTGGTCTGGTTGCGCCCAAGAACAATAATATGGAGGGAGTGTGGACGGTGGTGGAGTGTGCCCGACCGCACACTCGACGTGGTCATGGCCCACATCAAGTCTGGCGGGTGCTGTCACTAGTGGAAAACGGGCCTCCAGTCCCGGCCCGTAAGGGGCTTTAGTCCCGGTCCTAGTAACCGGGACTGGAGGGGCGGGACTAAAGGCCCACCCATTAGTCCCGGCCCTCTTACCAGCCGGGACCAATGCCCATCCATGTGGCTGTTTCTGCGGGCGCTGGGTGGCCCCCATTAGTCCCGGTTCGTATTACGAACCGGGACAAATGGTTCTCTGTCGCGGCATAATTTTAGGCACTTTCTCTACCGCGGCAGAGAATTTAATTTGTATTCTTTTTTTATTTCAAAATAGTTTTCTACGCTACCACATACCGTACATGTTCGTGCATACATAAGATAACTTCTCTTAAGATCGAGCATACAAATATATACATGATAGTTACACATGGAGATCACAATCGGGACTAGAGCCCGTCTATTCAATTACACGGTCCGGGATCATCGACGCCTATTCACACTAAATTCTCCGGCGTCATCTATCATCTCGTTCATCAAGAATCATGCCAGTTCTTCAGCAATTGCTACTACGCGTTGCTATGGTAGGAGCTGATCCCGCATTTTCTCGAACTATATAAGAAAAGGAGATCAATATGAATATCAATCATGATAACAAAAAGTGACGGTAATAAAAATAATGTTATGAATGTATTGCTTACATCGACTCTATAATCATTCAGCTCACTGGTAAACGTGCGAATGAACTCGCAAACATAGAATCCACATAGATTCGTCCCCTGTGGCTGCCTCGCGCACTTTACGAGAATAGAATTCAATCAAAATAATAATCCAGCATCATAATTGTATTGAAACTAGAAGTAAACAGATGCACCTACTACTTACCGAGACCGGCTTAAACGTCAGCTTCTCAGTAAAGTCACCCGTAACCGCACTTTTGAACTGGTTTCAAACCCTACCCGGTAAAGAAAATGAATGAGTTATTTATTACATGACATCTCAGGAAATCAACAAAAGAGACCGCTGTAGCGCGAAAATTACCTCTGGAGCATGTCCTGCATGTCACTAAACTGTTCGAGGGGTCTCTTTAATGGGTCCATGACTTCAACTCTTCCCTTATCAAGTTGAATGTCCATGAGAATCCAGTGGAAACTATACACGTTTATATATACATCAGTAACTCATCAATTACACTTAACATCGAGTAAGCAAAAGAGAATGTGTACAATAGAGTAAGACACTCACGCGAAATTGTAAGGAAACAGTATGTGGTCACGGAAATTTTGCTCCGTTAGAAACCTTAGAAGGTTTTCCTGTGTGTCCTCGGGTTTTTCCTTTAGCGTCCGACAATGTATTTTATCTGGGTCAATGAACCCAACACTGAAGATTGACCTTCTTTTACATTCCATGATCTTCATTCTGCATAATAATAGAGTACAAAAGGATATAATTAGGATAATTAGATGCAATGAACTGAATAACTTAAAAAAATGAACAACTTATATATAGACAATGAATTCAACAACTTACAGACAATAGCAACTCATGAGACTTTTGTCGAGGGCGTCGAAAGTGTATAACTGGAAGAGTTCTGGAAACTCAACATGGACCTCTTCTTCTCGGAAGTAGTAGTCATGTGGGACTTTCGCCACGATCATTATTCTCTCCTCCTTTACGACTTTCAACTACCATTTATGTAAACTCCGCATTTGTGTTGGCAGTTGTTGGAACTGCTCAAAGCTGACCAGAGGCTTCCATGGAACATATGTAGGGACTACCTGAGCCTTGGGTAACTTGTCGTCCTGGGAACCTAGCAATTCCTCAACAGTCACATTCATAGCGGCCGCAAGCTTCTTAGCTTCTTCCATATCATGCTGGGGAGTGTCATAGGATACCACCTTGAGGGGTAGGGTCGATTTTTTGGCCTGTTCCCCGAGCTGGGGCACGTCCTTTCTTTTCCTGGTTGCACTTTGACATGATGATTTGCTCCCGCTTGCACTTCTACTTGATTTGCTCTTCTTCACTTCCTTCTGAAGTGTGCGTCGATAGTCATCTGGCTTATGGTGCAAGTCATATTGCGATTTTGTGTTCAGAAAAGAAAGTGCATACGCTTTTTGCTTCTCGGTGTATACCGGGGCGGGCTCGAGTTTATTCTTTTGAAGCTGCGCAACACATTCGGCCTTTACGATCATGTCGGTTTCCTTGTCAGTACGATCGTAAGGTGTGATAGAAAGATTCTTATGAGGTACTCTTGGGAGGGGCGACATTTGTCGTTTTGGGCTCCTGCGTCGTTTAGTACTAACTAGAGGCTGCGGCAGAGATCGAGATGGACTCGGGCTGTGGTTGTCGTAGTCATGGGGTGGGCTTCTTGGAGGTGATGGAGGTGAAGGTGACATGCGACCACTAGGAGGCTGTGTTGGCTTTGGCGTCCAGCCTAGAAGCTTGATGTTGTTCTTGTCCCATAGAATGATACCACCCAGTACTTCTCCGAGTGTCCTCTCACCTTCAGGTCCAGGGATGTCAAGCTCCATTGAGTCCCACCCCATTGCGATTTCATCCACACCAACTTTATCATAGCTAGCTGGAATCTCACGGCCATGCCAGCGTGCGCCAGGTGGACAAGGTAAAGCACATCCGACCGCCACCTTGATGGATAGGTTCTTCACCTTCTGATGGAGCTCACAAGATGCCTGCTCCTTGATTCCATCCACGGGGTAGCCGGGACCACCATCTACCATACGTGCATCGTCGGAAGGGACCTCCGATTCAGCCACGCTGCTTTTCTGCTGAGATGGGACGGCGGTAATATTGAGTACAGGATCTTGCAGGCGCGCTGCTCCTCGAAGTTTGTCAATCTGTTGCTGATGCATTCGAAGTGTTCCTATCAACTCGGTGAACTTGTCTCCCTCCTCCTCCTGCCGTCGCCTCTTTGCTCTCTCTCGGCTCCTATAAGTATCTCTGTCTTTGGGAAACCCCATCTCCCATGTATAACTAGGGCCAAGGCCTCGTACACGTCCTCCGTGTTCGTCATTCCCGAGGACCTTTGTCAGCAAGTCTTTCTCTCTATCGGGACGGAACTTTGTTGTCCCCGCTTTAATCTCCTTCACCACTTTCTGCCATGTATCCCGAGGTATCCTAATCCCGTCACTTCAAATAAGGTCCCCTGTACTTCCGTCATACTCACTCCCATGCCCAAGGAACCAATTCCTTGCTCTCAGATCCCATTCTTCGCGTATTGGTTCTGGAGTGATCCCTTTAGCAAGCAGCTCATTCTCTTTAGCATCCCACTTTGGCATGGCAGCCGCGTAGCCCCCTGGCCCCAGGTGATGCTGATATTTCTTCATCGCGGCATTTTTCTTGTTTTTTTCCGACATTTCCATAGCAGGTTGTGACTCCTTGTACTTCACAAATGCATCTCAGTTAGCCTGCTGCTTCGTTAGATAGCATTCAAATTTAGGAGTCTTCTTCGTCTTCTGATACTTTTGCCATAATGCTTTCTTCCAGTTCTTGAATAGTTCGGCCATCTTTGTAAGAGTCCACTGCTTGACTTTCTTCCTCAATGCAGCTGTGTCGGCATCATCCTCACATTCTGGCAGGGTGAAATGTGTGATGATGTCATTCCAAAGACCCTCTTTGCACCTGTCGGAGACATACTCACCCTCTTTCGCCCCTTTGGTCTTATTCCAATCTCGAACGGTGATCGGGATCTGATCCCTAACCATAACTCCGCATTGTTGTTTAAATACAGTTTTAGCCTTTTCGGGTTCCACCGGTTCACCCCGTGGTAATACCCGCGTAATTGTATAACGCGTAGATGCGTCCAACTTTTTGGCCGGGCCTCGCTTGGAATATTTTTTGCTCTATGTGGAGGCCTAAGAGAAGAAACATTTGTCAATTTATATATATATACAACTCAGTTAATGCATCTACTGATCACCAGACTTCATATATATACCTCGCCGTCGGCTTCTCCACCACCGGAGCCGTCGGCTTCTCCTTGATCATTTCGGTCGACCTCCTCTCCCTCACCGGAGGGGTTCAGATATATCGACGGAGATTCGGGTGGATCAACATGGGGGGTGTCGTTGATCATATCCTCGAGAATTTCTTCCTGTGCTAGGTCTCTCTGAATTGGATCCATAGTTTTCTACAAAATGCACACAATAACATTTTTCATTCAATATTGCTGCATAAAATAACACTAAACAATAATATGAACACGCAATTTGCTACAATAATACTAAACAAGAGAAAAATTCTAGTGATGCCCTAACCCTAACCCTAAGTCCGGGCGGCCCGTAAGCACCACCACCCTAACCCTATCTCCGGGGGCCCACGAGCACCACCACTCTAACCCTAAGTCTGGGGGCCCGCGAGCACCACCACCCTAACCCTATCTCCGGGCGGCCCGCGAGCACTACCACCCTAACCCTAAGTCCGGGGGCCCGCGAGCACTACCACATGAACCCTAAGTCCGGGGGCCCGCGAGCACTACCACCCTAACCCTAAGTCCGGGGACCCACGAGCACCACCACCCTAACCCTATCTCCGGGGGCCCACGAGTACCACCACTCTAACCCTAAGTCCGGGGGCCCGCGAGCACCACCACTCTAACCCTAAGTTCGGGGGCCCACGAGCACTACCACATTAACCCTAAGTCCGGGGGCCCGCGAGCACTACCACCCTAACCCTAAGTCCGGGGGCCCACGAGCACTACCGGACTTAGGTTAGTTATTTCTTTAGCACTACTATATATATTATTACTATATACACAAACATATATATATACTATATTTATATACTAGTAATAAATATTACAATATAAAAAAGATACAAGAAATAAAAAAACATATATATATACTATATCTATGTGATCTATTACTATTATACACAAACATATTTATATATACTATATCTATATATACTAGTAATAATTATTAACATATAAAAAATACAGTAGAAATTAATATATACTATACTAGTAATAATTCTATCTATTACTAGTAATAATTCTTAATTAATATATAAAAAATACAAAAAGTGGCCGGGCTCGGGCTCGCCGGTCGAGGCTGGCGGGGATGGAGGCAGTTCGCGCGGTCGCAGGGCGCCGCTGGGCTCGAGCGGCATGCGGTGGGGTGGCCGGGGACGGGGACGGAGAGAGGCAGTACCTCCCGTCGGACAGGCGGAGAGGCGACGAGGTAGCGAGGCGGCGGCGTAGCGAGGTAGCGAGGCTACGCGGACGAGCGGAGAGGCGGCGAGGTAGCGAGGCGGCGGCGTAGCTCCAAATTTTGGCAGCCTGGCGGCGTACTGCTAGCTCCTCGCGAGATGTGCTCCGGTCGATGGATTCGACCGGGGAAGAAGCGGCACAATAAATACCCCCACACCCTTTAGTCCCGGTGCGTGGCACAAACCGGGACTAAAGAGGGGTCTTTAGTCCCGATTCCAGCCACGCACCGGGACTAAAGGCTTTGGATGCCTTTTCGCCTGCAGAGCCTTTAGTCCCGCTGCGTGTTCTGGGCCAGGACTAAGGCCTAAATTTGCACGCGCTGGGCCTAAGTTGGCGCCTGTTTTTTCAAATATTACAATTTGTAACTATTAGATTTTTTAAACATTTGAATTATACAGTTTTTGCATACTTATGAATTTGAGAAAATTTTCAACATGAAAAGTTTTTGAATTTGAATAAGTAATCCAATTCTATTTTCTGTTTTATAAAATAATTATTCTAACTAGTGAAACTAATAACCATTTTGCCATTTCCAATTTAAAAATGCATTAACTATTATATTTCGCATATTTTTAACATAAAAAGTATTTGAATTTGAATAAGTAATCCAAATCTATTTTCTGTTTTATAAAATAATTATTGTAACTAGTCAAACTAATAACCATTTTGCCATTTCCAATTTAAAAATGCATTAACTATTATATTTTGCATATTTTTAACATAAAAAGTGCTTGTATTTGAATCAGAGATTCAAATCTATTTTCTGTTTTATAAAATAATTATTCTAACTAGTCAAACTATTAACCATTTTGCCATTTTCATGTGATTCCGACGCTCCGGTGGTCTTCCTCCGGCGAAACCCTAGACCAGGGGCCTCGGATCGTCTACCCCTGTAGCTTTCTCCATACGAGGGTAGCCCCTTTAGGGTTTAGGGTTTAGGTTTAGGGTTTAGGGTTTAGGCTTGGTCGTTGCCATAGCACATCTAGACTCATATCTTCCGCCTCTCTCCACTCTATCCCATGACTTTCACCATACCTCTAACCCAGGGAGGCAGAGATGGAGTCTTTCACGGGCTAGCAGGAAAATATTTTCCGAGGCGGAACTTCCGAAGATGCCATAGGGCGTGTGCACCAAGGGCATCTTCGAGAAATTCTGCCACAGGAGATTTTCCAACCCTTTCCTCCATCCATGGGGATGAAACTCTCCATCCATGTTGGATTGGTCGTTGCCATAGCACATCTAGACTCATATCTGCCGCCTCTCTCCACTCTATCCCATGGCTTCCACCATACCTCTAACCCCAGGGAGGCGGAGATGGAGTCTTTCACGGGCTAGCAGGAAAATATTTTCCGAGGCGAAACTTCCGAAGAAGCCATAGGGCGTGTGCACCAAGGGCATCTTCAAGAAGTTCCGCCACGGGAGATTTCCCAACCCTTTCCTCCATCCATGGGGATGAAACTCTCCATCCATGCTGGCTTGTTGAGTTGCTTCCCATGGCGTATCGATGCTCCTTTTATAGGCACGGCGCCGCTTCTACTTTGTCTTCTTCCTCCGACAGGGCGTCGTGCGCTACATGCTTTATCTCATCGAGCAGTGCGTCCACCCACGCGTCCTTATCCTAACGACAACTTTAGTCCTGGTTTGAGCCCCCACCCGGTACTAAAGGTTACGCACGCGTCCTTATCCCACCGACAGTTTTGTTAGATGACACAAAAACCACCTTTAGTCCCGGTTGCACCCACCAGCCGGTACTAAAGGTTCGCCACCCCCCAGATAAGGCCCTCCCAGATAAGCCTCCCCCAAATAAGGCCCCCCCATCTTTTGTCCCGGTTTGAGCCCCCACCCGGGATGAAAGTTTCCCGCGCCACTGCGTTCCCGCGCTTTCCACCAGTTCCCACCTCTATCTCAAATAAAAGGTTTAATACATTACATAGATTTATGTCTCAAATAAAAGGTTTAATTACATAGATTTATGTCGCAAATAAAAGGTTTAATACATTATTACACATCACCAACATCTAGTGTTGTGGTTTTCTTCTGCACCGTAGCCATGGAGAATCTTCATCATTTAACAGGATGCTTGGGTCAGGTTTCACTTTGAAGGGCGGAATTTCATGAAACTTATTGTAATCTTCTGACATGTCTGTCTTATCATCCACTCCCACGATGTTTCTTTTCCCTGAAAGAACTATGTGGCGCTTTGGCTCATCGTATTCTGTACTCTTTTGCTTATCTTTCCTTTTTCTCGGTTTGGTAGACATGTCCTTCACATAGAAAACCTGAGCCACATCGTTGGCTAGGACGAATGGTTCATCCATGTACGCAAGATTGTTGAGATTCACTGTTGTCATGACGTACTTTTCGTCTACATGTACCCCGCCTCCTGTCAGCTTGACCCATTTGCACCGAAACAAAGGGACCTTAAAAGTAGGTCCATAGTCAAGTTCCCATATCTCCTCTATGTACCCATAATATGTGTCAATCTGCCCATTGTCATCTGTTGCATCAAAGCGGACACCACTGTTTTGGTTGGTACTCTTTTTATCTTGGGCGATCGTGTAAAATGTATTCCCATTTATCTCGTACCCTTGGAAAGTACATATAGTCGAAGATGGTAACCTGGCCAACGAGTACAACTCATCTCCAACAGTGGTGTTATTCATAAGATGTGTCTGCAACCAATTGCCAAAATTCTTCTCGTCTTCCCCTTTAATCAAGGTTTCAGGCTTCCACGGGTTTTCGGAGCGTAGAATATTCTTGTGTTTCTCGATATACGGAGCCATCACGGTGGAGTTGTGTAGAACTGTGTAGTGTGCTTGAGTGAAAGAATGCCCGTCCCTACATACCATTGATTTCCTTCCTAGTGTGCCTTTTCCAGTCATCCTCCCCTCATACCGAGATTCAGGAACACCAATCGGCTTAAGGTTAGGAAGAAAGTCAACACAAAACTCAATGACCTCCTCTGTTCCATAGCCCTTGGAGATGCTTCCTTCTGGCCTAGCACGGTATGAACATATTTCTTTAAGACTCCCATGAACCTCTCGAAGGGGAACATATTGTGTAGAAACACAGGACCGGGAATTCTAATCTCTTTGACTAGGTGAACTAGGAGGTGCGTCATAATATTAAAGAAGGATGGCGGGAACAACAACTCGAAGCTGACCAGACATTGGACCAAATCAATCTGTAACCCTGGTAGACTTTCTCGATCGATTACCTTCTGAGAAATTGCATTGAGGAATGCACATACCTTCACAATGGCTAGTCGAACATTTTCTGGTAGAATTCCCCTCAATGCAACCGGAAGCAATTGCGTCATAAGCACATGGCAGTCATGAGACTTTAGGTTTTGAAATTTTTTCTCTTTCATATTTACTATTCCCTTTATATTCGACGAGAAGCCAGACGGGACCTTGATACTGAAAAGGACTTCAAAAAAGATTTCCTTCTCTTCTTTGGTAAGAGCGTAGCTGGCAAGCCCTTGAAACTGCCCTGGATGCTTGTCGTCTCGTCCTTTATGATGTTGCTGGTCCTCCCGTGCTACCGAGGTATCTTTTGACTTCCCATACAAGCCCAAGAAGCCTAGAATATTCACGCAAAGATTCTTTGTCAGGTGCATCACGTCGATTGTAGAGCGGACCTCATGCACTTTCCAATAAGGTAGCTCCCGAAATATAGATTGCTTCTTCCACATGGGTGCGTGTCCGGTAATGGGGTCTTTCGGAACAGGTTGTCCTCCAGGACCCTTTCCAAAGATTACATCCAAATCCTTGACCATACCAAATACATCAGCACCACTACGGGGGACAGGCTTTGTCCGGGTTTCTGCCTTGCCATTGAAATGCTTGCCTTTCTTCTTTAAGGGATGACTGGGCGGAAGAAAACGACGATTGTACGGGTACACATTCTTTCTACATTTATCCAGATATATACTTTCAGTCTCATCTAAACAATGCGTGCATGCATTGTATCCTTTGTTCGTCTGTCCTGAAATGTTACTAAGAGCAGGCCAATCATTGATGGTTACGAACAGCAACGCTTGTAGGTCAAATTCCTGCTGTTTGTGCTCATCCCACACACGTACACTTGGTTTGGCCCACAACTATAGAAGTTCATCAACTAATGGCCTTAGGTACACATCAATGTCGTTGCCAGGTTGCTTCGGGCCTTGGATGAGCACTGGCATCATAATGAACTTCCGCTTGATGCACAACCAAGGAGGAAGGTTGTAGATACATAGAGTCACGGGCCAGGTACTGTGACTGTAGTTCTGCTCCCCAAAAGGATTCATGCCATCGGTACTTAGACCAAACCATAAGTTCCTTGCGTCACCAGCAAAGTCCGGGAAGTCTCTCTCGATTTTTCTCCACCGCCGACCATCAGCATGGTGCCTCAACATCCCGTCTTTCTTACGGTCTTCCATGTGCCATCGCAACAACTTGGCATGCTCTTTATTTCTGAACAAACGTTTCAACCGTGGTATTATAGGAGCATACCACATCACCTTGGCAGGAACCCTCTTCCTGGGTTGCTCACCCTCAACATCACCAGGGTCATCTTTTCTGATCTTATACCGCAATGCAGTGCATACCGGGCATTTATCCATATTCTCGTACTTCTCACCGCGGTAGAGGATGCAGTCATTAGGGCATGCATGTATCTTCTGCACGTCTAATCCTAGAGGGCAGACAAGTTTCTTTGCTTCGTACGTACTGGAGGGAAATTGGTTATTTTTTGGAAGCAGCTTCTTCATTATTACCAGCAACTTTTCAAATCCCGAGTCAGTCATACCGGTCTCTTCCTTCCACTTCAACAATTCCAGTGTGCTACCCAGCTTCTTCTGGCCATCTTCACAAGTTGGATACAGCAATGTGTTGTGGTCCTATAACATCTGCTCGAACTGCAACCTCTCCTTTCCTGTGTCGTAGTCTCGCCTTGCATCACTAATGACCCGACCAAATTCATCAACGGGCTCATCTGGTTCCCGTTCTTCACCCCCTTCTTTTTCATTATCTTCAACTGTGGTATCATCGTATTCAGGGAACATAGATCGGTAGTTGTCATCATCGTTCTCTTCTTCATCGCCGTCTTCCATCATAACCCCTCTTTCTCCGTGCTTGGTCCAAACATTATAGCCGGACATGAAACCGGACCGAAGCAGGTGGCTCTGCATGACTCTTGAGGAAGTGTGAGTCTGCTCATTCCGACATTCAACACATGGACAACACATAAAACCATCCCGCCGCTTGTTCGCCTCGGCCACAAGGCGAAAAGAACGCACGCCTTCTCTGCAAGCGTCAGAGCGTCGGTCACCGTACATCCATGGGTGGCTCATCTGCATCATACAACCATGCATATATATCAAACGCAATCACGATGCTTAAATTAGTACCACGCAGTCGAAACGAGAAAATAGTTGCTAACCTTTTATGACACTTCAAAACAAAGAGGAGAAACCTTAAGTGTCACTCTGGCACCTCATATCATATTTTGTCTTGTGTGAACTCAAGTGGCATCGCTCTAACAGGCATTTCACCGAGCACCTCTAGTGCATATGAAGAAAAAAAATTAGCACAAAGTTATACCCACCTCTCACATAGGAAAAAAACAGGAGAGAGTAGAGGGCTGGGTGCATATATATAGGGCCAAGCCATTAGTCTCAATTTGAGATACAGACCGGGACTAAAGGTTCTGCCAGGAGCACGCGCGCCGGCCCAGACCCATTTGTCCCGGTTTGTATCTCAAACCGGGACTAATGGTTCCTTACGGACCGAGACAAAGTGTCTCGGCCTCCTCGGGCCGTCTGGTTCGGATTTAGTCCCGGCCCCAGCCACGGCCGGGACTAGTGGCCCGAACCAAAGGCCCATTTTCTACTAGTGAGGGCATGGGTTAACCTTGTACCCGCGGGTATACCCGTACCTACCCAATTATGCTGACATGTGATCTTTTCTGTGGAGCTCCAGTGTATGCTACCGAGCATCCCAATAGCATAAGGGTCGATACGGTCAAAACGAACTACTCCATCTATGCCAAAATATAAGTATAATGTGCTAAAACATCTTATATTTTGGTATAGAGGGAGTATGTGCCAAGGAAGTTTGTTGTTTATCATTTGTCTGATGTTATTTTCTGAAGTGTACAGTTAGCCTGTGAACATTGTTAACTTGTCAACTAGTGCTAATATGTCATGTGATTCGTCTAATATTGTCGACTTATTACGTATGAGCATTCTACTGTGATTTCAAATTTTTTATAAATGTTAACATCTGCCTATAACGGCTGTGGGGACTGGGGAATAGGCAAAAAGGGTGACAGGAGATGGATAGACATATATGATGTCTCTATTGGACACAAGAAAAGGAAATTGGGACTAATACTCCCTGAACCCTATCACTGTTATCCGTTTTACCCATTTACTAATACTCCCTCCGTTCAGAAATATAAGACGTTTTAGTTTTGTGAATCGAATGTATCTAGATGTTTTTTAATGTATAGTTAGCAGAGATTCGGAGTGAACTTATACCCTAAAAAATGTCTAGATACATTTATTTGACAAAGCTAAAATGTCTTTATATTTCTGAAGAGAGGGAGTAGCTCACAAGTCACAACTTGGGGTCGCTTGTGACTTCGCAGTGTTTGGATCCATGCAGAATTGGTTCATATGATTTCTGCCGTGCATGCCTGGACTGAAATAACAGTTGAAGTGTCGAGAAGGACGGCCAAAACAAACAAAGGATCGTGACTGAACCTGGGGATATTTTCTTGTCTGCGCAAAGAATTTCTGTTGTGTTTGAACCCTTTCGTCTGTTTCTTGCTCTGTAGGCATCTCATCATTAAAACCCTGGGCAGAGCTGTGGACCTGTCGGATGATTTGATATTTTGATTCTGCACAAAGGTGCCCTGGAATCTATTTTCTCTTGGGAGATTTGGGCGAAGGAGCCCCGGAATCTATTTTTACCAATTTACATCGTAGCTTTTTCTTGGAGTGTCTAATCATGAACTACTTGATTTTCCATTTTATCCTAATAACTCAAATTTGTGTGAATGTTTATTTTACTCAACAGGAATAATTATGATGAACTGTATGAATATTTATTCCAATCCAAGTAAAGAAAAACTTATACTCAAACTAGATCCGGCCTCTTAGAAAAAGGCAGGACGCCGCGCAGCTATGGCGTGGTGATTCAAGGCGAAGCTTGAAATCAGCTAGCTGAAAAATAGGAAAAACGAATGTACTACTTTTTTTATTTTGATGCAACCGATCGAATTAAGGCAAGGATCCGCTGATATGAGCATTGAGACGCACGTACTTTACTTTCGATCTTGTGATGCTGAAATCAAATGGGAGCAGGAGCGGCTCCGTGCCGACCTGCCGTCGGAGCTCTCTAGTGCTCTCCCTCCTCCATGATTGAGCCACATGCATCACTCGTCCACTGAGTCGTAACACTCTCAGCCTCACGGACGTCGTCAGAGACTAGAGAGGGGGCATATATATATATATATATATATATATATATATATATATATATATATATATATATATATATATATATATATATAAATGATGATGATGATGATGATGATGATCAGAAAATCAGACTAATTTGAGGAAACACGTATCAGTTGATCCGTGGGTTATTCGCCTTGGAGTATAAGCCAATATGAAACTTAACACCAATAGTCTTTAACAAAATGTCAAGTGTGATTTTCTAAAGGATAAACTGATTCGAGAAATACAAAAAGAAGGTTGAAATCTTAGAAAACCTTGGTCAACGTCAACCAATTATGAAAGCGAAAAGGGCTAACTACAGAGCTAATTGAATTCTTTTTCAAGATTGAGTTCATCTTGAAACCGAGACCCTAAGGATTTGATAGTTTTCATGGGCTGATGGTGGTTTTAGCCAACATAGCTACGCACAGAAGACTTGAAGAGCACTGGTACACCGAGCTTCCACGCTCTCTCACCTCAGAGCATCTCCACTCGTTGGCCGTTCTCAGGCCGAAATCCGGCGCTATTTTGCGCCGGTCGGATATAACTTTCGGCCTGGGAACGGCCTTTTTTCCACTCGCGTTTCCAGGCTGAGTCCCCAAGTTTGGCTGAAATTTGATCAAACACGGTGAAGTTTGGACGAATATAGGTGATTTTAATTAAACAACGGCGAGTTCGTACAATAATTGGCCAAATTCGGACATATACCCGAACTTTGCCAAATTAGGATAAACGAAACCTAAAAACAGTAAAAAAATGGCGATGCCGATGACGCTACCTCACATGCCGAAGTGGCGGTAGAATTTGATGTATTCGGGATCGGCCGTGCCGTCGTCGTCGCCATCGTCGTTGTCGCCGTCGTTGTCCGGAGTCTGTGGTGGCCGCGAGTTGCCCTGGTCTGGATCGCCGTACCTCCACGGCTGGTAGGAAGGGTCGGCGTCGTCGTCGAGGACGACGATGGGCGCGCCTAGGTAGGCGGGCTCGTGGCTAGCAAAAGACTGGGAGCGACCAACTAAGAGAGAAATAATGGCCATAATCATGCAAAGCGACAAAACATCATTAATTAAAGCATAAAGTGATATTACAAGTCGAAAACTAAAGGATCATAGAGGCTATGGTGACTTGGGATAGTCTTAACATGGTGTGAGCATGCGCCAAGTTAACCCAAATAAAGCATAAAAGGATAATAGCATAATACTATGCTTTAATATGCTAAAACAACGCATGATTCTTTCAAGGCACATTAAGCAATCTCAATTGTTTATAACATGCCATGCTACAGTAAAAATCACTAACCATAAAGCCAAAACAATATCAAGCATGGCATGACAAAGCATGTACCACAGTCAAAAACAAGCTCTCTTTACCACTTAAGCAGAAACTTTCCTACTCTTTTCTAACACCAATCGACTTATTTGAAACAACTCACAAAGATAGTAATCAATAAAGATCAGTGAGCTTGTCTCACAAATCCACAAAGAAGAACTAAAAAGTTCTAAGCTGAAAGCACAAGAAAACTAAGGCTAAACACAGTGCTAGCAAAAGAGAACACTCACAGAATAATAAGAATGAAAACTAGAGTGTTCTAGGCAATAAAAACGGAGCGTGTCTCTCTCTCCAAAAGAAGTGTGCTAGAATCCAACCAACTTATTCATACAAACAAAGAAAAATAAAACTAAAAATGAAAACTAAGACCCTACAAGAACAACACAATTGTGCATAAAACAATAAAAATGAAGTGTTTGGAAGAAACCTGAGATTTTTATTAATGAAGAAGGGAATGTTTTGGGCATCCCCAAGCTTTGATGCTTGTACCTCTTGAATATTTTTTGGGGTGACACGGGGTGGCATCCCCAAGCTTGAGCTTTTGTCCATTCTTCATCTCATTACATCATTCTTCTCTTACACCTGAAATTCTTCCTTCATACAAAACTTCACACAATCTTTATTAGCAACATTAGTGTACTCAAGATAATAAGTCTTTGGATTCAGTTTTAACACCAATAAAACTTCCATTAAAATACAAGCTACTGTAGAACTTCCCTTGAAAAGCTCAATTCCCCAAAGAGAACTCAAAAAGAAACCAACAAGAAGCAAATGCAAATAATGGCAGAAATCTGTCAAAACAGACCAGCAGGTAAAAACCAATTTTTTCGAAGACCTTCTGTTGCTCAAATCAAAAAGTGTTGAACTAACGGAAGTTAGATAACAACCTGGGGCAGAAGCACAAAAATTCACGCCTCAAAACGACGTACAAAGATTTTTTCTCGAATTTTTACAGTGAAGTACAAAAAACTGTTTCGGGACAACAACTTTCCCAAGTCTTACTTCTCTCTCATTAGAGGTTACTCTTGGCACAAAAACCATACAAAAATGATAAGGAGAGGTTATTACTGAAGCAATAACTTCCAACACTCAACTAAAACTTTTGGGTTATCTAACAATAAGTACTTTCTTTAACGCCTTTAAGTTAGGCATGATAGTTTGAGAAGATGCTCACA
The DNA here is from genome assembly GCA_910589775.1 of Avena eriantha. NCBI lineage: Eukaryota > Viridiplantae > Streptophyta > Magnoliopsida > Poales > Poaceae > Avena > Avena eriantha. The sequence continues at coordinate 5,398,211 of OU342744.1, forward strand.
TAAGAAATATAAACTGAAGTAAAAGAGAGCATCAAGAAGCAAATTCAAAACACATTTAAGTCTAACCCACTTCCTATGCATATGAATCTTGTAAAGAAACAAGTCATGAAAGCACAAAGCAATAAGCATAGGAAAGCAAAACAAGTGCAACTTCAAGACTTTCAACATAAAGAAGGGAAACTTAATATTGTTGAGATATATAAAACCATGTTTCCCTCTCTCATAATAACTTTCAGTAACATCATGAATAAAATTAACAATATAACTATCACATAAAACATTCTTATCATGAGCCACATGCATGAAAGAATTAATAATATCCACATAAGCATAGTCATTCTTATTAATTATGGTGGGAGCAAATTCAACAAAATAGCTATCATTATTATTCTCATCACCATAATCATCAAATATAGGAGGCATATTGTAATCATAATTAATTTTCTCCTCAATAGTAGGTGGACTGAAAATATCATATTCATCATTGTAATCATCATATATTGGAGGCATAGTATCATCAAAGTAGATTTTCTCCTCCATGCTTGGGGGACTAAAAATATCATTTTCATCAACACCAGCTTCCCCAAGCTTAGACTTTTCCATAGCATTAGCAACAATGGTGTCCAAAGAATTCATACTAACAACATTGCTATTAGCATGCAAATAAAGTTCCATAGGTTTTTTAATTTTCTCTTCAAACACTTCATGTCCTAACTCAAGATAAATACTATAAAGCTCACTAATTTTGTTGTTGTTTTCCATTAAGCCTAACTAGTGAAAACAAGAAACAAAAAGGCAAAATTGCATAATCTAAAGGAAATAACTTCGAGCACTCGCACCAGAGGATGTGAGTACCTTTTACCTTACCTCCCTGGCAATGGCGCCAGAAAATAGTTGATGTCTACGCACTTCTATTCTTGTAGACAGTTGTTAGGCCTCCAAATGTAGAGGTTTACAGCACAGCAGCAAGTTTCCCTTAAGTGGATTACCCAAGGTTTATCGAACTCAGGGAGGAAGTGGTCAAAGGTATCCCCTCTCAAGCAACCCTGCAATCAAGATACAAGAAGTCTCTTATGTCCCCAACACACCCAATGCACTTGTCAGGTGTATAGGTGCACTAGTTCGACGAAGAGATAGTAAAATACAAGTGATATGGATATAAGAACGGTGCCAGAAAATATTTTGATGGCGTGGAAGAGACTAAAGGTAAACTGAAATAAAGATAGCAGCAAGCAAACATGTAACAGATCTAGTTGCAAACGGTGTTTCAATGCTTAGAAACAAGGCCTAGAGATCATACTTTCGCTAGTGAACACTCTCATATAAATATCTTCTCTTCATGATACTACTCTGAACTACTCTCCGGTTGGACACTCTAATCCATGGTAGTGCTATAACACCACACCTGAAAGTTCGCTTTCCCCATCTAGATAACCTCACACTGTCACCTTGAGCACTAGATGGTTCCAACAAACAGCACAATTTCATAGAGACATCCAACTCCAAATATAACTAATGGTGTGTACGCTGTCACTTTCACTTTCACATGGTGTGTACGCTGTCACTTTCACACACATGGGGAGAGCAGAGATCTATTAAAGCACTTGAGTAGCAACGTAGATCTACTTGATTACAAAGCTCATGATTACAATATGATCATGCATAGAGAGAGAGATGAACACATAGCTACCGGTAGAACCCTTAGCCTCGAGAGAGAACTACTCCCTCCTCATCACGGGAGTCAGCAACGGAGATGGAGATGGTGGTGGAGTCGATGGATATGGCGGTGAACATGGTGAAGAGGCGGCGGCGGCGCCAGCGGCAGTGCAGAGGACTCCTTCCCCACCGACGGTATCACAGGGGAGCACCGCCCCTTAGCATCCTTCCTTCATGGCTTCTTGGGAGCCCTTCCCCATGGAGATTGGATCCATGGGGGAGGCAAAAACATGGCTTTGGTGGCTGCAAATTCGTGGTGGAGGTGTCTCCCACGAATTAGGTTTCTCCCTTTATATAGCTTCTCGAATTCCCGTCACCCCATCTTGGGCTGCAGTAAATCGGGTCTATCAGGCCCATGCAGACTCGGAATCAGCTAAATTTTATGTCTAGAACGTTTGTCGGGAAATTTCGAACAACTTTGTAGTTGAAGAGTTTTCCGTTTGACGCTGTCTTGGACCCGAAACGTGACCATCTTCAAAAAGAGTTCTGAGACAGATTTCTGAAAAATCCCAATTTGATCCAACAAGGTTTCCACTTGTATTCTTGGTAATTCCTACACATCAAAGTGTAAAACAAGAACACTGTGCACTTTTGCAACTATTAGAAGGTTAGTCCAAATAAATCATGAACTTTATATAAAAAGGAGTATCAAAAGCATATTATTAGCATAAAACCATCAAAAATTATAGATAAGTTATGGACGTATCAATCTCGTCCACCAGCTCGTGGTCCTCCGGCACCGGCGGCACCAGTATGCCGCTGATGCTGAGCCTCCAGCAGGGGGGCAGCGGAAGTCCGGCGGCGCCATATACCCGGTGTCGTGGAGCATCCTTGCCTCCCATTGCTGGAGCCTTCGCCGTCCGAAGTAGTTCGCCGCCGCGGGATCCCCTAGGTACCTCTCCGCCATCTTCCTCTTTCGCCGGAGTTCGGGGGTGGTGCGGGTTGGAGGTGGCAGTGTGCTGCGAGCCGGCGGTGCGGCCGTGTTTTATAGGCCGAGCGAGGGCGGCGAAGGCGGAAGGGCTGTAGCGGCGAGGGCGGGAAAAAGGGGAAGCGATGGGAAGTTAATGCCCGTCGGTCCGTAGCGGGAGCCGAGGCGATGGTGGCGCGCCATTACGGCGACGTGTGGCCGACCAGACCGGTGGTTAATGCCCGGCGGTCCTTTGCGGTGTTCCGATGCGGTAGGATGAGGACGACTCGGCTTCTGCCACTGACTGGGCAGGTCCACTCGCCGAACGGCTCTTTTCCTGCCGAAATCGCTTCGTACGGCGTTTCCAGCGCATTCCCATCGCCCCGGGAACGGTCTGGAAAGGCCGGACGTATTTTGGGTCAAATCCGGACGAAACCGGGATCCTGCGAACGCGACTGCGCGGAATTTCGGTCTCCGGACCAAAAATACGTCCTGGGAACGGCGTGCTAGGAAGCTGAGTGGAGATGCTCTCACGGACGTCGTGAGCCCTTCTCTCCCTTTTACGAGAGACAGGGACAACTTGAACTCCATCGCAGACAAGACGATGTTTTAGGGTTTAGGTTAAACTATTAATGTTTTTACTGTAAATATTATTTTGAATATTCAGATTGAGAGTTCGTACAATCACTTTTAGAGATGCCTAGAAAAGTATATATTCATATTCGAATACGTTTCTTGCATTTTACAAATATTTTATAGTCATGCTCAAAACAAACTGAAGTTCTAGAGTGGTCCTAAGTCAAATTAGTCCACGTTTGTCTAAGTGTATAATGCATATCAATACTTACACCAATTCAGTTTCACGAGATTTATCATAAAATATATTTCGTACCACACGGTTGATGATGTAGATATTAGCATACCTTTTTTTTGTCAACTCAGTCAGTCTTCAATAAGAGAAGCGTTCATGGTTGTGTTGGTGGTTTTAATCAAAGATTTTGCTAATTCTCAATCGTCTGGAAATTAGCTTAATTCTGAGTAAATTACTAGAATATTAGATTATGTCTCGTGCTAGACGTGAGCTGCAACTCGGGCTGTGACTAAGAAAAAAGGTCGCCTACCGTTAAGATGCTTCGTGATTTGCAACGGAGAAAAATGTCCCTTGCCGTTGGATCTGTTTCGCACTTCATACTAGTCACGAGATATTTGATGATACCATCTGACTAAGAATTATTAAATTCTTGGTAGAGCCAGATTTAATCATTTGACCCACCGCCGAGTCCTGCCACCATCCTAGCACCAGACTCTACCCTCGTCCACCGGAGGAGACGCCACGCCTCCCACCTGGTCGTGGGATCTCACGCCGCCAAGTCGGGTAACCGCTTGCTAAGGAATCCCTATATCGCACCCAGTGGCGGCTCCAGGTTCTAGCTGTTAGGTATTCATTTTAAAAACATCTCATCGCGATATATAAAACTATAAAAAATAATAGGAGATACACAATGATATGAGAATTTACCATGTCGAAACATCATACCTTGAGATGGAAATCCGCTTCGCAGGATCATGTTCGAGTGTCCGCAAATCTGCCGCTTCTTTTGGTTCATCATCTTCTACATTTGGCAATTATATGCCACTAGTGCCAATTACAGATTGCTCTCGGGCCAAACACGAGAAGTAGTCAAGTGCGTGGCAATCTGGTTTGGTGTTGATGTTTCATCCGTTTGTTTTTGCTTTTGATTGTTGTCCCTACAAGAGAAATATGCCACTGCAGCGGGCACCAGTCTTCCTCATCTATATTACTCCCTCCAATCCATAATAAGTGTCGCTCATCTAATATAACTTTGTACTTGTACAAGGTGAGCGACACTTATCATGAATCGAAGGGAGTACAACAAATCAAGGAGGAAATTCAGAAAATTAGAAGTTTGCATCATCCAATCTAGAGGATCAAATCAGATTACATATGCTACTCTACTCAAGAGTTAATCTACTAGTGCCCCACTTCCCGACGAGGAGCATAATGCACCACGGTAGAACAGAGGCACACACTAGTGGAAAACGGGCCTTTAGCCCCGGTTTGTAAGGGCCTTTAGTCCCGATTTGCCACCCGGGACTACGAAAGCGGGACTAAAGGTCACCCCCTTTAGTCAGGTCCTCGCGAGACTGCGTTGAGCGTTAGTCCACGAACCGGAACTAAAGACTTATTTTTTTTCAAAAAAAATCCAACTTTTTTTTGAAAGTTTGAATTATCTCACTATTTAATCTCTCACATCTCTTATTTTTAATACTAACTATACTTAATCTTAGTTCAAATTACACTTATGGTCAAACTTCCCGATTGGTCACCCACCCTAGCACTACTCCACTCCCAGCACGCTTAACTTCCTCATTCCATCTCTCCCACCTCGCGCGAAGGACCATTATACCTTGTTGTCAGGACTAGTGTATCAATCCTATTAACTCATATCAATATGTCAACCGTCTTTATTTTTTGAAATTACGAACAACTATTTCAGTAAACAATAATAAATAAGTAATAATAATATTTTATTCATATGAAAATAAAAACTAATTAAATTAATATTTTACTCTTTTTTACATTTATTCATTTAATGTGACATAAAATGATATCTTCAAATCTGTGAATCGAAATTTGACAAATAATATATCCATTATTATCAGAAAAATGTGACAAATTCAATTATGACATACAAATTTACTAAAATTCTTTAATTTTTGAAATAATTTTTATTTCTTTTCGAATTTTAAGAATCTAAAAGAATCCAAAACGGCCTAAAGCTGTTGAAATCAAAGAGGAAATTGTTTTCTGCACGTTTTGATAGGTTGTACATTTTTTCTGACATCGTATGTAAAAGTTATGGCTATTTAGAAATTTTTTTGTCCATTTTCTTTAGTCCCGGTTGGTAATACGAACCGGGACTAAAGGGTGATACGAATCGGGACTAAAGGGGTCGGCACCGGCCGCAGGCTGCCGCCACCCTTTAGTCCCGGTTCGTATCTCCAACCGGGACTAAAGGTCCCATTTGACCCGGGACTAAAGATTGTTCCTTTTGAACCGGGGCTAATGTGAGCATTAGTTCCGGATCCAACCACAATCGAGACTAATGCTTTAAACTGGGATGGACGAAAGCCTCATTTTCTACAAGTGACATGTTTAATTGTCAGATGTAATGCACAATCGGTTATTTTGTAAACTAATGTTAATCTGCTAGGTGCTTCTAGGAAGGGAAGACTGGCGAAGAGTACTTGCCTATCTAGCCGACTGGCGGGTGCTCCGCGTCCTGTCGCCGCGGCGCCACCACAATCACTTGTCACGGTAGGACATGCGTCTGATCGGGAGGACGAGGCGACGATCGATCGAGAGGCCGAGACCCGAGATGCGAGAGCGGTTCGTCCGTATGACGCGCGCTAGATCTGCCGTGTGCGTGATGTGCGCTAGAACTGCCGTCCGTGTGGCGCGCTGCCGATCGATTGCCTGAGGCGCTGAGCGAAATCCTTCTCGACTAGGACTGCGGTGCGTGAGGACGTGACGTGCAGGCTGGGCTGGCCTAGTGGGTTGGGCTAACTAATATGTATATATAATTTTTTTGGCACCAAATCATTGGTATTCAAGCGAATACAGGTGCATACCCCTGCCGCCGCCCCTGATCGCACCGGTAGGACATACTCCTGTTATTCCATATTACTCTGCGCGGTACTGTTCATCACGCAAAACAAGGTGGCCTATTTCTCTCATTTTTTATCAAAAAAATTCTATGATTTTTGGAATGGGTAGAGTAAACACGGAGCTACACATCCCAAAAAACCGAGGAGCAAAAAAGTGAAAAATAACAGAGAAATCGGCCACCTCGTTTTGCGTGCACTATTCATCCACGCAAAGTAAATTGGAATAGAGTGAGTAGCTTTGACCACCTCGAGCTCACCTGGATGAGCATGAAGCGCCATCAGGGCTTATTTGGTTGTCGAGGAGGAAAAATCCTGGGACCTAAACCTTGGGGGGATTTCCCTGTGCACACGGGGTTCCCCTCCACCACGGGAGAGATCAGCCCTTGTGGGTGCCGTCATTTGGACAGCTCGGGGAAGGGAATGAAACAAGAGAAGATCAAAAAAAATATCACCGTACTATAAATATCAGCACAAAAAAGCTCTCACTTTTTCATACAAAATGATACCAATTCCAGAACATGAACTACATCATATTTTGTCCCAAAAAAGAGAAAATCGAGAATAGAAAATATTACATAAATTTCAAAGAAATGTCAAAAATTTAGCATACATGTGTGATTAGTGTAATAGCAACATATTTGACGCACATCAGCACATGCATACAACTAGTCTTAGAGACAAAGCCGTACAAACAATAAGAAAGGATAAATATAGTATGCTAATTATGTTTTAAACATAGTATGTAATTATGATCAAATATCCAGCAAGAAAAAGTATGTTGCTCCATGAGGAAACATCAATTATTTGATTGATACATGGCGGAAATTTCCGTCGACTTTGCTATAAAGAACCTCAGAAAAAAGGAATTGAATATATAACCGAGTGGCGTAGCATCTCCATCGGCATTTGAGCTTGTCTCCTTGTAGACGAAAAATGTCAGCACGGGGGACAGCATGTTCATGTTGAATTACTTATAACCAAGTGGCGTAGCATCTACTCCCTCCGTCTGAAAAATGATGTCGCATGTTTATCCAAATTCGCATATATATACACACTAAAACGCTTTCTAGATACATCCGAATCTAGACAATTAAAGCCATACCTTTTCGGACAGAGCGAGTATATTTATCTACCTTGTTTATGTCTTAAGTGGATTGTTTCTGTGATATCCTTCATGGGCGTCCGGTATTCTGTATTGTATGGATCATCCGTTGGTTTGTATGTCTCACGCGTTGGCAACATAAACTTATCAAATATCCAGATTGACCACTCCTTTAGTTCTCTTTAAACTGATTGATGCAGTACCTAGCACATAGCCTTCCATTTGTTTTCCTGCAATATTGACCAAGGTGAAATTCTTATTATAAGGTAAGCACAGATAAATCATGTCATGTCAGCAGCAAACCGTATAGCAACCAAAGACTCATTACATACTCCCTCCGACCCAAATTAGTTGGCTTAGATTTGTATAGATTAAATTGTATCTAGACATGATTTAGCACTATATACATCCGTATCTTGACAAATTCGTGTCAACTAATTTGGGCCGGAGGGAGTAGTATTTTCCTCGTGTCCTACTTACTCTAATATATCTAGAGACAAGAGTACCGCGATTTAAATAATCTATATTAACTATAATAAAATTGAAGCTTTCTCAAAAAAAAATCAAGTTCAAGTAGATATAAGATATCTTTGCACTTGAAATTGCACTTCAATCAAAGTAACTCCAGTTCTTAACCACAGATGCAGAGCAGACAAACAAGCAGCCACTTATATGAAATTCATACTTCTGTTCAAAATAGGTGGCAATCCTAGTATGTTAAAAATTTCGGTTAACCCGAGTACTTCCACGAGTAACTTTTATAAAGAATCTTCCATTAAGTAAGAACTAACACCTAATTTTAGAAGAACAGATGCTACAATTCCACCAACTCCACTGATCTACTCCAGACAATGCACCTCCATAAATCAAGACTAACATCTATTATCTCAATTAATTATCTCTACCAAACAAATTAGTCCACTAAACACTCTACCCCAGCTTGTATAATCTCAAAATGGGACAGGTTATGCATTTATCATACAAACGACATAACACTACTAAGTATTCACTTATATCAGTGTATCCTACAACGTACAATAAAATAACAGTATGGCACATATAGTCTTGCTAAGTTCTACTATGTACCATATATCACCCATGATTCCATCAATGGGCCAAAGATCGAAGACACAGCCACACATGCTAGAATCTCAACATTTGTTGAAGGTACCAATCATAAGAATGCAGCTTTTCTGCTCTGCTAGCTATCCACAGATGCAAGATTCAGTACCACAAAAATAATAGGAGTATGGAAGTGGAAAACATGAAATTGCCCCCACTTATTCAATTCTGACCCAATGGACTTCATGATCCATCGCCTGCAATCAAATCAAATACCAGAGATGGTGAGATAAAATTGAATAGGGCAAGAGGGCGAGTAGATCTGAATATAAGGGATCGGGGATGGATGGTGCTAGGGTTGAGCATGGTGGAGAAAGGAGAGAGATGGAGGAGAAGGTTGATCCCGTCGCCGGTCGAAGCGGAGAAGGTTGGTGTCGCTGCAGGAGTTGGAGAAGGTCGTCTCGTGGCGAACCGCGGAGAGACCGCGCCGTCACGTCGTCACGAGCGTTGCCTGGGGAGAATTCTCCCGATGTCCAGAGGCGTGGGAGAGAAACCCAGGGATACCAGGTGGATCGGGTTGGAACTTCCCTTCCCCTATGGCACCAAATGCGACGGCAGGAAAAACCGGGACGTCTATTCCACGTGGTGTTCACACCCGGGGAAAGGGCCGGGATCCCGGGAGGATCCCTGTCTACCAAACGAGCCCTCACCGATTCCAATCCCACTCGGCTCGGATACGGGCATACAGACATGGCAGGGAGTGGGCATCGCAGGAGTCACCGCACGTGGCCCTTAGGCCCGTATGGCAAGCGGGTGCAGAGTGTGCACCTGCATAGGACCTCCAGGAAATTAGGGCCCCAAAATCTCGTCTTTTGGTAAGTACACCTTTAAAAACATGTTAGTTCAACCAATCGTAAGCTAGGCATCTCTCTTCCTGTCTGCACATTCCTACAAGCACTACTACTTCGCTCCATGGATTTCCGAGGTCCATATTTTTTAACCCTTTCCTCTCCCGCAACGCACCACCAAAAACTAAATACTCCCTCCATCCCGGAAAAAGTGACATAGATTTGTTAGATTCGTATGTATTCATATACTAAAACATGTCCAGATACATACAAATCTAGACATAAAAGTCGCTTATTTTGGAACGGAGGGAGTACTATTACTCCCCGGTCTATATTAATGGTCTCAACTTTATCTAGATTTTTACGTATCTAGTTAACTATTTAGACTAACCATTCATATCTAAACAAAATTGAGACCATAAATATGAATCGGAGGGAGTCCTACTAGCACTAGTGGAAAACGGGCTTTTAGTCCCAGTTTGTAAGGACCTTTAATCCCGGTTCGTAATATACGAACCGGACTAAATATTTTCTTAAACTTTTGAATTATCTGACTCATTAATCTCTCACATCTCTAATTTTTAACACTAACTATACTGAATCTTAGGTCTAGTTACACTTATGGTCAAACTTTCCGGCCGGTCACCCATCCTAGCACTACTCCACCCCCAGCATGCTTAACTTCCCCATTCCATCTCTCCCGCCATGCGCGAAGGACCCTATACCTTGTTATCAAGACTAGTATATCAATCCTATTAACTCATATCAGTATGTGAATTGTTTTTATTTTTTGAAATTACAAACAAATATTTAAGTAAACAACAATAAATAAGTAATAATAATATTTTACTCCAATGAAAATAAAAAACTAATTAAATTAATATTTAATTTGGTTCTTGCCATTTTATTCATTTAATATGACATAAATAATATCTTCAAATCTGTAAATCAAAATTCGACAAATAATATATCCATTATTATTAAAAAATATGAGGAATTCAAATATGACATAAAATTACTAAAAAAATTAATTTTTGAAATAACTTTTTTTCCATTTCGAATTTTTAAGAATCTAAAAGAATCCAAAACGGCCCGAGGTCGTTGAAATCGAAGAGGAACTTTTTTCTGCACGTTTTGATAGGCTGTACTTTTTTTCTGACATCGTATGCAAAAGTTATGGGCATTTGAATTTTTCATGCCATTTTTTTACAAAATATGTCGAAATTCATATTTGTTAATTTTCGTAACAACTGAATCACTTAATATAACTATAATTTGAAGGATTTTATTTTTAGAATTTTTTGGCATGCTTTCGAAACTAGAAAAGGCGATCTGGGGGGGTGTGGTGGACTGAAATATCCTGCTGCGGCAGGATTTTTGCCCATTTTCCTGCCGTGGCAGAACCTGCCAAATTTGTTTAGTCCCGGTTGATGCCTCAAACCAGGACTAAAGGTCTATCTTTATTCCCGGTTGGAGACACAAGCCGGGAGTAAAGGGTGTTGCCCACATTCGCACCCGCCTCCACCCCTTTAGTCCCGATTCGTATTACCAACCGGGACTAAAGGACCCATTCGAACTGGGACTAAAGGTTGTCGGCGTCATAGATGTCGGTTCCTAACACATCCGGGACTAATGCTCCGGAGGGCTCTGGACGAAAGCCCTATTTTGTACTAGTGTAGGTGATTGGCGACGGTTAGTTGCAACCCTTAGTTTCTATGTAGAGGATGTTTTCTTTCTCATATCTAATTTTGATCATCTCTCTCTCTGAAAAAAGTTCTACTCCAATTAGAGTTTTGGTGAAAAATTCCTCAACAAAATTCAATTGAATATACTTTGTACAGAGAAATGCTACATAGAAGCATATATGATTCATTTAAATTAAAGGACATAGTCCCTCCGTTCAGAAATATAAGACGTTTTAGCTTTGTGGATCGAATGTATCTAGATGTCTTTTAGTGTATCGATTCATAGAGGTTGGCAGTAAATCTATACACTAAAAGGCGTCTAGATACATTCATTCCACAAAGCTAAAATATCTTATATTTCTGAACGGAGTGAGTACATTGTTTGCTAAGAGTTCACTTGTTTTTAGCAAGATTTGTTCTGACGGAAAATCGTATTATCAACACATTAATGAAATACCTGAAAAAAGAAACACTAATGAAAAAAAATGAAACCACTAATAATATAGGGCCAAATTACAAATTTTGCACCGGGCCTCCGATTTCTCAAATACGGCCCTGGTGGCCCTAGAACTAGATTGGCCTGCATCAGAGGCCCGACCTAGGCCCTCCTGGCCTGGGTCAGGCAGTCGGTTCCATGAAGGACCGGGCTAAATGTCGGAGGCGTGACCTAGGCCTGCCTAGCCCGAGTCAGGCAGTCACTGCCACGCTGCAGACGGGAGCGGCGCCACCAACTCCCTAGCCACACGCCATTGGCCGGAGGTGTCACCAGCACTGCCCCGACCAAAGCCGCGCCGGCCCAAATCGGGCCAGCACGTCCCCACCGCCGCACCATCCTGAGGCCGCCTGCTGTCGCCGCTGACCTAGCAGCATCTCGGCCCCGCCGCTAGTTGATGCCCTCCGCGACCGCCACTTATCCCGCCCCCATCGCCCTTTCAAACTCTTTCCCACATCCCTCTAAAATTGCTAGACTCGTCCTGTTTTTGTTTGTTCTTGATTTTTTAGAAACTAACTACTGTATGATCACCCTTCAATCTTAATTAGGGAAAATCAAAAATGGAAATTAAAATCGAGGCAACTTCCTACCATGCGTGATGAACCGCTATGCTGCTGTAGCGCCGTGATCACCGTCCCTACAAGAATGTAGATACGATGCCACGCTTCTAGCCGAGACGGTCGATCTCGGAGGTCAGAGGTCGGTCGTGCGGCATGGCTGTGCCGGTGCAGCATCAAGCGAGTGGCGCTGGAGGCGGGCTGGCACGACCGTGGGAATCAAACCCTCCAGTGGGAGAGCACCGACGGGATGGCGGCGGCGGCACGGGTGCACTGCACGCCGACGGCTGAGCTTGGGACGACGAATTGGGGAGGAGTGGTTCGCGGGGCTCTCAATCTATGTTTTGTTTCTGAGAACTCACAAATATGAGTTTGGTCGCTCGCAGGCGAGGTGGTCCTGTGGTCTGATGGAAGCCCAGTCTTGTATTTGGCCCATGTTGGATTGGTTGAACGCGGGAGGATCTGGAGGTCACGATTTCAGCTACTTTTTTTCGATTTCAACACGTAAAAAGACACTATTATGTTACTATCATACGGATCTCATATAATATACTAAAAATATTTTACAAAAAAATAGATATTCACCGCATACCGATGACTAGTAGCGAAGCTAGCTCCTAGCCCTAGCTTAGATCGACAACTCCACACGTGCGAATATTAGCGGCCGGTGGGTGTTACTTACATGCATCGGATGTCACGGTGGTAAGTACCGGTTAACGGCGTTTGCCACGTGACAGTTTGCATGATGTGCTGGTGAAACACATCTACCAAGGTCAAAAAAAAATGTGATAGATGGGTTCCATCCACCACTGTTTCGGAAAACCACGGTAGAATATTGTATAACCCGGATTTTACCACGGATGCCTATCCTTCGTAGAAGACCTTTAACCAAGAAAAAGGCGCTTCTACCACGAAATCGGTTTGTGATAGATGGAAACTTTTCTTAGACTGTACCACTGGCGGCGGGAGCGTCAGACTGTGGCCGGTATGGATTTACGGTGCGACATTGTTGACCATCGGGGATGTGTTGTGTTCCACATGCAAATTCCCATGGGGTCAGGATCATTGCACCCTAAAGATTGATCCATAAAATTTGACAAATAAATCATAGTTGGAAAAGGTGTGCGGACTTCTTATAACGCGCTGCAAGTGAACCCTGCAATTTTTATTAGTTAAGCACTAAACTAAAAAAATACTAATATATGATATCTTGGTTGTGCAGTGCAGAGCATTCTACCAAACATTTCTACATATTAACATAGGGGAACAGATGCACACACCCATATAAACACCCTATAATACATCAAAGATGCATATATTATTCTATATTTCTGATATTGCTATATTTTTTGTTTTGGTTACATTTCGAGCTAATTCAGTTCAACAAAATGACTTTAGTTTTTGGAGAATAAAACAATTCGCATTACACAATATTGGCATATTGTAATTATGGACATTTCGGTTGTATAACCAAAAATTGAATGCAATATTACCAATGCAAGAGTGTGTTTAATGTTGCGAGAAAATATGTATAAAACTACATCACCAATTGAAGGTTTTAGTTAATGTAAAATCAATAAGAGCTAAAAATATTTAGTATAACTGGATAGATGCTGGTGAATCATCACCGACCTAGAGTTGAGAGCATTTTAGCTCAACAACTAGGAGTTGGGTCAGGGAGCAATGAAGTAAAACTGCAGTCTCGTCTTCTTTACTTGGATTTACGGCGTGTTTGGCAAAGTAGGGTAGAGGAATAGGAGTTAGGAAGAGGGAGTTATGCATGGCATTAGCTACGGGAAATAGATGCTTACTCCAATTCCTTTATTTTGTGCGTACATGGAAATAGTTGTGGAATTAGACTCACCAAATTAAACAGAAGCTCGTGCTTTGTTTGACTAGTGGAATTAGACCCACCAAATAGTTGAGAGCATTTTCACACAACAACTAGGAGTTGGGTCAGGGAGCAATGGAGTAAAACTGCAGTCCCATCTTACATGGATTTAGTGGAAGAACAAAGACACCTAACAAGGTTGTTGTTCTGCTTTCGAAAACTTTACCCACAAAAGATGCATACCATCCCAATGCTAGCGGCAGGACGGTAGAGTAGAGAAGCTAAAATAAGAAGTGCAATTTACGAAACAAGAATACGAGGTTCTTCCTGTAATGGCAACATACAGGTTAAAACAAGATCAAAGTTTTCAAGCACAACCACCAAAACTTTGCATGACTCTGTTAAACTGATGTGGATTGGGATGATATTGCTTTTGATCGGCGACTAATGGGGTTCTATGCTATCTTTTATGGTGCTAACTTGGTTGCTTGGACAATCAGGACTATACTATCTTGTTTCTATATTGAGTCTGAATACAACTCCATATCTTATTTGGATACAAGCTACTCTTGGTGAACTTGGAGTTACTCAGAATAGTCCACCTATACTGCAATGACAATATTATAGCAACATAGCTCTTTTCTAACCATATGTTTAATGCTTGCACTAAGCACAGAGAAGTGATTTTCACTTTGTTCATGAAAGGCTTGCTCGGAAATTGCTTGTGATCGGATTTATTTCCTCCAAGGACTAGTTAGATGATATATTCACCAAGCCCTTACCACTGCCATTGTTCCAACCTTGCAAGCGTTGGCTGAGATTGAGGGATATGGTGATATATATTATAGATAGAATACTACCCGTAACGTATACGGTTTGGACTTGTATCTACCATGTACTTTTACCTGTAACTGCTTATATATAATGCAATGTCGGCCCTCGGCGTGCAGTATTGCTCCCTCCAATACACTTTCCCTTACCACGTTTTCATATACCGCATTCCACTATTAAAAGGATTTTGGAGAACAAAATCAAGTTTAGGCTGAGGAGGATATGCGCAAATTATATTCCCTGCGCACGAATTACTTGTCAGGGAATTGTCTAGATACACATGTATTTAAACAAATCTGTCACAAGTGATTCAAGACAAGGGGAGTGATTGAATTTGTTGCTATTTTATCACTGAAGTAATTTATCAGCCTCTGTGCAGCTATGCTGAATGCCCGATATGATGACGATTCAATGTTGGATACTCGGATCAGAATGATGTAATCACAACGAGATGAAACTGCGGTTTATTTGTTATAACTAGCAAATTTTCTTACAGATAATATTGTATCCACGGCTTAAGCCCGTCAGCTTCCCAATTACCTAGCATGAGCGAGAGAGAGATATGTTGTGGGCGGTTCAAGCGCAGAACAGACGACGAGGCAAAAGCCGGCGGTAGAGCTCGCACTAAAACCACCGCGGTATTTGGGTTTAGGGGTCATCTGGGCAGCTTTTTGATGTGGCTGGACTCTTACAACACCATCTTCCTTGCCTAGAGAGAGAACGACGGGACACGCTCGAAACAGACAGAGAGAACAATCAAACAAATTAACAAACTGCAAAATAACATTATTCAAGTTTTTTTTGAACGGGCGTAACATCATTCAAGTAGTACTGCTATGCCCACAGACCATAGCCCACCAGTATATATATAATTCAAAGAGAATCTTGAGAAATGTTTTTGCCAGAGAATCTTCATCCGATCAAAATAAAACAAGTTTTAGGCAGGAGGGTACAAATAACGAAAACGAAAGAGAAGAATGTCCTTAGCCCCTACTTCTGCTACACACGATTGCTTGGACAAGAACACACACGCACACTCTAGAGAGGATGAAGAACTATCACGAGAGGACACAAGGAGCTGAAGCAAAGAACCTGTTTATTCCTTCTCCTGCTGCTTCTTTCTGGACATCACCGACCTCTTCGACAACCTCAACGGCAAGTTGAAAATAGATCCCGCCCGTGGATCACCTTTTAAGTTTTTAAAAAATAAACAAAAATGATAAAAGTTAAAAAAAATCCTTTGAGATGTAGTTATATTTT
This sequence comes from Avena eriantha, assembly GCA_910589775.1. Lineage (NCBI taxonomy): Eukaryota > Viridiplantae > Streptophyta > Magnoliopsida > Poales > Poaceae > Avena > Avena eriantha. Next base: position 5,414,193 of record OU342744.1, read on the forward strand.
GGGGTATAGTTCTAGGGAAAATTGAAAAACATCAATTTCGTCCTTTTTTTTGCAAAAAAGGTCATGGCATGATAAAAAGGCCATACCTTTTGCATACGATGTCGAAAAAAATCTTTAATCTATCAAAATGATCTTCTCAAAATTTCCCTTTTGAATTCTTTGCCAAATGCTGTTTTGGAGTTTACAGAATCCCCAAATTCAAAAGGAGTGAAAAGTTATTTCAAAAAGAAGATTTTTTCCTGCAAAAAAAAATAAAAAAGGGGAGACAATTATGTGCGCCACATAATTGTTGGGCAAGATTCAAATTTTGAATCCCGTCGGCGCCCCTTCTGCCTCTCTTTTCTCCTTTATTCCTCCTCCTCTCCTCCACTTCTCCTCTCCTTCTCCCCTTCTCCCCTCCACTCTCCGGTGACCTCCTCCTCCTCCACCTCTGGCCATAGCCTCCTCCTTCACCACCCCAGCGACCTCCTCCTCTGACGATGACGACCTCCTCCGGCAACCTCCTCCTCCTGCACCACCCCTACGACCTCCTCCTCCTTCTCCGATCACCTCCGTCGATGACCTCCTCCTTCTCCACCACCTCCGGCGACCACCTCCTTCGGCGGCCTTCTCCTCCACCACCATCTTCGGCGACCCCGTCCTCCACCCACCTCTGGCGACCTCCCTCCTCCATCAACCTCCGGCCTCCTCCGGCGACCCCCACTTCCGGCCACGGACGAAATTCCGGCGGCCGCTAGATCCAGATCTAGATCTGGCCTCGGGTTTTTTGGCGCATATCAATATGCGCCACAGAAAAATATGGTGAGGAAACCGTGGCACATCTAATATGCGCCATAGAATTGTAGGAATATGCGTCCTAGTAGAGCATTTTCCTAGTAGTGCATATACTAAAAATAGTTAACAAAAGAATTAGATATTCGACGCATACCCATAAATAATTCTAGCTCCGCCCATGGCTGGTAGAGAAGCTGGCTCTTAGCCCTAGCTTAGATCGACAACTCCACAAATGCAAATGTTAGCGGCCGGTGGGTGTTATGTACATGCATCAGATTTCACTTTCCTAAGTACTCGTTAACGATGTTTGTCGCGTGACAATTTGCATGACGTTAGCATCCAAATTGCTGGCGAAACACATCTACCAGGATCAGAATGTTTGTGGAAGAAGATTTTTTAACTGGAATTTTAACACGGATTCCTATCCGTGGTACAAGACCTTTAACCACGAAAAATTCCCTTCAACCACGAAATCGGGTAGTGATAGGTGGAAACTTTTCTTGTACTATACCACCGGCAGTGCGAGCGTCAGACTGTGGCCGGCATGCATTTACGGTGAGGCATCGTGGACCATCGGGGATGTGTTGTGGTCCACATGCAAATTCCCATAGTATCAGGATCATTGCACCCTAAAAATTGATACATAAAATCTAACATATCAATCATACTTGGAAAAGGTACGCGGTCTTCTTATAATGCGCTGCAGGTCAACCCTACAATTTTTTATTAGTTAAGCACTATACTAAACAAATCCTAATATATGATATCTTGCAGTGTAGGGCATTCTACCAAAGATTTTTAGATATTAACATAGGGGAATACATGCACACACCCATATAGACATGCTATAATACATCAAAGATGGCTAAATGATTCTATATTTGCGATATTGCTGTATTTTTATGTTTTGGTTACATTTCAGTCTAATTTAGCTCAACAAAATGACATTAATTTTTGGAAAAGAAAACAATCCCCATTACAAAATATTGGTATATTGTAATTATGGACTTTTTCGGTTGTATAACCAAAATTGAATGCATTATTACCAATGCAAGAGTGTGGTTAATGTTGCGTGATAATATGTATAAAACTACAACAATAATTTAAGATTTTAGTTAATGTAGAATCAATAAGAGTTAAAATATTTAGTATAACTGGATGATGGCGAATCATGACCGACTTAGAGTTGAGAGCATTTTCGCCCCAAAACTACGAGGTTAGTCAGGGAGCAATGGAGTAGAATTTCAGTCACTTCTTTCTTACTGGGATTTGGTGGAAGAACAAATACACCTAACTAGCCCATTGTCTACTTTAGAAAACTTAGCTAACAAAAGATGCATGCCATCCCCATGCCAGCGGCGGATGGTGGAGTAGACAAGCTAAAATAAGTAATGCAATTTAGAAACAAGATAACGAGGTTCTTCCATGCAACGACGACATACATGTTAAAAAAGATCAAAGTTTTCAGACACAACAACAAAACAAATTGTATGACTCTGTTAAACTAACGCGGATTGGGATGGTATTGCTTATGATCAACGATTAACGGGGGGGATATGCTATCTTTTATGGTGCTAACTTGGTTGCTTGGACAAACAGAAAACAGACTATGGTATCTTATTCCTGTACTGAGTCTGAATACAAAGCACTTGCTAAATGATAGTACATAACTTATTTAGATGCAAGCTCTTCTTGGTAAACTTGGAGTTGCTCAGAATAGTCCACCTATACTGCGATAACAATATTACGGCAACATACCTCTCTCCTAACCATACGTTTCATGCTTACACTAAGCACATAGAAGTGATTTTCACTTTGTTCATGAAAGGCTTGCTTAGAAATGTCTTCTGGTCGGATTTATTTCCTCCAAGGACTAGTTAGATGATATATTCACCAAGCCCTTATCACTGCCATTGTTTCAGCCTTGCAAGCACAATCTCAAACTTTCATGTATTGACTGAGATTGAGGGGTGGTGATATTATAGGTGTAGACGGTTTACCTATAACTACCTATATATAATGCAATGTTGGCCCTAGGCGTGCAGTATTGCTCCCTCCAATACACTTTCCCTTACCACGTTTTCATATACCATATTCCACTGTTAAAGGGATTTTGGAGAAATGACTTTGCCTAGAGAATCTTTTTAGAACAAAATAAAACAAACAGCTACTCCCTCCGTTTCAAAATATTAGATGTTTTAGTTTTGTAAAGGTAATGTATCTAGACCACTTCTAGTATACAGGTTCAGAGAGACAACGAGTGAACCTAAACACCAAAAGGGGTCTAGATTCATTAGCTTTACAAAGCGAAAACATCTTGTATTTTGAAATGGAGGGAGTATGTATGTAGGCACAAAGAACGAAATCGAAAGAGGAATGTGGGAGGAATAATCAAGTTAGGGCAAGATGAAGGGGCCATGTATACGTGTGCCATCCACTCGTACCTGGCTCCATCGATATCAATCCTGGTAAACAAGTACACGCACAAATACACAATGCATATGTATGCAGCGATTGCACGGTGAGAAGTGAAGAGCTTGACATGCACGTACGATGTGTCGCTTTTGTGGCTAGTGCTTTCTACTACTTGCTGTCTCATCGCCTACGTGACAAACATATGCATGTGAATATGGTGTATAGCGTGCTGAAACTGTTATTGGGATACTCGGTTCATAGGTATGAACATATATTGGCAAAAAGATCACATACTCGGTTCAGATACCTACCGACAAAACGCCGCTCAACGGTCGTATTGCCGGCAAACGCAAAGCGCCCAACATGTAAACTACCTCAAAGAGAGCCAAGACTATCTCTTCCGCTGCTCTGAACATTGGCAAGGCCACTGCGCCAAAGCAGAAGATCAGCAAGGCTGGAACAGACAGGTGCTTAGCAAGAGAGGCCGGTGCTTGCCGGAATTGGCCCGTTCTTGCCAGGAGCAAGGGGGATGGTGTCAAACGCAGGGCGGCTAGAGCGGCAGGGGGTAGCATGCGAGGCTAGCTCGGTGTGACGCGCTAGGCCGGCGCATGGCGGCGCGTGAGCCTGGAGTGGGGCGACGCGGGACTGCTCGCGGGGTCAGCGGCGACTGCGGACGCAGGGTGGTGCGGCCTACGCGGGGCGGCGGGTTCTGGCCGTGATTGATGGAGTCCGATCAGATAGATCTCGACTGTGTGAAGACAGATTGAGTAATGCACCTTGGGTGCTTATCCTCGTATTGATCTGCTTATATAGCTGTTTACAAGTACATTGTGTGCACCGTAGTGGCACGGAATCGTGCTAGCAGTTGTGCACGCTCAGAGTACAAAAATGAGGAGTCGTGGGGGAGGTGGACGACCAGGTCATGCACGTACAGAGACGAGCATGCGCTAACACTGTGTACTCCTCGCGCCGTGATCTTATACTCGTCCTCGTGCACCTCGTCCACAGCCTGATGTCCACGGCGTAACTGGGTGTGGCTTCTGCCGAGCGGCTGCGCTGCCGGAGTTCAGATGAACGCGCCGCACCGGCCGCGCCGCCGGAGACTGGTTATCCAGAAAGGAACAGCAGGGTTGTACCTATCGTAGACATAGTGGAAAATACGTACATGGTTCAATGGGATAGCTGAAACGTGCGCCTTGGTATCCGGAGGGACACGCGTCGTTGTTTAGGGTTGGTCCAAGCTGAGGAGGCTGTGGACCAGGTCCGATAAATTTTTTCTCCAATTAAGCGTGTATGTTCCGTGGCTGTGGACTATTGTGGACTATTGTGCAATCGTTAGAGAACAAAATAAAACAAGCTAGCTAGGCAATCAAGGTATAGTGAATCGGAGAAAGCGAGAGAGGAATAATGTGAAGGGAACAGTCAAATGCAAGAGGAAGAGGCCATGTATACGTGCGCATGGTGGTCTGGGTATATATGTGCGCATGGCCGGCCCTTTCGTACGTCCTCCTCGCAATGGGCCGTCCCAGTCCATATGTGCTCCACCGATTGATCAATCAATATTGGTGCTCGTACATGCACGTGGTGATAATAAGCAAGTACTTTTTTTTTTGCGAATCTATAAGCAAGTACTCTTGGTGTAGGGTGTATGCATGGTGAAAAGTGAAGAGCTATAAGAGAAGTAACTAGATATTGCAAATTGAAATGACAATGTGAATTATCCAAATTGCATAGGAGGAAAACTGATATATCGGATTAGATGATGAAGCTAACCTAATATAGCATAATATATCATACTCCTAGCAAAAAAAATAGTATATCCTATAATCAATATAGTTGTTTATTCCTTTTTTGCCTTTTTTGTGCCAAATAAATTCCTAACCATTATTTAAAGCAAAACTAGTATGACTCAAACTATTATAGGAGTATCGCATTGCTATAGTGAATGAGTTGTTCTATGAGTCACATTGTCACCATCGTTGTGAATACTACATATTAAGTAGTGTATAAATATATGCTCAATTTAATATTTTAAATACAAATTACATTGACTTTGTTGAATGTTAACAAACATTCGAGCTAGGGTTCAAAATGGCCAAGGGCCGGCCGGGAGAGAGCTTAAAATAACCCATTGTACAACATATATCATCATATCAAGATTACGTGACATGTACGAGATTATCAACCATTGTGTGCGTGCCCTTAGAGCATCTCTAACCGAAAGAGAAAAGCCCTTAGAAGATAAAATTTCGTCTGCTAATGGCTAGAGACGTCTCGAGTCGAACCCCGAGCGGACGTTAGACATCTCGAACCGAACCCCAAACTGCCAGTAGCCCGAAACACCCGCCGCTCCTTTCCCCTCCTTCCGCCCACTCGCCGGCACTAGCTGTCACCGGAATCGACCCCAAGAACTGCCGCATCGAGCCGGAGCCCACCGCCGATTTCAGGATGGGAATGGGTCGCGTCGACCTAGCGGGTTGCTAGCCCGACCCAAAAATCAGGGCCATTGGGCCAGCTGGGTCGGCCTTGTATGGAAATCGAGTCGATGGAGCTCACCGAGAGCGGTAGCGATGGCGGAGCTCCTCCGGGACGGCGTGACGGACGTGGGGCTGCAGGGGAGAAGATCTCGACGGCGCGACGGATGGGGGCTGCAGGGGAGCTCCTCCGGCGTGGCAGTGGTGGAGCAATGATCGACGGGCGGCGGCGGAGCGACGAGCACGACGACGGACCTACGGAGGAGAAGAGACCTAAGGTGAGCGGCGGCGGTGGGAGAGGAGGAAGGGCGAGGCGACGGCGTGAGAGATCACCAGAGACCGGGGATAGAGTCGGCGGGCACCCTGCCGGCGTCGTTCTCTGATTTCCGCGCTTTTCCTTAGCCGTTTTGCGAGTTTGGGGGTAAGTGGGGAGGAAGAAGGCTGACAGTAATATTCATCGTGGTCTTTGGTCCCGGTTCATGCTATCAACCGGGACCATTGATCCATCGGTCCCGGTTGATGGCATGAACCGGGACCAATGACCTGGGTGGGCTAGGCTTATTTATAGCTAGAGAAGGGTTTTTGGTCTCGGTTCTTGGCATGAACCGGGACCAATACTCCGCGAAGCGTCATGTGTGCGTCACTGGGTGGGTGTAGTGAATCGGAGAAAGCGAAAGGGGAATACTGTGAAGGCAACAGTCAAATGCAAGAGGAACGGGCCATGTATACGTGCGCATGGCCCTTTCGTACGTCGTCCTCGCAATGGGCCGTCCAGTCCACCCTAGTGATGCTTTACACCGGTACACTGAGCACTACTAAATGGCATTGTCAGATTTACTTGCGCACGCATGCATGAGATCTATCCGGCGGGTATGTCACGTACCCTCTTATCTTAATTAATGTATTCAGATTTTTATAGATTTCGACGTACTATCTAGCAATAAAATATATTTTTGTCGAATGTCCCTGGCCGAAGGGACATATCTATGGTATTAAAAGGCTTACGGTCTTGATGGTCGGTACGTTATTTTCAGTTTTCAATTATACCCCTGCATTGCTAGGCTAACCTGAGAAATTTTACAGCTTTGCCACCCTTAAGTGAAAGTACCGTTTCGCCTTGACAAGAGAGAAAACATCAACGAGATCACCAGTTTCGGTTGTCGCGGCTATAAAAAAAACTGTGAGCCAGCTGCCCACGCGAGACGAGAGGAGTCAATGAGCTTTTTTTTTTTGGTTGTTGATTCCTTTTTTCTCCTTTTCAACTATGAGCAAGCTACCCACGCGAGACATGAGTAGTCAATCAGCTTGTTTTTTTGAAACGTACACGACCTCAAAATCTAGCTAGCAAAAACCTAGCCTTTTTTCGGTTTGAAACGTACACGACCCCAAAATCTAGCTACCAATAACCTAGCCTGCCCGGAGGTGTGGCGGTTCATGATCTCTCGCAAACTAAGGTTCATGTTTTTTGTTTAGACTGCTTTCAGTGTCATTTGCGGGATGTTGAGGCGGTAGCTACGTCATTAAGTCATAATAAGGTCCTCCTGCCATATCTTCACTATGGTGGTGCACCTAATGCTGGCGGAGGCCGCGTGGGGTAATGTGTCCGGCGGATCCCTGGATCCGATCTTTTTTCATATTCGTTGGCGTGGTTTTAGGTTAGTCTCTTTCGATCGACAGTTGCCCGCTTCGGTAATGGTTGCTAATCCGGTGCGCTGGTCCTTTGTAGTCTTAGCACGGCAACTTCCCATTCGTCAACTACGTACAGCAAGATTTCCCAGGCTCCAGTAATGCAGGGATGAGGACGACAACCTATTTTTCTTTAAAATCTAAAAATTACTGAGAAAATTAAAGACCAAATCTTTTATCGATCAATTGATTTGACCCGTTGCAACGCACGGGTATTTAGCTAGTATCCAGTTAAATATCTTGTTACCTACCGTATTAGAAAAATCACAAGAGTATCAACAACCATCAAATGGACTGAACAAAATCAGAGGTTCCTACCTCCCATATCTAATCATGGAAGAGCAAGACTGAGCCCACCGCCACGCCATGGAGACGACGTCCACCGTACCGAAGCACAGCTAGCTAGGAACGCCAACCTATCCATGCTTGCAATCTCCCTACGAACATCAGCCCAGCTGGCTCAGGAGGAAACCGCTACGATCCATCCCAAAGCACATTAGCCACCGGGTATGCTTGGGTACAAACCATGCAAACACACCCTAAGTTTTCCACGCACCCAGGGCAGAAGGGACAAACGGCGGTGTGTTTTGGGGACCCTCCGGCCGGCCACCTTTTCACATGTTTGGACTCTTGCAACCACCTTCTTCCGTGCGCTAGAGAGAACGACAGGACACACGCTGGAAAGAGAACAATCAAGCAAATTAACAAGCTCCAAAGTAACATTATTCATTCTTTGTTTCTCTGGATCTTTCTGTAAGGTTCGATGCATCAATATAATCTCTTTTCTCGCCAAAAAAAAAAGTACTGCCATGTTATGCCCACCAGCATATACTATAAGTCAAAGAGAATCTAGAGAAATGTTCTTGCCCAGAGAATCTTTGTCGATCGAAACGAAACAAGCTAGGCATGACTTGCCAGCTGTTTCTGATCGAGTCTCCAATGCAAATTATATGTGCATTATCCACAGCACAAGTTGATACGTTTTCGGAATTTTCTTCACCCATGAGACGTGTGCACCAACATTTTCAGGGTCATTATGTTTCTCATCTTTTACCTATGTGCTGCATATCATGATCAGCTGTGAATGATGCAGACGCACGCATGAGGCTTGAAATCTTTCGGGAATAAAACCACACAGCAGCAGCTCATGTTCTTCTTCAAGGCCAGGATATCTGCCTTTATATTATGTCCAACGGAGACATCTCATGTCACCCTTCCTTCCTGCGTATTCGCCACCCTAATAAGAAGTCATTATACACAAGAAAAGGGAATTCGGACCTAGCCCGGCCCCCTGAACCCTATCACTCATAATTGCTCAAAAGTTGGGGGCGCCTGTGACTACGCAGTGTTGGATCGATTCAGAGTTGGTTCACATGAGTTCTGCCCCTTGCCTGGACTGAAGTAAGTAACTGGGGAAGTGTCGAGTAGCAAGGCGAAAACAAACAAAGCCTAGTACACAGGGAATTTTTTTTTTTTTTTTTTTTTTTGCTCCGTAGGCATCTCATCATTAGAACCGGGGGGCAGAGCTTTGGACTTGTCCGATGATTGATTCTGATATTTTGATTCTGCACAAAGGTGCCCTTGGAATCTATTTTCTCTTCTGAGATTTGGGCGAAGCGAGAGAGAGATTCCATGGTTGGGTCCAACGTATTATATATGGTGATTATGCTGCCGGCTGCTGCCGCTGGATTGCAAGGGTAGCGACGTCCCATTAGATCTTCCTTGGTTTTCAACCACATCTTCGGACGGGACAAGAATCTTTTCTTCTCGTTCCATACTTGTGATATTCTTCGTTGCATGTTTTTAGACAAAAAGCATTATGCCTGAGTTCAGCATAATAAAGCCCCAAACGTTTCATCCATCAAGGAGGCTAAATGGCTAATGAGCAACTTACACGAACCAATTGCAACTACACATATGGATGTTATCGGCCAGTGGGTGTTACGTGCATGCATCATATGTCACGGGCTGGCAGCTGCCCAGTAAATCGGCACAGTCCCTTGACATGTTTCTTTCCTAGATCAGATTGTTTCGCCGCGGTCGTGGGGACAAAAATTGCATCTGCACGACCGGCCTTGGGCGCATGCATGCAGTGCAGTGAAGGGACATTCCTACTAAGCTAGCATATTCCTATGTACGGTGCTACTGCATCCGCTTTAGAAAACAAGGCCCATACTTTTTTTACTCCCTCCGCTCTCAAAATAGATGTGGGAAGTTTGACTATATTTGGAATTTAGATACTAAATAGTGTCGTCTAGATGCATCCAAAATTTTAAAAAAATCGCGACATCTATTTTAGACAAAGGGAGTATTAAAAGTTCAAAGCATATTAAGTTTCACTTTAGATATACATAAAAATATCAACGTTTACAATAGGGAACAAGTACACTATGAAAATGCATCTTATGGTGGATCTATTGGTATAGATTTAATAGTATTGTAGATGTTCTTGTCTTTGTGTCTGAACATAGTTAAACTTAGAGAATGCTGACTTTTGACTAAATATATATGCCTTCTTTTCTTGCGAAATTTACTGAATGGTTGCACTTTTCGTTTCTAGGGCGGAAAACCACTAAAACAACATTGAACACCTATTGATGATGAATTGAAGCTATTTCAGACAGGAGGGCCCCACTTGTCAGGGCCAATTTCTTTACATGGAATGTACACTACTTTTCATCGCAATTAAAAAATAAAAATTCACTCGAGGAGGTGAGGTCGTATCTTTCATCCCGTCTACCGGGACTCCCGCCTTCAATGGCTCCATCTGCGCCGAGTGATGAGGCACCCCTCCTATAATCCTCCTCCTCGCTGCGAGGTGTGGGTCCACGGCCAAGAGGTGGTCTCGCTGTCCAGGGCGTTCGTCCCTCCCTCGTTTCCTCACCATCCTCCAACGATGGCAGTTCCCAGCATTGAACTCACTAAGACATTGTTTACTTCTAATGTATTTGAGGGCATGGGATGGGATTATCCCGAGTCCCATGTTTGCTATGCCAGGTTTTGAGGGGATAATCCGAAGATATTCCCCAGAATACCTTAGGAAACTTCCTATTTTTGCTCACATTAAAAACTCTACACCATAGTAGCAGTGTATTGGATATGGTGGAGTATTTAAGTGGATTGGGTGTTCACCTAATCCCCCCTATCCTCAAACCTGTCGGGGGGTTAAAGTACCAGAGAAGTAAATATTGCCTTAGCATGTCGCGGGGGTTATGGCGCTGTGGCACGAAGGAGATGAGCTCGCAGTTTTATTTTACTTTTTGATATTTTCTAGGATATTTCTGATTTTTAAAATTGAGCAAAAAAAAAGTAGGACCCAGTCCACATCAGCAACTTGACTCTGACAAGTGGCTCATTGAGAAATTGCGTCAATTCGCCATGATAAAGTGTTTAGCGTCTTTTGTAATGAACATACGAATTTGTGTACAAAAATCTGTCCCAAAATCAATGGCTCTCGTCGGCGGAAGGGTTCCTGTATTCTTTATTCAGGTTATTTTTCATTGTCTTTTTCGAGATAGTGAGGCCTCGGCTACATCTTAAAGTCAGAATAAGAATCTGGTCATATCCTCCGGTGGTGCATCGCCAACATAGGACGTTTGGATTCGCTTTCCAGTGGGTCTCTTGGGATCTACTGTTTTTTCGTGTTTGTCGCTGTGTTCTGAGGTTAAAACTCTTTCGATTTTCGGCGATGATTAAATTTTCAGTAGAAAAACCGCCCCAAAAATACACCCGTAGCTCCCTCTCTGTGTTCACGCGTGTTTCTCCGTCCGTTGCTTGCACCTGGCCTCGCCTGTCATGTCGGGGTCCACATGACAGACGCAGCCATAAGGGTAGGCGTCCAGATTACCGATGGAAGCAGCCGTGGCATCTAGCGCTTGTCCTCCTGCTTCTCCTTCTCCATGGCTCGTTCGCTTCTTATGATATGCACGCACTGCACTGCATCGCCAGGCCATACCGGTCCTGCCTAGCCTCCATTGGAGTTTACAATGCGGCTCGGTCCCGACGACGGACGGCCCGCCGGCCGGCGGAAAACGACGGCGTTCGTCACGGGCGAGCATCGTCCTTCCGATCCCCTGATGTCGTGCATGCTGCCGGCCGGCCATCTTATGGTGCAGATCCAACGCGCGTCAATGCATCGTCTGTTACAGGAGTTTGGGGGTAGAGTCTCTCTAATCGAAAAATACTGTAGCAGATATAGCTTTAAGCCTCCGATGATGTAGGCTATACGCCTACTGTATACTCTAGCAGCTTGTGTGTTGTGCCAAGTACTACTGAAGTACGACGTACTACGAGGGAGGGGAGCAATCTGCAGACCTGGCCGGCACGCCGTGTGCCTGCCTCTGTGTTGTGCTTGTGCATGCATATATGTACGGTTCATCTATGTGCACTTGTCTAGCAGTACTACTGCATACCGTATCGGCCTACCGTACATGCCTAGGAAACATGTTGTAGATCTCTGCAGGAGCACGCGCTGCAGGACGTACTCCCTCCGTTTTAAAATATAAGATGTTTTAGCTTTGTGAATATACTGTATCTAGACCCCTTTTAGAAGATGAATCTACACTAAAAAAGGTTTAGATACAGGAGCACACGCTGCAGGACGTACGTACGTACAGTCGTGGTGGGAATGCAGAAGCCTCATTGTAAACTCCAGGTTACGGCTGTAGCCAGAAGCCACATGGTTTGTTTTGCTCTTGCTGTTGTTACCAAGTTGTTTTTTACCGGCACTGAAATTTTTTGTTTTACCGTTATAGTATTTTTTTGGACGATGTTTATGCCACCTTCACGTTCAACCAATTTGGACAATAAAATCGCATTTACGTCCTTGCATGCAGTGGCGGAGCTCGGAACGAAGCGCAGTGATGCCAAAAGCTCAAATATGGACATATACGGAGTATTCATGTACATATATACACACGAAAACAGCTAGAGTTTGCTTGCTAATTAAATTTTAGTGACGTCGCTTGACCACACACAGTCTACACGCAGCTCCGCCACTACTTGCATGCAGTTGAGAAAATTTTCTCTTATCCAATGCATGCATAAAAATTTGGGGATTAATTACCAATTCTGTTAGGAAAAAAAACAAGATCCTTTTTTTACGTTGACTAGTTAAATACCAGTGTGTTGTCACGGGCTCTCAAGTATTATTTTTTTTGCCTTCTATTTCACATTGCACTCTCTTCACCCTCTTCCTCTCGCTCACTCCCTTCCTCCCTCTACGTATCTTTTAGTGTGTAGTTTCTTTTAGTGTATAGTTTCGGGATGAAATTACACGCTTAAAAACGTCTAGATATATTCGTTTTACAAAAGGTAAAACATCTTATATTTTGAAACGGAGGGAGTAAATGATTGTGGCTAATCTTGAAGCCGTGCAACGGGATTTATTTGTTATACCTAGCAAATTAATATTGCCGGCTTTTTAGCTACAACATTGTTTTTTCATGCATAAATAAATGCTGAATAAAATAATCATGGAGATTTGTTTTTAATATTGTACCCGAAGCTTGACCGGGCCAGGGCAGGCTCAGTGACCGGTGGAAGGTAAAAAAATTAAAGGGCATGCCCGGATCTCACGTGGCTCCCAACATGACAACACAAGACATCAGAGGGCGAAATCGAAGATAGAGAGAATTGTTGTGGGCGCAGCAAGCGCAGAAGAGACGAAGCAAAAGCCGGATGTGGAGCTAGCTAGGACCTCGATCGGGCCACCTTTTCACGTGCTTGGACTCTTGCAACCACCACCTTCCTCCCCCTGCCTAGAGACAGACAGGACACACACTAGCAAAACAGAGAGAGAGAGAAGAATCAAACAGATTATCAAGTTTCAAAATAACATCATTCAAGTACTGCTATGCCCACCAGCATATATAGAATCTAGAGAAATGTTTTTGCCCAGAGAATCTTTGTCGATCGAAACAGAACAAGCTAGGCATCAGGAGGGTGCAGATAAATAAAAGAGAAAGAGGAAGAATGCCAAGGGAACAATCAAGGACTAGCTTTTCGCCCTCCTACTAGCGACGTACGTATGTGCCGTCCACTCGTACACGTAGCTCCATTTTATCCGTCGGTCGCGATCAATCCTTGTGCTCGCTGCACGTGGTGTTGCCTAGGTAAATAAAGGCTGTAGCATGCATGCATACCTACACGCACAACGCATGGACGGTGAGGAGGTGAAGATTGACATGCATGTGCAATGTCTCTACACGTTTGGTCGATAGCTTTATACATACGTGTGCATGTGAATGGGTCGCTGCATGATCAACAACGTTTTGGGGGCATCTCATCCAGCTGCCGCAAACGGGGCTCGCGGCTCATTTTTCTATCCAGCGTTTCAAGTCACACCCACCCCACGACGACGAGCCGGGGCGTCCGACGGAGTTTAAAATCGGGTGGGCCAGCACTGTCAGCAACTCTTGCTGCTTCGTCTCCCGCACCGAGTTAATAGCACTACCATAGGTCAACCTTTTCCAGTCTATGCGTCCCATCCTGAGGGCACACGTTGGTCTTACTGTGTGCCACCGCTCATTCCCGCCACTCCTTCCTGCCCCTTTTCCCACGACTATATGTAGGGCCATGTGTCGGCATTTGTTCACCACTCATCTCTCTAGTCGTTGTTCATGGGATCCTGACAACAACGTCACATGTAAAGCCTTCTTCCTATAGCGCCGGGAGAGGGAGCTCGTTAGGTACACCATCGATGGCCCGCAGCTCCGTATGGCACCCGCTAGGTTCGGGACCGGGTTTGTCCGCCGTACCAGCACCCAACCCTCCTCCCTGCGCTCGTGACACGGACCATACCCACTGGCGGGTACAGAAATCAGACCCATGACCTGTCAGGTTTGCGGGACCCGATAGGGATCCGAAAAGATGCACAGACGATGGGAGGATCTAGGGCGTCAACATCTATTCTCCAGGCAACTGCATCGGTGAGAGCTCAGACGAGATCCCCTCGTCGAGCTCAAGCGGCCCAACCTCCATGGAGAAGGTGCTGCGGTGGGCCACGGGTTGAGTGGCGGCGGTGCGCAGAGAGGTGTAGCGGCGTGCAGGGAGGTGTTGCGGTGGAGTTATTGAGCGGCGGCGGCGTAGGGAGGTGCAGTAGCGCAGGAGGAAGATGCGGACGTGCGACACGTTCACATGCATGCAATACATCTGTGCGTGTGGGCCTGTGGGGCAGTAGGAGTTAGGGTTAGGATTCGTCGGGGTTAGAGTTAGGATTTGTGGGTTTGTCCGGTCCGTGGGTGCGCGGGTATTAGTTTTCCACCCCTAGACCTGCCCCCGCTCGACCCGATAGGTCTACTTTTTACTGCTAACCAACCCCATGGGTTTATTCTTTACCAAACCCTCCCCATTGAAGGCGGATACCCGTTAGGTTTGCGAATTCGGGTACCTATTGCCATCCGTACCCACATTCGACGAACAGGAACACATCTAGTACCAAGCTCCAGTGGGGCGCATTGGGCCGCACGCTCGTCATGGTGCTCGTCAACACATATTTCATCTTTGCATGTTACGTATGGTGGACTTACTTGAAGGATCAACCTTTCCTGACCCAAGACCAAAACCCATATAACTCTAACTTGATAATCCTAACATAATTTACACGAGGCATTCCGCATGATTGACACACACCCCCCACGGTCCAGTTCGGTCGCTCTGTTTCCAAAGAGCCCCATGCATCGACACATTGACAAGGCATCCATAGTCACATGAACCACCCTCCTCCTCCTCGGTTAGGATATGTAAAGGGGATGCCTTCCCCCGTCCTCCTGCTCCAATCATCCCCCATTCGAGGAATCGTCGGTGGCTGACGGCCATCCCTTAACCCGTCATCTCCCTCCTGCATGGCGGTAAATCTTAATCCTCTACCTCCTTGTCCTCGGCGACCTCGTCCCTACCCCACTCACCCCTCGATCCGTTGTTGTTACGTTGAACCGGGACCAATCACTCGAGACCAATGCTGGTCCCGGTTCTAGCACGAACCGATTTGGCAGTCCCGGTTTGCAATCCGGGACTAAAGGTCCTTACGAACCGGGACTAAAGGGCTGGTTTCTACTAGTGGTTGTTGTTACGGTGAGATCGTAAAAACATGGATATCCATGGATACCCACTTATATTACAAGTATATCGAGCTATAGATATCATGTGACCGTTGAGTGGAGGAAAACAAGATAGAGTATAAAAATCTTGGATTGACTGAACAAAATCAGAGGTTCCTCACTCCCAGATCAACAACGAGTGATATGTATGGACAAAATCAGAGGTAACTGATTGAACAAACTTTCTCGGCGGCAGCAGCACACACTTCCCCACCCAAGAAAATGCAAAACTACTGCCACCAAGCCACTTGGAGGGAACCAACAAGGTGCATGCATGAACCGTGCAGACAACTATAGTACAACAAAAAAACATGAACAAGAACGCCGACTGCTCATCACCATGCGCATAGATGTGCTCACCTGTACGTGTCACACGCACCCCAGCCATGGATCTCTCTGGGGTGGCCTCAGCCAAGATGACAGCAGCCAGCCGTATCTGATCGGGTCGGCAATGCAAGGCACATTATGAGTTCACACATGTATAGTCAGGCAGTGTTCGATGAATCTTCTGCTTACTGCTGCAATCAACTCATACTATATACTCTCTCTATTTTAAAATATAAGATGTTTTACCTTTGTGAAGAAAATATATCTGGATTTCTTTTAGTGTAGATTCATCCCAAAGCTCAGTGAACTTACATATAAAAGAAGTCAAAACTAAAACATGTTATATTATGAAACGGATGGAGTATGAATTAGTGCAACAACAAAACTTTCGAGTCAGAGCCTATGTATATGCCTGATATGAGAAACCTAGAACATGATCAATTGTTAGGAGTATCTGTTAGGTAAGACTTGTGCTCATCTACATCTCTCTCTTTTGGGCTGTCAGGCCAATGATGGTTCACATTAGGACCACAATTACATATATGCACAGGCAGACACGTCAAGGCGGTTAGCAAGTGGTGATTCGGCTTATCAGAGCTCCAAATCCAATGACTGACCAAACTACCGCAGGTCCATTGTTATCTTGGCGATATTGTAACCTTAATCATCATCAATCGAGAGCAGATAAGTTGAAAGTAGGGTATTACCCTCCGGGAGGCTGAGCCTAAGTAAACCGTGTTCCCCTATTGTTAGCTAGCCGACAAAGTCACCGGCGCACCACTACTTTTTTCCGAAAAAACCAAGTTCATCAACCATGGACATTGCCGTGACTACCCACATCAGTATTGAACAAGAATCTCTCAAGTCTAAATTGGTTCAAAATGTAGGAAAAAGAAGATTGGTTTTCTTTTTGGAAAAACAAGCTGGTGAGCTGAGTCCATAAGCTCGTTGATGGTTTTGTTGGCCGCGAGCCGATTTTGAACAACACACCGGTACTCAAATCGTGGGCTGTCGAAACAGGTAGTAGCAAAGCTGGGTCCTAGCCCTAGCTTAGATGGACAAGTCCACACATGCGAATGTTACGGCCGTACATGCATCACAACAGTACATGTCACGGGCCAGTAGATGCATGGGCACAGTCCCGTGAATTGGTTCTTTCCTCGGTCGTGCAGTGCTGCGAAGCCATACGGATGCAATGGGCTAGCAAGACGTTAACACGAAACATTCCTGCTCAGCTAGCCTGCCTAACTGCTAAACCTACCTAGTTACTGTTGTGTATGTGTAATAATCATCTCACTACGTGCCGCGTCCTCAGTTTGCTGTTTGCATTCGTAGCTCTCTCTCTCTCTCTCTCTCTCAATGCATGGCATCTACCGCTTGTCCTGCTTTGGCTACCACAGGGTCCTGCCTACTGTATGTTTTGTGCTGCTGGTGAAAGGATTGGTCACCTGTTCTTTGTGTTCCCAGTTGTTAGGTTTTGTGGAACGTACGTGCTCTATCATGTTCTTGTCCTTGATATACCAGAAATGAGCGAGTTGGAGAGATGAGTTAATAATTTCCAAGGATGTGATAAGGTGGCTGTCAAAATATGTACAGCTGCTATCATGTGGACTCTGTGGAAAATCAAAGAAACCGTGCATGTTTTGATGATGTTATTATGCCTAGAGATCCATCTGGTACTATCTTTGTGATTGCCCACTTGGTTGTTTATTGGAGTGATTCATAGAAACCAACAAGCGGAGTGATTCATATACTGATGGTACTATTCGATATGGTTTGTTTACGTCTGCAGGTGAACCGTCTATGTTGTCTGAAGCTCTTACACATGATCGTTGGTATAAGGCCATGACAGAAGAATATCATGCTCTCATAAAAAATAAGACTTGGAGACTTGTAGCCCCCAACTCTACCAAAAATCTTATTGATTGCAAATGGATATATCGAGTTAAGAAAAATGCAGATGGTTCAGTTGATAGATACAAGGCTCGTCTTGTTGCAAAAGGTTTTTAAATAAAGGTATGGCATTGACTACGAGGATACCTTCAGTCCTGTTGTTAAGGCAACTACTATTCGTCTTGTTTTGTCAGTTGTTGTCTCTCGTGGTTGGAAGCTAAGGCAGCTAGATGTTAAGAACGCGTTTCTTCATGGCTTTCTGGAAGAGGAAGTATACATGAAGCAACCTCCGGGTTTTGAGGACTCTCAAACTCCTCACTATATATGCAAGCTTGAAAAGGCGCTATATGGTCTCAAACAAGCTCCTCGAGCTTGGTATTCTAAGCTGAGTACCAAGTTGCCAGCACTTGGATTTGTCCCTCCTATCGCAGATACCTCACTTTTTCTTTACAAAAAGACAGATGTTATGATCTTTGTCCTAATTTATGTTGATGACATAATAGTTACCAGCTCCTCAGAACTGGTTATTCCTGCTCTGATGCGTGATCTACAAGATGATTTTGCTCTCAAGGATCTGGGAAATCTGCACTATTTTCTGGGTATTGAAGTAAAAGAAATCGATGATGGACTGTTTCTTACAGAGGAAAAATATGCTTCCGATCTGCTCACAAAAGTTGGTATGAAATTGTGCACTCCTTCTCCCACGCCTTTATCCTCTACTAAGAGATTGTATTTACATGAGGGAACTCCTCTTGGTCCTGATGATATTACTGAATATAGAAGTATTGTAGGTGCTTTACAATATTCGAAAGTGACAAGGCCTGATATTTCTTTTTCAGTTAACAAAGTTTGTTAGTTTTTACATGCTCCAACAACTTCACATTGGACAGCTGCAAAAAGAATCTTGAGATATGTTCAGGGTACTCTGAAGACTGGACTCACTTTTTAGAAATCCTCATCTACTCTACTTAGTGCCTTCTCTGATGCAGACTGGAAAGGTTGTCTTGATGACAGGAGATCCACAGGAGGTTTTGCTATATTTTTGGATCAAATCTGATATCTTGGAGTGCTAGAAAGCAAGAAATTGTATCTCGATCAAGCACTAAAGCTCAGTACAAGGCTTTAGCAAATGCAACAGCTGAACTAATATGGTTGAAGCTCTTCTTGGAGAACTTGGAGTTTCTTTGAAGGAAAAGTCATTCTTGTGGTGTGATAATCTTGGTGCAACATACTTATCTGCAAACCTAGTCTTTCATGCAAGGACTAAACACATTGAAATTGATTTTCACTTTGTTAGAGAACGAGTTGTAAACAAGCTACTTGAGATCAAGTTCATTTCCAGCAAAGATCAAATTGCAAATGGGTTTACAAAGGCATTACCAGTTAGAGATCTTAATGAGTTTAGACGTAATTTCAACCTCTTATAAGGTTGTGATTAAGGGAAGGGGGTGTTAAACAAATATGTGTAACAAATATTTGGAGTTGTCACGGTATGGAGTAGTGCTCCAATCGGACTCTCCTCTCCCTTGTAATCTCTCACGATGGGGTTTATCCATCGTATATTTAACACGAAACCGAGTTCAAAGGTACGTTCAACCCAAAAACATAGACACACATGAATCTGCGTGCCAGCTGGTTCCGCCTCCGATGGCAGCGACGGGCGAGATTGCAGGCCAGAGCTTCCGTCGCGGCCCCAAGAAGCGCGGCCACGTCCACCCAAATAGCGGCTCGATTGGCCAGCCATAGCAAGATGGGAGGTGGACACGGAGGTTGGCGGCGGCGATGTGTTTTTCGACGGCGGATGTGACCGGAATCAGAGACAAGGGTGGGAGGCGGCGACGGTTTCTAGGGGGCGGGGGAGGAAGTGGAAAATGGATGCGGTAACCCGCATACAACCCCCGGCACCGAATATATGTGGGACGGATGGGCCTCGATGCGGGATACCGCAAAATAAATTCAGTATTCGGCCTTTTACGGTATTCGGAAAGGCCATTTTTGGTCTCGGTTCCGCATATCGGCTCAAAAAATTACGGGCCGGCCAATATGCGGTATGTGCTAGAGATGCTCTTATATAGTCTGTACAAGTACAACTTACATGTGTAGCGCGTGGTAGCTTACTTTATCTGAGTGTGACATGGTCGTGTGCGACATGAGTTGTTCGAAGCACCAAAGGTGACAAAACGTATACTCGTGTCCATACATGCACAAAAGCGTATACCCCTTAAAACGAAAATATTTGCATGGTATCTTCGTAAAGGGGTAATTCTCACAAGAGAAATCTTGCTAAGAGGAATTGGCATGGAAGTACACAGTGTGTTTTTTGTCATCAGAATGAGACGACACTTATTCTTCCAATGCAAATTTGCTCGCTCTATATGGTCAATCATCTAAATGGACTCGGGTTTATCACCCCCTCGATTGGTTGTCAATGTTTTTGGTAACTGGTTATACGGGATACATGATAAATATGGGACTGTATTTAGGGTGGGAGCGTTGCCATTATTTGGACGCTTTGGCTGTGTAGAAATGACAAGATTTTTAATAGCACCGTGTCTTCTTCTTTGCAGGTTATCTATCGAGAACTATGGCTACTCTCTGACCATGGACTACCCTCCAGCGTATGGAGCTTCGCCACTTATTTGTGAAGTGGTGTACGTGATTGGAGGACACGGCAATGGATATTTTCTCTGCACATGGATAACAGCGTGATCTCCGTATAGATCAACATTAGCTCGAGGCGCTTGTTGTTTTTTTGATCTGTAACTTTCATATTTTAGCGTTAGACTTTTGGTGTGTAGTTGACCGGCTGTGTGCATTCTAGTTATGCAGAGACCGGATATAAACATTGCTTTAAGTAATATATGCGTCCATTTAAAAAAATGCACAGAAGCATATTCAATACACGTCTGTATTCAAGTACTCCAGACAACAATTATAAACTCTTTTCGTATAGGTGTATTCGTATAGCTAGCTATCTACGTATGCTACATCATCTTAGGCTCGATCGTACGTAGCAGGTACTAGTAGCTTTTGTGTGTTACGTCAAATCAGCGTGGGCTACACATACGAACGAGGGAGCAATCTGCAGGCCTGGCCAGCAAGGCGTCTGCCTCTGTGTCTTTGTCTATATGTGCAGATGTACATACATGTCCACTTGTCCAACATATATATATAGTGTACCGTTCCGTACGTACCTAGGAAACATGTTGTAGATCTCTGCATGCAGGAGCACATAGACAGAAGCTGGCGAGATCGAAGTGTACGAGTCACTAGTCAACTTGGGACAGGCAGCCTCTCGTGTAAAAAACAGGTTACGGTTTGTAATCACATGTCACATGGAACTGTTTTGGAATGTTTTGTTCTTATTCTTATGAGGTTGTTTTTACTGTTCTATCTTTCTGGACGATGTTTTTACTACCTTCGGCTCATATTATTGTTTTCAACTTTATCTAGATTCAGATATACCTAGTTAATAATTTAGACTAGATACATCTGAATCTAGACAAACTTAAGAACGTTAATATGGACCGAATGGAGTACCAGCTTCCACGTTCAGCAGATTTAGAGAATACGTGTTGCTATTCGGTTACCTGAAAAGGCCGGAAGAAACTGAGCTTTCCAGCCGATTTTTTACCTAGGCCGAGTGTAAGATACAATGAGGCGACGACGAGCGGTGGACGGGTCAATATAAATGATTCACACTGATCGGAGATGGGTTTAAGAGGTCAATGTATGAGAAAGGAGAGGGAGAGATACAGAGGGTGCGTGTGGCATGGTGGCATCATTTTTTGGATATGTATGTTTTGATTATCCTTTATCATAGTGTAATTTCTAATTCGAAGATTAGCTAGGAAAATGTATTATTTTCATATACTACATTCGTTCCTATGGATAAGGACGTACCCGCATTTCAAGACGAATTTTGATCATAGTTAATATCGTTGGTTCGTATTCAAAAAACTTTTAAACATGCTAATTTCATACCAACAATCTTTATATATTTAGAGTAATTCTTGATAAAAATACGAAAAACAAGAACGTCTTATTCAATAAAATGGTGGGAGTATATTATTGGGGCCCACAATTAACCTTTAACCAAGATCGCGCCGTGCCCTAATATAATGTAATTTCTCACACATTGCTTTTACTTCTATTGCCCCAATATACTCCCTCCGTCCTAATTACTCCGCGTTTTAGGTTTGGTCAAAGTTAAACATGTTAAAACTTGACTAAACATCTTCAACAGAATAATAATATTCATAATATCAATTGTATACAATATAAAAGTATGATTTATGGCGAGTCTACCTATATTTATTACATATTTTAAATATTGATATTTTCTTATATTTATAGACAAAGTTTATGAAGTTTGACTTTGATTAAACCTAAAACGCACAGTAATTTGGGACAGAGGGAGTACTGAGAAAATATTCACCGTAGGGGATTCCCCTATCGAAAACCTATAGAAAAAAGAACATGTAGTGCTAGGTGAACTATCAAGTGTAGCTAGCAAATCAATATATGCTGGTATGGAGCTATGGATTTGTTTTTACTACAAATAAATGATGATATTTTTTTTGCGGTAAGGCATAAAGCCTTATATGAAACCAACCTTACAAGAACATCCTTTAAAAAGAAATAAAACAAAAGTCTTCGAAGTTCAGCACCATGTTTCTTCTGCATCCTCGACGGTGCGCCGTGAGAAAACTCGATGCCTCCTCGGGGCCTTCGGCGTAGCAAAGCTCGTCTCATAAAAAACTTGAAAAAAACCTAGGTCCTTGAAGAACCAGTGGCTGGAAAGTCGTCGATGTAGACCAGAAGATGCTGGCGGTCACGATCTGGAGAGTTTGCCGTCCCGAAAAGCTAGTACCAAAGGGTCGCGAGATAATCCCAACTCTAGTCAGACGAAGATGGGGGACACCAAACTCGCAAGTTCCCCGACGAAGACGTACCTGGCTGAGCTTCATCAGGCAAAGGCGAAACATGAGGACACCAGTACCCTATGTCATCATCTCCTCCATTGAATGCTACCACTATAGACAAATCTTTATCATGCCAGGCCTAATGCCCGACGATCAAATCCAATCCCCCGTCTGTCGACACCTCTCCAGGAACACCGATTTGGGGCAGGCTGAAGTAGGACCTTAATTCTTATCGCCGTCGATGCCCCTACACTAGAGACGGATAATTCGAAAACCCTATGGGAACCATTCGTCCGATCCAAGATTTCCCCACCATCGAACCGCTGAAACGGCCGGCGGAGAGCAGGAGAACCAACGGCTCCGGAGCTAGTGGCCAAGGGGAGATAGATGCGATCTAACGCCTCTTCATGGCGAGAGCCTGGAAAAACGGTTATAAATTATGATATATTGATTAGTCGTAATTCTCTTCTCGGGCATGGATAGCTGGACAACAGTAGGCGGAGAGCGGGGGCGAGCAGGGGCTAGACCCCCCAAGGTTCGGCTCCACCTAATAATCTCTTTTTTTTTTACCGGTCCACCTAATAATCTCGTGCATGCATATTACTAGCTGGAGCAATGTATGCTGCTAATTGACGCAGATTTCTTCCTTTTTAGGAAGCTAGATCATGCTAATTGACTCAAAGCCCAGTCATATATCCTTTGACTATGCACTTGTACGTAGACCGAAGCCCAGCCCAGTTTAGGCCGCCTCTTTACCGTGGCCAAGCGGTCATCTTCTTACCCTAATCACAGAAGTCAAATCGATATGGCATGGCGTCTGCCGCAGGTCGCAAACTTACCCTAATCACAGAGCTAGCTGCTAGGAAGCTCTCGCGATGCCGTCGTTGTGTGCTAGCCACTGCGTTAAAGTATCGATCAGACAGACTGCTGCGGCACCTCAGGCTGGTCGTAGTGGGAGTATGCATGATACTAGTGTATGATACTATCTCTCTAGTGGTTAGTATTATCTAATAATATCATAGTACCATTCTATTTAATTTTTTTACAATCTCAATACAATTGTGTGTATGAGATGTATTGGTCATTAAATTATCTAGTTTCACGTGTTATGATACGGTATTATATTATGATACTATTAACACATCTCTCTTCATTAATTATGGTGTCACATCACATTTTTTCCAATGTGACATGCATGATACTCCTTATGATACTCCCACTAAGGCTAGCCTCACCGTCATTGAAGGCGTCCATCTCCCAATAATTCCTGAGCATACAGTCAAATCTAGAGGTATGGGTAATGCTAGACACATATTTGACCAATTATCTTTGACAAAGTGTACTCACAAATGATGCTAGTCGATCTGCAATGATTTTCCATTCATCCTGTTAGCGGTGGTACCCAAAAAGTCCAATAATTTTTCCCTGTAGTCTATGTAATATATACAGGAAAATAACTTTAAATTCATGAGAAATATTTATGTTGGTTCTAAATCTATGATGTGTCAACTTTTGACGCATCAACAAGAACTTGAAGTTTATACTAAAAAAAAACCTCCAGTACCTTAACTGAGCACATAATTTTTCCTTGACTCTGCCCGGCCATGCCTCCCCCCCCCCCCCCCCCCCACACACACACACACACCCAAATCCTGGCTCCGCACCCGCTGCTTACACACGCCCGCAAAAACAGAATTTGTGTAGTTTGCCTCGTTGTAGATCTAGGGGAGACAACACGAAGGGGCTCGATTGGGCTAAGAAAACTCCGCCCCGCATACCGTCCCACCCTGCAACCCAACATGACATACAACTTGGGGTACAACACTAAGTTGAGCAACAAAAGTGGCTAAAATGTCCACAATCTTGGAAGCGCTCCCCCCTCCGCCGCTTGCCCCTTGTTTCGAGCTGCCTGTGTCTCCAAATCACACGCCGGTGAGCTCCCTCCCTTTCCCCTCATGTACCAGTGTCGGCGGTCCAGGATGAGCTCCTACATCGGCGATCTCCCTCCCTTCCCCTCCTGTATCGGTACCAGCAGTCCAGGATGAGATCCGACTTCGGGGAGCTCCTTCCCTTACCCTCATGTACCGATGCGAGCGGTCCAAGATGAGCTCCGACTGCAGCGAGCTCCCTCCCTTCACCGCATGTACCTTTGGTCCAGGATGAGCTCCGACATTGGCGAGATCCCTCCCTAGTTACTATTGGTGCCGCCCCTGCCACATTGTGGCCCTAGGCGATCCAATGATCATTAGTATGGGGCATGGCCCGATAGATTCTCAATACGATCAAGAGCTCGTACAGGCACCATGGGGAATTTAGACTCCTAATTGGTGTCCATAATTTCGTGATCTAGTTTCTCGTATGTCGGTTCTGTAAGGTTGTTTTCCAAGTAAATTGTTTTCCAGTCATTGAAACCTCTCTTAAACCCAAGAATTCTGTAACGTTATTGAATAAGAAAAACCAATGATTATCAAACATGTCATCATTTTTCTCATGTGAAAATCTTAGCAAATTAAAAAAAACGCTTATGACAAGGGTATGGGTTGTCCTTTAACAAAATAACCAATTCCCTAGTCATCGCCATATACAATGTGTGAAGTTATTAGCCTTATTAGGGACACGAAGATTACTACGATTCTCATCGTTGGAATAAACTAAAACATACGCATACACACGAATATGATGGTGGGTATAATATGGCGATTTTGTTTAAATAATACACTTTATTAATGATTTTGACATGTATTGCATGATTTTGAAAATTTACAAAAGTAGCACATTGTCAGCTTTGCGCTAGCCAAGTGGACCAATTCGTCCTTGGCCTGACCGAGTGGGCCATCAGCTGACAACCCAACATGCAGTCGGTCAGGCCCTGGCCGTATGCTTCATGGCCACGACTTCCATTCGGCCTCCTCCTGACTGAATGGGCATTCGGCCTAGGTCTGACCGAATGGAGCATGCAATCGGTCTGGGCCTGACCGAATGGGCATTCAGCTTGGGGCTGACCAAATGGAGCATGCAATCGGTCTGGGCCTGACCGAATGGGCATTCAGCTTGGGCCTGACCAAATGGAGCATGCCGGCCCCGCGACCCCACGCGACCACATGCAGTCGGTCTGCTCCTGGCCGAATGGAGCTGACTCGGCTTGGCCCACGCCGATTGGCCTATTCGGCCAGGCCAAAGTATGCGCTAGTTTTGTAAATTTTCAAAATCGTGTAATACATGTCAAAATCATTAAATAAAGTGTATTATTTTAAAAAAAACCGTTTATAATATGAAGGTGCCTAAGCCAGGCCAGGCCCATTGGCCATTGGAAGGGGAAACGGCCTGCCGTGATCTCTAGTCAGAGCGAAATGTAGAGAGAGAGAAATACTGTGGGCGCAGCAAGGTGCCACGGCGGTTTTGGGATCCTCTGCCAACCTTTTGACGTGTTTAGACTCTTGCGACCACCACATTCTGAAAGAAGCGAACAAATTGACAAACAAAATACTCCCTCCGATCCAAAGGAAGCAAAGGTCAACCTTGCCTCCATCATCGACGTGCGCGTCAACCTTGCCTCCATCATCGACGTGCCCCGCTATCGTCAATCTCAAGGAAGCAAAGGTCCACGCTCGAAGAACAACGAACGAGCAGCGAAATGGAGGAGAAAGTGGAGGTGCAGAGCGCCAGAGGCGAGTGAAGCAAAACAAAGTAGGTGGAGCGCCCTGCTCCTAGCGGAACGGTGCCGGTGGCAGGCTGAACAATGCCGTCGCCATGAATCACCTTGTCACCCTTCTCGGGTGACGAGAGGAGATGTGACGAGATCATTTTTCACTCAAGACTGAAATTTCGCCGGACCCTTGATTTCGAGAAATCAGAAAAGGGAAACATATCTATATGGTTACCGGGCCGGGACGGGAGTAGCCCATTTAGTTCCCGTGTGTAGATACGTATCCGTCCTGCAACAGGCGACAAATATGGGCTCCCTGGTGGCCTGGTGCGGCACACTACACGCAGAGTGAAATGTAGAGAGAGAAATACTCCCTAGAAGAAAAAAATGAGAGAAATATTGTGGGCGCAGCACAGCGTAGAAGAGACAAGGGAAAAGCCAGGCGGTGGAGCTAGGACCAATACCACCGCGGTTTTGTTTCTGGGTTTTGGGGTCCTCTGCCGACCTTTTTGACGTGTTTGGCCTCTTGCAACCACCACCTTCTTCCCTCTGCCTAGAGAGAGAACGACAGGGACACACTCTGAAACAAGAGCATGCATTCAAACAAATTGACAAGCTACAAAATAACATTATTCAAGTACTAGTATTACTACGCCCACATTATTCAAGAGAATCTATTGAAAATGTTTTTGCCCAGAGAATCTTTATATTGATGATGAAAATAAAACAAGCTAGATGTGCAGTACGTGGTACAAACATCGAAAGCGAAAGAGGAATAATAATGGGAAGGGAACAATCGGGGGCAAGGAGAAAGGGCCGTATATATATACGATACGAGTGTGTGCTTTCACGATGGCAGCATGGCTTTTCGTCCTCCTCCCGGCGATAATGCATGGCTGTGCCGTCCACTCGTACGTCGTATGGCTCCATCCATCGATCCATCTTGCTGCTCGTGGTACTGTATGGTAGGGGACTAGGGGGGCTGGTAGGCAAAGGCTGCACCATGCATGCACATATACACAACGCACGCACGGCGAGGAAGTGGAGATTGACATGCATGCATGTGCAATGTCTCGCTTTTGCTGTCTCTCTACTCCGGCTGCACAAAACCGAACCTAAAATGAAAACCGAACCGAAAAAACCTAATTGCAACCGAAATTTCAGTTTTTTTAGTTTGTGGTTAAGATTACAGTTAGAAAATTTGCTAATCATTTGGCTCGAGATTAATTTAGCCAAAATACCTCTCCTTATATAGGAGAAAAAACCCCTCACGGACAACTAGCTTAGCCATGTGAAACTAAACAAGGGATAAGGGAGAAGGGAAGGTGTGGCCGGCAGCCAAGGCCCCTAATGAGCCCCGAGCGGAGAACCCTAGACCCAGCCAACCACCCCTCTCTCTTCCTCCCTTCGGTCTTTCCTTATGAGCCATTTTCCCTCCGGATTTGGCCCAATTAGGTATTTGACCTTTTTCAATTCTTTTTATTTTATTGAATAAATATAATCGAATGATTAAATCAATATTTAGCATTCTCTTACATATTATTCAATCCCCATTGATGTGGAACTCATTTCCTCTCATTCTGGACATCCTTCGGACTTACCGAAACCCTTCCGTTTTTCTCTCTTCTCTTTTCTTCGGTGATTCTACCGATCCTAAAAACATACCCCATGGTCCAGGAACACTCTAGGCATGGTCGGGACCCTCCCGCACCAATGATCAATAGAGGGACCTGGATGGCCATGTGACCCTGTGCATTCCACAAAATCTTTCGTCATTTGAACCATGTAACACCCTCAAATCGGCCCTATGCAAGTTTTAGTCCTTTCCGCCAAACCCACATAGAAACGATTCAAGGACGCCCACCAGGCACTTTCATGCGGGTGGAAAACGAAGTAATACCATTACACAACAGTCCTCGATGGGACCCACATAACAGATATATATACAACAGCGACTCCATGAGTCAAGAATACAGATATAATATACAAAGATCCAAATCACCTCGAAACGATAGAGTATCCGACTACGGACAAGATGCAAATGGGGCTAAGAGCCCTGAAGAATAACCAATGGCGTCCATAACCCTGCCCAGGCTAAGCCGGAAGGGTAACCCTGCTAACGACGTCGATCTCAAACCTGCTAAAACAAAAGGGGTGCCGACAAAGGGCAAAGGAAAAAGAGGAGCGTCAGTACTGAGGCCAGTACACGGCGAGGCTAGAATTCGGCAGCTCTCGCCTACATAGGTATGGTGGGCTGAAGCGGCAGCGCAGCGGCAGTAAACAACCTATAGAGACTCGATACAACTGGCGGTTATCAGAGAGGGATAAGAAAGACCTATTTGGATCCAACCTGAAGCTAACACCAAACAAACCCATCCTGGTATTTCCCCCTCGAGACCAAACGAGGAAGTCGGACCAAGGAACTCACACAGTTGGCAATTTTACTCATTCCATTATAGTTGAAGCAATTACTAATCAGATATAGATATCATGAGTCATCCTGATAGCATAAGTAGTGGGCAGTTTTAGTTAACATCCCGTTGTAGTTGGAACATTTACTAGTCAGATATAATTTTCCTGAGGAATCCCAAACCCAACAGTTGTTGACACTTTTATCACATTCTATTGGAGTTGCAATACTTACTAGGCCGGTACAGCATGTCACGAAACAACCCAGATCCACCAGTTGTTGGCATTTTTAATATCCATTCCGTTATAGTTGCATCTGATTACTAGTCACATATTAAGTCAAATTTATAGCACTACTTTAGTTATGCTTGTCTATGATCGAGATACTGTGCTCCAAGTCGTCCATAACCGCGGACACGGCTTTCAGAAAGTTTTACCCTGCAGGGGTGCACAAATAGCAACACACACTCGATCAACCTCGGAAAAACCAACTCAAAACCCAACGAGGCATTCACGACAAAGCAATCACAGGATTCATAAAATATTTCAGGGGGCCACCCCATTAAGCTACCCGCAACGAAGTTGGCCGGCTCCGAGACGGACCCAAGGTTTGCGCCAATGGTTGTAAACGACTGGGAACCCGAAAGGGTGACTGGGCTTGTCGATACCGTGAAAACACTCCGCAATCCTAAACAGTACAGGTGCTCCACGCACAATCTTAAATAAAGCGGTAAAGCATGGCATAGGTACAGGATAGTAATAAAGCCCCAAACTACTCTGTGGCCCCAAGAAATAGAAATGAATCAAGCTCTGGCTCAGGGGGGTCCATAAGGCCTCTCGGATGTGGATAGTGCGAAAAATCAAGGAACAGGTATCAAGTACTCGGGGTCCTACGGGACACAAGTGAGCGTGGAAGAACCAAATAACATCTATTGCCCACCGATGCCTCTACATTAGTTATATCTAGCATTTTAATAGTTATATTTAAAGTCATGATCATCTCCATCATTAAGCATCTGCACCATTAACATCTGCCAGCGTTTCAACAACTGTGGTACTCGACAACACGAGATCGCACCTGAGCAAGCAACTACGACTCGCAAGGCCAGCTATCTACCAAACAACAGGTATTAGGAGGTGTCCATGGCAATATAGAGGCTACACGGGATATAACTGGTACACGGAAACTAAAGCATCACGACACGGATAACAATAGATCAACAGGAGGAAATAAAGACTATAAATGCAAAATAGGTAGAAGGGGGAGAGATGCTCGCCTGGGAAATACTGCCGAAGATTCATATCCGAAGAACTTGTCGATACTTGCATCCACTCATCGACCTAATCCGCGAAGAAGCAAACACTAGAAGAAACACCGGATGCAATATTTAATACCACGGCAGAAGATCCGGCACGATCATGATATGATGAAAATGCGGTGCAATTAGGCAGTATTAAGCGGGACCGGGGTCCCGACATTTAATTAAACGGTTCAAGTTATTTAGAACCCCCGCAATTTAAATGTTGAATTAAAAGGCGAAACATGGCATCGGTTCGCTACGCCAATTTAAATGGACCCCAGAATAAGACAAAGATATCCCGCAGATGGACGCCATATTTAATTATGAGGTGAACCGGCATAATGCCCCCAAACCACACACAAGTATGCATGCATGCACAATTTAATATGCGACAGATGATAAAAAAATAGGATCTTAGGGTCACACATTGGCGTTTGGCGATCTTGGTTCGATGTGGTTCAGGTTCGATCTCGCCAGGATTGGGTCTTCGGGTTCAGGGTCTCGAACATCGGATCCGTGGCGAAGCACTTGTCGTTCCGGGAAGACGAGCTTGGCGTCGGGGGCGCATCGGATTTTCCCTAGTCGGTGTCGATCTTGTCGTCACGAAGATCTTGTCGGGCCCGCGTATCGGGTCGGTCTTGGTGTTCGGGATGAAGAACTTGGCGTCCGGGAATCTTCGGGTAGGAGATCTTGCCGCTCGGTCTCGGAGAACTTGTCGGTTCCATGTCGGCGTACTTGGCGTCCGGTCCTCGGGCATCGGTGCAGGAAGGAGGTCTTGTCGTACCGGGGTCTCGGCGTCCTCGGATTCCGATTGGAGATCTTGGCGGTCTCCCGGTTCGGGTCTTGGCGTCTGAGAGGAAGTACTTGGTGGTTCCGAGAAGGAGGTCTTGGGGTGCCGAGGCTTGGTCTTCGAATCCGTGGAAGGAGGTCATGGGGTTGTCTGTTGAAGTCCGCCGGGTTCATCTCCAAGCATCTGTCTTACCGGCGTGCGGCTCGGGGTACTCGGGAAGCCGGAGAAGGGATGGTACATCTTTCCGAAGATCTTGTAGGTCTTGGTCCGCAATATGGCAGCAGGTACAAATGCTTGTCTAGCCGACGTGTTCACAAGGTACACCAGCACACGAGTCACACCTATAGAGCCTCAAAAGGCAGACCCGACCAACACTGATGGCACGGACGGGGAGGTTGAACGCAGGCGACGGCCGAACGTGGAGCGTAGGAGAGGTTCGAGGGAGGGACCATCGGCATGGGTCGAGGCCATGTGCAGGCGGCAGGACCCGACGGCGTCCGAAGCGGAGGCAGCGGCACAGGGCTCCGGGAGCGAGGGAACCCCACTAGGGAAGGTGATCGAGTTCCGCCGGAGAAGGCCGACGAGGAAGGTAGCGACAGGGAGAGGAGGAACCGCCGCGAGGAGGCAGCGAAGCTCGTCGGCGGCGGGGTCGCGTGGTTGTAGACGAAGGGGCGGCTCGGCGAGGCCGGCAGGGCTCTACAGGGAGGAGCGGGAGGCGGGGCCACGACGGTCGAGGCGGAGGGCGGCACATCCAACACGGCAGCGGCGGCCGACGCGCGGGCGGCGAGAGGCTTGCGGGGCGAGCTTGTGGACGGGTCGGGGCTGCGGGGCCGGTAGCGCGAGGAGGAGAGGCGGGCGGCGGCGTCGGACCGGACTTCGGCAGCGCTAGGCGCGGTTCGGCGGCGGGGCCTGGCCAATGAGGAGGACCCGTGAGAGGTGGCGGCGGCCGTCGAGGTGGTGAAGGCTGGCGAGGCAGGGCCCGCGGCTGCGCGGAGCTCGGCGGCGGGGACGACGGCGAGGTGGCCGAGGCGGTGGCGGACGGGGATCTGGCGGTGCAGACGCAGGAGGCGGCCGGGGAGGTGAGGTACTGGCGGCGGACAGCGGGGCGAGCCCGAGCGGCGGGAGGAGGAGGCCGGCGTGGGGGAGGAGGCTGTCGTGGGGCTCGCGGGAGAGGGCGATGGGCGACGAGGAGGGGGGCTCTCCGGCCGAGGCAGAGAGGGAGGCGGCCAGGGAAGGCCTAGCGGCGGCCGGCGAGGAGGGGAGAGAAGCGAGGGCGCGGGGCGCGTGGGGTTGGTGGGCCCGCGGGGGAGGGGATCGAGGGAGGCGACAGGCAGGTATGGGTGGACGGGGCGTAGGTGGCATGGCTGTCCATCCCAGGAGGGTGGGGCCCGCGCGGGGTTGGTGGCTCACGGAAACCGAGGGAATCAGGCGGGAGGAGAGAGAGGGCGGACGGGGGAAAGGAGATGTGGGCGGGAAAAAGGGGACCAAGTGGGGGTGGGTGTGCGCATGCAGGTGGCGGCGGTTGGAGGGAAAAAATAGGGCAGGTGCATCTGTGTGCGTATGTCCGCGTGTGTGGGTGGGTGAGGTGTCAAGCAGGGATTGGCCGGAGTGATGTGGCAGGGGTGAGGTGGAGGGAGGGGATTGGTCAGGGTGAGGTGGAGGGAGGCTGGGTAGGATAGGATTGGGTAGAATTAGGACTAGATATTTTTAGACTAGGGTTTGGAGGTGGCCGGCCGGCTTTTGGGCCTGGCTGGCTGCCTCCCAAAATAATGCAAACTTTTATTTTAATTTAAATTAGACTTTTGTTAATAGTTTTTAGACAAATAAAAGACCTGGAAAAGACCGAAGTTTTGATTTGAAATTAAGACGGGGGAATATTTAGAAAACAAAACTAGGCTTTTAGAAAATAGTTTTAGACAAACAAATGCATAATGACATGACGATGCTCAAATGCAATGTGGCATGATGACATGAGCATGCGGTCATGACGATGCAATGCACAAAAACAACGCGATTTTCTAGTAGTGGTTTTTGCGGGGCGCCACAAACCATGAACGTCGTGTCTTATTCCTTTTGTCTCTCGATACTTGCATTGTCCGAGATCTGATCAATGACATCACCATGTCGTGTTCAATCTCGTTACCAACAAATGCTACTTGACTCGTTCCGATAAGGGATATCCCCATGCTCAAATCACACGCTCCGCAACTATTGGATATAAATTCTCCGAGTGGGCCTTTGAGTATCTTTCTGTCACGCGGATGGACAAATCCCGCTCTTCACACATATTGCCTCAACTGTCTCTCCGAATACCTGAACACATCTTTATGATCACCGTTTAACCATGTGACGTTTGATGCTATCAAAGTACCATCGGGTAACAGTGATTGATATGGCCTCACGGTCTAAGAAATAGTACACTAGGTCCATTCTAATCATCGTAACTTGAACTTCGTGACATGATCGGGTCACGATGCTTAGGTTGGGTATAGTTCATCATCCCATTCTCATAATGAGGTAAATCTATTTCCAACTGACATAAATGTCACATGATCATGAAACCTTGATTATATGTTGACCAATGAACCAGTGACTAGAGCTTCACCGAGAACTCTTAGTTGTTTATATCACATGTGTATTGACGTTTCCTTTCAATACCGTTATAGCATAATATAAAACTTAATCATAAACTTTATGAAATATGATAATAATTCTTATTACTATTTGTCTCTAGGGCATATTTCCAAGAGTGAGATCGACCGCGTTGCTGAGTGGAATCCCACAACTGCCCATAGAAGATCCGCTGAAGCTATGTCAGCCTTGACGTATATACCTACACGCACTAAGGAGTAGGTCCTCCCTCCTGCATGGCCCAACCGAATATTCCTCCGAAATTCTGAATGGGTTGTCGACTCCCGCCATGAATTTTTCAGTAATTGAACATTGGGAGAATTAGTAGCTACCACAAGGGCAGAAGGCTTCAGAGCTGTGAGTCGGAGCTCTCTGTCTCGCTGGTGAAATCCAGCAGCGCCTGGCGCGCCAACCTTCTCTTGCGACGCCAATGAAGAGACGAATCTAATCATGCAACCAGCGGGCTGTCCACTCCATGGTGTTCCTTTTGCTCGACCTCCTTGCGTAGCGGGCATTACAGCACAAGGACCGGGACTAGCATCTGAACCTTGGGAGGAGCACGACTCGCTCGGGGAGATTTCTGAAGCTTTGGGTGGTTCTGAGGACGACGCATCTCCAGAGATGTTGAAGTCAAGCTCATTGGCGGAGGAGGTAGGCCTCTTTGCTCTCCCGTAATAATCAGATCGGATATCAAGCGAAGCCAAAGAGGAGAGGATTTCCCTCTCCACTGCATATGGATCACCAGTTGAAGCGGTGTCCTCCATCATCGACATGAACCGCCACCATTAATCTCCAGGAAACAAAGGACGCATGCTTGAAAAACTGCGAACGAGCAGAAAGCAGAGGCGAAATGGAGGAGAAAGGGGAGGTGCGGAGCGCCAGAGGCAAGTGAAGCAAAACAAAGTGGGTGGAGGGCCCCGCTCCTGGTAAAATAGTGCTGGTGGCAGGCTGAACAATGCCGTCGCCATGAATCGCCTTGTTGCCCTTCTCGGGTGACGAGAGGAGATGTGACGGGCTCATTTTTCACTCAAGACTGAAATTTCGTCGGACCAATGATTTCGAAAATCAGAAAAGGGGAACATATCTATGGTTACCGGGCCGGGACAGGAGCAGCTCATTTAGTTCCCCGTGTGGGCGGAGACGAATTCGTCCTGCAACGGGCGACAAATAGGGGCTCCCGTTGATGCTGGTGTGGTACACTTAGGGATGACAACGGAGTAAAAACGGACAGAACTGAGTAGTGCCATATTTGTTTTCGTATTTTTTTACGGAAACAGAAATAAATACAGAAACGCCGGAAATAAAAACAGAAGCAGATATCGTCAGAAGTAGATACAGACCGAATACGGTGCAGACACGGAACAATGCAGATTTTACCCAAAACAAAGAGAACTCTGAAATCATACAACAAATCTCAAGCATTTTAGAAAACCAACAAAATTATTCCCTAATTATATATAGCACGATGCTGGGTTTACAAGGGAATATGAGAATGATCATTTTGTGGAATACTCCTCGATTCCATCAAGGGATTGACTGGGATGAGCAGTTTTGCAAGTTCGGCTTGACAAGGTCATGTTTTGTGTCGTTTGGATTTGTACGTGCAAATCAATACTAAAAACGGAATTCCATGTTAGTCGGAAACGGAAATTCCATTTCCACGTCTGTTACTGTTTTTTTTTCGTCAAAAAAATCCGTTTTCGTTTTGCAAAATTCCGTTTTCGTTTTCATATTTTCATTCTATTTTTGTTTTTCCGCGGATTCGAAAACTTTTCGTTCGACCTTTATCCCTAGGTACACTACGCGCATAGTGAAATGTAGGAGAGAAATAATCCCTAAAAAAAGAGAGAGAAATATTGTGGGCGCAGCACAGCATAGAAGAGACAAGGGAATATCCGGCGGTAGAGCTAGGACAAATAGCACCGTGGTTTTGTTTCTGGGTTTTGGGTTCCTCTGCCGACCTTTTTGACGTGTTTGGCCTCTGCCTAGAGAGAGAACGACAGGGACACACTCTGCATGCATTCAAACAAATTGACAAGCTACAAAATAACATTATTCAAGTACTACTAGTACGCCCAGATTATTCAAGAGAATCTATCGAAAATAAAACAAGCTATAAAATTTTATAGAAGGATGTGTTGGAGTAGGAGATAGAGTTAGGACGAGAGAGTAGTCCTATTTTCTCTTTTTTGGATGGTGGGTTCAGCTGCGCTCTCTCTGAACCCTAATATAAACCTCTGACTCCTGTAAAATTAAGGTACGTGTGTGTTCGCATACTCTCGAAAAAAGAAGAAAAAAACAAACTAGATGTACAGTACGTGGTACAAAGATCGAACGCGAAAGAGGAATAATAAGGCTTTCACAATGAGTGGCTCCTAGCGGTGTATCCTAGGCACTTTGCTTATGTGGCAGTACAGTTAATGAGAAAAGAGAGTGAGGTTGTAAGCGAAGAAACACCTTTTCACAAAACCATAGGCAAAAAACAATGGTTAGACCAATCAAATACATGTATGTCATTTAAATCATTAAATATAGAGACACCACTTAAGAAACAATGCTTTGGAGAAGTTGTATCTTAACCATTTATTTTTCATAGAATGACGTGCTAAGATACACCCCATTGTGAAAGGCCTAATGGGAAGAAAACAATCGGACGCAAGGAGAAAGGGCCGTATATATCGAGCACATCTGGACACTTTTTGCGTCCGACTGGTGGGCCTGCCCTAAATATGGTGCGACCGCTGAGTGGAACACCACACGATAAGTGGTAGTACAAGCAAAAATACAGCGGTGAACCTAGGTGCGTGCGCAGCCTCTATTGCAAAAAAAAATTAGTAATTTAAAAAGGTTCAAAAAAATTCAAAATTTTCAGTTGGCTTTTCGGTTTCAAGTATTGTACCCGTATAAATGATTTTACCAACAAACAACTTTTATTCCAAATGGGTGATAGATTTTCCAAAGAACAACACTATATTAACATTACATACACGCTATATATGTCCGAAATTTTACTTTTTTGCATTTCTTGGCCAAATTTTTTAAACAACTACAATAAATGATTATCTTTGATCCCAAATTTTTTAAGAATTTTTTGACACATTTTATAATTTCTATATTTTTTTTACCGTATATAGGATGCACACGGGTGCACCAAATCTGGGTTAGTAGTACTAGTATAAACAATAACCGAGTGAATGAGCAAAATCCCAGGCATCTCTCCATGCAAGATTAATACGGCGGGTGATATGCGTGCACAAAATCAGAGAGATAGGTACGTGACTGAAACAAAAAGAAAATTGTAAATGGGCGCATATATTCTCAAAGCAATGTTTACACTCGGCCTCTGCATAACTAGGATGCACACAGTCGTTCAACCACACACGTTAGGTCTAACGGTAAAAAATAAAATTACAAACCATAGTAATAAGAAAAAAGCGCCTCCAGCTAATGCTGATCTATACCGAGATCACGCTGCCATCCATGTCGGGACAAAATATCCCTTGCCGTGCCCTCCAATCGCGTACACCTCTCCACAAATAAGTGGCGGAGGTCCATACGCTGGAGAGTAGCCATGATGGAGAATAGACGTAGCTCGTTAGATGACCTGCAAAGAATAAGTCACAGTGTTATTAAAAATCTTGTCATTCCTACACAGCCAAAGCGACCACTCCCACCCTAAACACCATATTTGTCATGTATCCCATATAACCAGTTACCAAAGACACTAGCAACCGATCGAGGAGGTGATAAACCCGAGGCCATTTGGATGATTGACCATATAGAGCGAGCAAATTTGCATTGGAAGAATAGATGTTTAATTGTCTCGTCCTGCGGTGGAGCTAGGACCAATACCACGGCCGTTTTGTTTCTGGGTTTTGGGGTCCTCTGTCGACCGTTTTTTACGTGTTTGGCCTCTTGCAACCACCACCTAGACACACTCTCAAAGAAGAGCATGCATTCAAACAAATTGACAAGCTACAAAATAACATTATTCAAGTACTACTACTACGGCCACATTATTCAAGAGAATCCATGGAAATGTTTTGCCCAGAGAATCTTTGTATTGGTCAAAATAAAACAAGCTAGATGTGCAGTACGTGGTACACACTAGTTGGTCCGGCCCTCAAAGCCCTTTATCCCGGTTCGAATAACAAATCGACCAATGACAGGCATCGGTCCCGGTTCATGCCGTCAGGACATCGGTCCCGGTTCTCCCGGTTCATGCCACGAACCGGGACCAAAGGGTTCCTCTTTAGTCCTGGTTCGGGACATAAACTGGGATAAAAAATTGTAAGAAAACGTTATAAAAACTTCAGATGGTCACCATTTATGCATACGATGTCGGAAAAAATCGTATAATATATCAAAATTATTGGCAAAACATTACGATACCAATGCCCAATGCCAACCGCCTTCAGCCGTTTGCAATTTTTTTAGATTTTTGAAATTCCAAAAGAGTCAAAATTCTGATTTGTAATTTTATTTAAAAAATGATATATTTGGATTTCTCACATTTTTCTGATAAAAATGGACATATTATTTGTGGAATTTCGATTTATGGATTTAAAGATATAAATTATGCCATATTAGATGAATTAATGCAAAATAATAATAAAACATATTTTATTTATGTATTTATTCAATGTGTTAGTATTTCTTAGTCATTTTTGTACATTAAAATCATGTTTGTAACTCAAATTATAAGAATGTGTGACTTACAAGATGCATGGGTTAATATCATAAATAGCATAGTATAGACATAAGGTTAGTACATAGGAAGGGGATGGGAAGGAACCAATGTTAAGCGTGCTAGGGATGGAGTAGTGTTAGGATAGGTGACCGACGGAAAAGTTTAACCAAAGATTGAAATTTGACCATAAACTAAGTGTGATTAAGAGGCTTTGGATGAAAGATTAACCAGTCCAAATATTCATATATTCAGAAAAAATTGAAAAAATAAATTATTTTTTGAGAAAAAATAGAAAAAGACCTTCGGTCCCGGTTCATGCCACGAACCAGGACCAAAGGTCCTACTATAAGTGCACACGATAGCGGGCCACGTGGCGACCCATTAGTTCCGATTCGTGCTAGAACCGGACCAGCATTAGTCCCGAATGATTGGCCCCGGTTAAAAATCCGGAATCAATGGCCCTTACGACCAAATTAAGCTTTTCTACTGGTGGCAAACATCGAAAGCGAAAGACGAATAATAATGGGAAGTGAACAATCCGAGGCAATGAGAAGGACAACAAGGCGATTCATCCTCCTCCCGGCG
Source organism: Avena eriantha (assembly GCA_910589775.1). Taxonomy (NCBI): domain Eukaryota; kingdom Viridiplantae; phylum Streptophyta; class Magnoliopsida; order Poales; family Poaceae; genus Avena; species Avena eriantha. Next base: position 5,452,838 of record OU342744.1, read on the forward strand.
ATAATGCATGGCGGCTGTGCCGTCCACTCGTAGGTATAGCTCCATCGATCCATCTAGCTGCTCGTGGTACTGTATGGTAGGGGACTAGGGGGGCTGGTAGGCAAAGGCTGCACCATGCATGTACACATACACAAGGCATGCACGGTGAGGAAGTGGAGATTGACATGCATGCATGTGCAATGTCTAGATTTTGCTGTCTCTCTATACAGTACTCTCTTCGTTTCAAAATATAAGATGTTTTAGTTTAGTGAAAAAAAATATAAATTTATTTTAGTATATAAGTTTACTCAGATTTAGATTAAATCTACACATTAAATTTTTTAGATATTCTAATATTTTGAGGAAGGGGGGGGGTGTGTGTGTTCAGTAGCTTCATAAATACAGCCGGTGCATGTGAATGTGCACCGAATGTTCGATATTGTTTCGCCTTTGTGGCGACGACTTAAACTTGCAGATGTATGTACGTAAGTATGTATGCATGTATGCATGTATGTATGTGGGTTAGGCTGGTCATAGTGGAGAGTAACTTGGACTAGGATCATGCACATGACACTAGTCTAAGTTACCACATTCATAGTCCATCATAACTAATAGATAGTGTCATAGATCAGTATATTAATTAAGTTATAGACTTATTTTGTCTAAAAAATATGATGTTTTATTAGTAACATAGCTAGTTACCACAACCTTCTCTTTCTTCAGTTAATGACATGTCGTATCATCCAAATGCTTAGATGGCATTGCATGTTGTTCTAAGTTAGTACTAATGTTACTCTACTATGACTAGCCTTACAAGTTAGCGGGCATGTCAATCGGACACTTTTTGCGTCCGATTTGCGGGTCTCCGCTGGAGTTGCCCTAAATATGGCGTGACCGCTGGCGCTGAGTGGAACACTAGTACTATAAACAACAACCGAGTGAATGAGCAAAATCCGAGGCTTCTGTCCATCCAAGTTAATACGGCGGGTGATATGCGTGCACAAAATCAGAGATATATAGGTACGTGACTGGAACAAACTTTCTTGGGCTGCAGAAAACTGGACATCATATCCACACTTCCCAACCCACAAGAAAATAGTACAAAACTACTGACACCTGAACGAATTCTCTCAAGCCAGTTGGAGCGAGCGAGCCGATGGAATCGGCTATAGTACACCAGAACACATGCATGAACAAGAAGGCGGACTGCTCATCACCATGGACATACATGTAGCACGCCCGTACGTCCGTGTCACAAGCATCCCCAACCAGCAGGACTGGCTCGGTCTCTGAGGTGGCCTTAGCAGCCAAGATCATGACGTGCAGATTACAGCCAGCCGTATCTGATCGAGTACTCGTCGGCAACGCAGAACACATTACGAGTTCAGACATGACTAGTCTCTGGGCAGGAGGGTTGGATGAACCTGCTGCTTAGTGGTGCAATCAACTCATGTTGTTAATCATGAGTGTAGCAAGCAAAACTTTGGAGTAATGGAAGCTACATATAGTGGCTGATTATTGGAGAAACCTATATATATATAGCACATGATCGTTAATTATGTGTTAGGTAGTAAGGCTTGTGCTGATCTAGTACATTTATACTATCTGTTTTGGCGTGTCAGGCGAATGATGGTCCACGTTACATCAGGACCAGGAATACACATGTACTACTCGTAACAGACACGTCAAGGAGATTAGCAACCGTCTAGCAGAGCACCAAATAATCCAGTGAATGAAGTACCTGCTGCCGCGGGTCCATGAGCAGAGCTGGTGGACCGAGCTCGCCCTCACGGCCATGCACCACCACCGTGCTTCTCCCGTCCCGTCCACCGTGGAGACCCACCGCCCCGACGGGCCATGGCCACAGAGCGACGGAGGGGAGGGGGCCCACGCGACGAGCAGGGAACCCTGACACAGTCGCTGCTGCCTCCCCAAACCCGGTTTCGATTCAGACACGGCCACACTCCCGTGGGGGTCCTAATGTCAGACAGGATCCTGTGCGCCTGAGAATCCAAGAAACCTGCACAGAAAAGAAAAAAAATACATTCCCAAAGGATCCATGTCAGTCTCGAGCTAAGGTAAAATGCTAGGAGAGCCTGATGATTGAGAAGCATTTCCAAAGGATCCATATCTGCCACAGAAGATCCACTCCACCGCAGGTCTACACCCTCTATCGGCAACAATAGTTAACTAGTTGATGTGGTCACAGAATTTCATTTCTTTTCCATTAGTCTGGTAGACTAGGACTGACAATGAGGAGGAGGCAAGTGCAGCAGTATATTTTAGTATTTAAACTTTATTACTGTACATGAGCTAGAGAGCTGTGTTGAGTCTGATGAAACCCTTTTCAAGGGGATCAAAGTCTGTGCCCCCCGCATTGCGATGACCATCACAGAAAGATGGTTTTGGATCTTTCCCGATGGCTCCTACCTCGCCTAAACACATGCAGTATATACTACTAGTACTAACTCTGTTCCACGCTATAAGCCTTTCCAAAAAGATGTTTTAGTTGCTAAAAATTCTATCGTCCTAAAATAGATGTCCGAAATTTATCAAAATTAGATATATCTATAAACTAAATAGTTAGATTCATCTAAATTTAACAAATCTACGATACATATTTTAGGACGTAGGGAGTATTATAAAATGATAGCCTTTGCAAACGTGGCTCATGGTAATCGCAATGGGTGGGCTGATCGACATCTCTAGCTCACAAGACATGGAGAAGTTCGTTTTGAGGAAACTTCAGAGTTTCACCACCCCATGCGTTGCGTATATCAGCAATTGTTTCTCATCTTTTATAGCATCTTTAGCGGATACCGCATGTCGCGGTACTGCAAAATGCAGATACGGTAAACTAGAAATCTGATTTGCGATATGGAAAACCATGGCCGGAACAGATACATTAATCCAAACTGTATATTTAAAAATCATCACACATTGGCGCAATATTATTTTTTTCGATGGGGAGCGGGGCCATCAAGCGATGCACACATCCTTTATTTATTATTAGAAACATATTGTTTGGCAAAATCCATTACAAAGATGATACAAACCGGAACCGCCAAAGCTAAACACTGAGCAAAAATGATAGCTGTATCGCCAGCTCCCCAACGAGTTCTATCAAACCCCTATCTACCTGTTTCGACCCTCCATGGTCACCTACACTGTTGCCACTCGCCAAGAGAAGCTAGAGTGTCTTGATACAACGGCACGAACTCAAGTGAAAGGAGTCCCAGCATATCCACGGAGTTGCGTTCACGCATATGCACCGGATGTCGCCGCCTTCAAAATCTTCTGCCAACCCGTCGTCAGAATGTAGATCAATGCGCAGACTCTCGCCACACCAGCCACCGACACCACCTCGGTGCCAAGCAGCACCACCCTCGCGCGCTAGCCGCTCCACCCTCCTGCCGCTTCTGTCCAACGCTGCTCCACAGGCGATGCTCCCAGGAGAGAACGCGATACCGACACATTGGTGCCAGATTACATAGAGCAGGTTTTGATCATCTAGATCTACATATAAAGTTTAGCAGAAATTGATGCCGCATTCTGCATCCAGACTTCACCTAGCATCTACATAGCTCCACCGGCGGTACCTACCCACCGGATGATCAACGGCTGCGGCGGCGCGCGCTTACTCCTCGGCGGTGTCGTCGTTGCCGTAGTTGTGGGTGGTGAAAAAACCTCGAGCCGCCCCGTTGCTTGCACCTCAGGACACGGGCGGGCAGTCGGTCCTAAGAGCGCCTAACGGACAAAACCTGACACATTTCGCGCACAGTTGGGTATGCTCTTAGGGACATTGGGCTAGCAAGAACACGAAACATTCCTGCTAAGCTAGCCCCTCTACGTGCTAAACTTACCTAGTTCTCACTTCACTTTCTGATTTATAACAAAAGTTTTGTACAGTGTGTAGTCCGTCCAGCCTACATACGTAGCACGTGGTTGCTAGGTCTACCGGAATGTGACATACGCATACAGTATAGGACAAGAGCTGTACGAAGAACCTAAGGTGACAGAACGTATACTTGTGTCTATACATGCACAGTACTAGTACAAAAGCATATTCAATACGTCCGTACTCAGGTACTACGTAGCCCAGACAACATTTACAAATTATTCTTTTCGTACGTATGCGTGTACGTACTCGTATAGCTATCTGTATGCCATATCTTAGCAGGTACTAGTAGCTATTAGTACTAGCAGGTACTAATATTGTGGGCAATCTCTGCAGGGGCCTGGCCGGCACGTCCGTGTCTTTGTCTATACGTGCATGTGTACATATATATATCATATATGTCCGCTTCTCTAGCATATATAGTGTGTACCGTGCCGTACGGTACCTAGGAAACATGTTGTAGATCTCTGCATGCATGAGCACAAGCAGCGGCTGGCGCGATCGAAATGTACGAGTCACTAGTCAACCTGGGACAGGCACTCAGGCAGCCTCGTGTAAAAAACAGGTTACAGTTTGTAGTCACATGCCACAAGGATCTGTTTTGGAATGTTTTGTTCTTGTTTTACCAAGTTGTTTTTGACTGTTCTATCTTTTTAGACGACGACGTTTATACCAGCTTCCACGATCAGCAGATTTAGAGAATACATATGCGTTGCTGCGGAACAAATAGGAGTCAGCCTACAACAGTACGGAGCAACCGAAGGCGGTCATGTGTTCTAAACTCACAACATAGAGGTAGGATGTTTTTAGTGTGCACGTTATGATGAAAATCCATACGTAGCAATTTACTGTTTCTTTTAGTTCGATTATTCTGCATGGAATCCACGCTATAGTCGCCAAATAAACTATAATAGAGATATAGTGGTGTTCAAATTCAGAGTTAGACATGTTCGCCAAATAAACTCGGTAACTAAATAAGTACATGCTTTGCGATATTGTCCTTGACTTTTGACTGTAAAATCGGATTGTCTGGTTTGAAATACTCGGATAATCTAATTAAATTTTGAATAATCCATATCCGCATGCTATTTTCCATACCATATCCTACACCATATCCTGGACGTCACTTCGAAATCCGATATCTTTATCCGCCGGATTCTATAAAATCGGATATGGATAACTTAAAAAGGTTTCGGAGCGGATATTATTCTATCCGTTTACATCCCTCGTCGCCGGTGTTACAGCTCGACGCCCTCCTGCTGCCTGGACCGCCAATTTCCCTATTATGGTTGATACAACGGACTGATTGATGCCGTCGTCACGATGATGAAACATCAGTTTTTGATTTCGTTTCAGAAAATACTACTCCCTTCAATCCATATTAGTTGACTTGGATTTATCTATATTCGGATGTATCTATTATAAAAACATGTCTAGATACATCCGAATCTAGACAAATTCGAGTCAACTAATATGGTTCGGAGGGAGTAGTGGTAACAATAAGGCCAGATATTCACTTCGGCTCCCAGATGCAAATGCACCCATTATGAGAAAATATTTTTTTAAAGGTCAAAAATTCGAAACAAAATTCTGCATATACATTCGAACATTTTATGTTGGTTCACAAGTTTTTGGGATTAAAAAACATTTTATGTGTCATGTATAAAAAGGCAAATATGCCACCGGAATACGACTATTCACGTAGCTTTTTTGTCTTTTTTATACACGACGCATAAAATGTTTTTTTTCATCCCGAAAACTTGTATTTGCACCTATGAGCCGAATTGCCGACTCCCAATAAGGCTCCATATAAAGTTATCATGCTTATTGCGGATATGGAGAGCTTGATACAATGCTCACCGTAAGAATTAGCCAAAACATATATATATATATATATATATATATATATATATATATATATATAAATGAATAAGATCGTGGCGTGGCTTGGCCAGGCCAGGCCCATTGGCCGATGAAAGGGCTGCCGGAATCTCCCGTTGTTTCTGGTGCGACACTCTACACGCAGAGGGAAATAGTATATAGAAAGAGAAAAATTGTGGGCGCAGCAGAGCAAAGAAGAGACAAGGCAAAAGCCGGCGGTGTAGAGTTAGGACCAAAACCACCGTGGTTTTGGGGTCCTCTGCCCACCTTTTTGAGGTTTTTGGACGCTTGCAACCACCCTCTTCCATGCCTAGAGAGAGACAGGACAGGACACGCTCTGAAAAAAAGAGAGCATGCATTCGAACAAATTGACAAGCTACAAAATAACATTATTCAAGTACTACTACACTACGTCCACATTATTCAAGAGAATCTATTGAAAATGTTTTGCCCAGAGAATCTTTATACGTATTGATGATCAAAATAAAACAGGCTAGGTAGGCAAGGTGTATAGTAGTAGTACATGGTACAAACATCGAAAGCGAAAGAGGGAATAATAATGCGAAGGGAACAGTGCCAGAGGCAAAGAGAAAAAGGGCCGTATATACGAACGTGCGTGTGCGTACGTGCATCTGCATGTCTACTGCATGGCATGGCGCTTCTCGTCGTCCTCCCGGCGATGTATGTGTGCCGTCCACTCTTACGTATATATGTATAGCTCCATCCATCAATCTAAATGAGTACTCCCTCCATTTCAAAATATAAGACGTTTTATCTTTGTGAAATGAGTGAATTTAGATTACTTTTAGTACATAGGTTCATCTAGATTTGTAACGAATCTACACGCTAAATAGGGTCTAGGTACACTCCCTTCATAAATCTAAAACATCTTATATTTTGAAACGGATGGAGTAGGTGTGTATGGTAGGGGAGGATGTGAAGATTGACGTGCACGTGCAATGTCTCTTGCTCGCTTTGGATGTCTCTCTACACGCTCGATCGATAGCTATAGCTTTATACACACGGCCGGTGCATCTGAATGTTCAAGAATGTCTAGCTTTATTTTGTGCTGCCTAGTGTAAAACATGGGGTCTCCACTCGTTCCATTCGATGGCTTTATAAACACGGACACGTGCTATGTTTTGAATCGAGAAAAAAAAATCAGACTGAATGTATGTATGCACGGTACGTATGTTACGAGGTGTGTCATCACGATGTATCGACTATAAATACTCCATAGATACGAGCGAATCTAGACAAATCTGAGAACATTAACTTAGTAGAGATAATACGCATGCACAGTATCAAAGGTATGTGACTGAACAAACTTCCTAGGTCTGCAGGAAACTCGACACCATATATCCACGCTTCCCAACCCACGAGAAAATTCTACAATGTACTGCCACCTGAATTCTGAATTCTCTGAAGCCACTTGGAACCAGTGAGTGAGTGAGTGAGGGAATCAGCAACACATGCATGCATGCACGCACGAGCCGTGCAGGGCCATAGTACTAACAAGAAAACATGAACAATAATAGTACATACTGCTCATCGCCATGAACACATACATACATGTAGCACGCCCGTACGTACGTAGGTGTCACAAGCACCCGAACCAGCAGGACTGGCTCGGTCTCTGAGGACTGAGGTGGCGTCGGCAGCATCTGATTGAGAACTCGTCGGCGACGCAAAACACATTACGAGTTCACACATGACTAGTCAGTCAGGGTTTCGATCGATGAGCCTGCTGCAGCAGCTACTGCAATAAACTCATGTTAACCATAAGGTGTAACAAAACTTTGGAGTAATGGTAGTGCAAGCTAGAGCTGATTGCACAAACCTGTGGCGCATCTGCAATCGTTAATTATCCGTTATTAGGCAAGGCTTGTGCTGATCTACAATATCTCTCTGTTCGAGCGAATGATGATGGTCCACGTCAGGACCAGGAATACACGTGTACTCGTGCGTGGACACGTCAAGGAGATTAGCAGCAACGGGTGACTGGGTTCAGCAGAGCTGCAAATCCATGAGCTGAGGTGGTGCACCGGCGTACGTGAACCCACCACGCACGGAATCACAGGTGGACGCCACCACCCATCTCCAACCCCGTGCATGTGCATGGACCATGGCCACGGAGAGAGGAAGGACACGTGGAGACTCACCGGCAGGCGGGCCCCGTGCAAGCCGATGGGCAGGGCAAGGGCAGGGAACCCTGACACAGTCGCTGTCCAAAGCCGTTTTCGATTACGAGTCAGACACGGACCCTCACTGCCTGTGGGTGGGTCAAACCTCTCGCCACGCTGCCGTGGGGCCCCAAACGTCAGAACACGGATCCCCTGCGCGCCTGAGAATCCGAGAACATCTACGTACATGCAAAAAATAAAACTCCATGAATCCATGTCAGTCTCAGGCAAATGTGAAATACTACTAGTACTCCCTCCATCAAGATAAACATGTCTAGTTTCAAATATAGGTAAATTAAAGTCACTTATTTCTATAAGGAGCAAGTATTTCTTCGGTCCTAGATGTTTTATGTATTACCAAGGAAGTACAGGCAGAGGCTGATGGCTGAGGAGGGAGCGCGGCTCCAGCCCAGCCACAGAAGATCTGCCAAAGTTCTCCACAGCTACCACCACCAACAATAGTTAAAAAAAAACATCTAGTAGTAGTTGCTGTGGTCACAGAATTTCATTTCATATTTTTACCATTAGTCTGGTAGGCTAGGACTGACAATGAGGAGGCTGGCTGGAGGTGCAGTAGTAGTACTATTTTATTTAAACTTATTAGAGGAGAGAGCTGTGTTGAGTGAGTCTGAGGAGGATGAAGTGTTGTTGAGCCCTTTTCGAGGGGATCAAAGTCTGTGCCCCTCCCTGCACCTGCAGCAACGCGGTGACCATTCCGGAAAGACGGTTTTGGATCTTTCCCGGTGGCTCCGACCTCGGCTAAACACATTCAGAATCGCATTTGCATATACTAGTACTCCAGTACTAGTACTAGTATTTGTTAGCTTAGCCTTTATTTGCACACGTGGCCCGTGGTAACCACAGTGGCTGGGGGCTTATTGACATCTCTAGGTCTCAGGGGTTCCTTCTGAAGAAATCTTCAGAGTTTCATCACACGTGGGTTGTGTATATCAACGATCATTTCTGATCTTTTACCTATGTGCTGTATCATGAGCGGCGAACAATGGAGAAGCAAATCTTGGGGACAAATAGTCGGTACATGGTTCATCATGATCTCATGAGAATTGTTTTACACAATTCATTTAGAATTGCTCTAAAAGATCCCATGAAAATCGATCCTGAAAACGCGTGTAGAGGGCACTACAGTAAACACATACCGCATATGGAAACCACAAGACCGAGACATGTTCGGCTAGAACTCCGCGCGACACCGTAGTTCAGCATTTCACCATTTTAGTACTATATATGACATAACAATGAAACTAAATGTAAATACGATGAATGTTTCAAGCCTCACACAATCTTATTACATGAAAAGTTCAAATCAGAATAATGGAACAAATAAAAAAATAGTCCGGGATGCAAATAATAGTTCAAACACACATGAATTTATAGGAAATCAGATGAATAAGAAATGGGAACTACTTCTCATGCAACTGCAAATGGTGCTCTAATTTTGTCGGTAGGTCCCAACAAATGCTTGGATCTGGTCGGGATTTCTCGCTGGTTTCACACGGCTACCAAAATTTTCATAGAACAACTCCAAGTACAAGCCCCTCTAATACTGGATGATCATGTTGTGGAGAATCATACATGCTTTCATGATAATGGTAAGGGTTTAGCAAGACCTCAGACAATAGCAAACATAGCTTGTAAAACGCCTAAAGCTCTCCCAGTGTACTTTCGTCATGCCTCTTGTGTCTTAGCAAAAATAGCTTGCTTCCTTGTTGATGAATTTGGGATGGTCTTCACAAATGTGGACTACGATTGATGAATCCCATTGGGCAAGATAGTAGCCCATTGTGTAGGATTGTCCATTGACCATGTTGTTGCGAGTCGGTGCATCTCCACTCGCAAGCTTATCAAAAAGATGAGACCTCTGCAAGACATTGATATCATTGAGAGAACCCGTTAGTTAAAAGAAACAATGCCAAATTCACAAATATTTTATGGTTTGCCAAAATGTATGGAATCTGAGCCTGAAACCATAAAAAACAGTCATTATAAGGATTCGAGCTTTTTACGGAATCCGTTAGAGTTGCTCTTACCTACGTGCTGTATCATGAGCTGTGAACCATGGAGAAGCTGGCAGTACATGGTTCATCATGATTCACGAGGATCGATCTACACACTTTTCTCCGGCATGTTCCACACAAGCCTTGCATTATTTCAGGAATAGAACCACACACACAGCACCTGGCTCAAAGTTTTTCTCCGAGGCCATGATACCCCGGCCAACAGAGACATCATCTCCATCCATCTCCTGTCACCCTTTCTGCCTATTCCCCACACCAGCCTAATGACTCCTCATCACACACAAGAAAAGCAATGGGGACTAGACAACCATGCTAACCCTGATTCCCTGAGCCCCTAGCACGGTTATCCTTTTCACCCAGGTACTACTAGCTCACAAGCCACAACCATACAAAACCTGAGTTGTGATTGACAGACAGTGAGCATAGCATGCATGAAAGGGCCCTAGTAGAGAGGATTAAATTAAGATTAGCCCAGATGGATGGATGAAGAGAGTGTGGATTGGAAAGGGCATGATTCCTTTCCAATCCAATCACATCCCTAGGCTGCATGCATGCATGTTGCTAATGGAACCACAAACCTACCTTAACCCCACTGTTCACCATTCATTACAGGGAATAATTGTCCCCCCCCTACCATCACTACCCCATATATTAAGCCCCCCCTTGATGATTCCTTCCCCCCAAGCCATTGACACACACAACCATCACCTCCTTCTCTCACTCCGAGCTCTCTTTTTCAGACCAAACACACAAGTTCTAGTTCTATCTCTGCCCCAAGGAGTCGCAAGCCATTAATTGAGCCCGAGTGAGGAGGAGGAGGAGGAAGAGGGGATGGAGCTGGACGAGCAGGCGTTCTTGGAGGAGCTGTTTTCGGTGAGGAGGGACCACGGCGCTGCGTGGGAGTGCAATGCCATGGGGGACTTCTTCTCCCCGGCCTGCGGTGGCGGCGCCATGGCCGACTGCTACCAGGAGCAGCGGCACCAGCCCACCACCGTCAGCGTGCTGCCCACCTTCACGGCCTCCTACGACCACCACCATCCGCAGCAGCAGCAGCAGGCACCCGCGGGGTTCGACTGCCTGAGCGAGGTCTACTGCGGCGGCGGCGGGCCCTTCAATGGTATCGGGTACGGCGGCGGCGAGATGGGGTTCCTGGACGCGATGGGGCCTAAGCAGGCGGCGCCCCTGGCTGCGGCGGCCGAGGGCGCGCTCGGCGCCTGCAAGGTGGAGCCCGGGCTGGCGGCGGCGGCGGCGGACGGGACCGGCGGGTTCGCGGTGCCGGTGGCGGCGCCCCTGGCGTCGCGGAAGAAGCGGGTGGAGGGGATGCCGTCCAAGAACCTGATGGCCGAGCGCCGCCGCCGCAAGCGCCTCAACGACCGCCTCTCCATGCTCCGCTCCGTCGTGCCCAAGATCAGCAAGGTACTACTCCGTACTAAAAATCACCTCCTTTTTTTTCACCACTCGGCAGAAATCCATCTTTCTGAGCACAATGGGAAGAACGAATCTTGGAGTAAAAAATGTGGGTGTGGATTTGGTGTGTGAGCAGATGGACCGGACGTCGATCCTGGGGGACACGATCGACTACATGAAGGAGCTGCTGGAGCGGATCCGGCGGCTGCAGGATGAGATGGAGGAGCAAGAGCAGCCGGAGGGGGCCCCGGCCCCGGCGCTGCTGAGCGTGTTCCGGGAGCTGAACCCGAACGAGATGCTGGCGAGGAACACGCCCAAGTTCGAGGTGGAGCGGAAGGAGGGCACCGGCGCCGGCGCTGGCGGCGGGGACACCCGGGTGGAGATCTACTGCGCCGCCAAGCCGGGGCTGCTGCTGTCGACGGTGAACACCCTGGACGTGCTGGGGCTCGACATCCAGCAGTGCGTCGTCAGCTGCTTCAACGACTTCGCCATGCACGCCTCATGCTCCGAGGTACTCCTACTACTACTCCAACCAGCAGCCGCCATGGCCGTCTTCTTCAGCTAGTACATCAGTTCACCAGTTCTTCCCCAATTGTGATACACGAGTTTCAGGCAATTGATTGGGTTGTTAATTTGGTTTTGTGGTTGCAGATGCAGAGAGAGATGCTGAGCGCGGACGCCATCAAGCAGCAGCTGCTCAAGAACGCCGGCTACGGGGGCGGCTGCTTGTAGACGAGGAAGAACCCCCCACCAGCAGCAGCTGCAAAATTACCAGCAGTAGCAGTACCAGTGAGAAAATAAAGTAGTAGCAGTAGCAGTAGGGTTAGCAGCACTAGTAGTAGTGAAAAAGGTTTGGCTGATTTGGGCGACCTTTTTAGCAAATCATAACAATGTCGCCGTGATTCGAACCTCTCTCTCTTTCTTTCTCCCCTGTTAACAAAGATCGGCGCCTTTCTGTTGAATGATTGACGACGATGATCGATCGCTGCACTTTTCCTGCCATTCTTTTGATAACCATGTTGCTGTCATTTGCTCAGCCATGATGCTGTATCCAACCAGTCCACAGAAAGCGAAAGCACAGTGCCTCTCAGTTTCAGCGACACTGTGATGATTAAGCTCATACTGAAACGTCATGTAAAAAAACTGTATGTCAACAAGCAAATACAGCATCAGCTCCTGCTGACATAGATGATTGGGACAATAGATAGAGAAAGGAAAATTTTAGAGCATCTACACTCGTGTGCGTTTCCAGCCGAAAAAATCCGAATGTAATGGTGGAATGGCTGAATTCTCACTCACGTTAATAGACAGGCGATTTTTCATAATAATTCGGCTCAAATTCACACAAACATAATTTTAATCACATAGTTCGGCTTAAAAATGATCGGAGAGCTTGAGCTTGAAGGTGGGCATGTGGAGGAGACAGGACGCTTTCCTCACTGGTGCGTGGGCCACCCAGCAAGATTTGCTACATCCGGTATTACCAAGCGATTCCCAGCGCGTTGGGTTCGGTCTTGAAACGCCGGACGAAAAAACAACCAAATCTGAACAAAGTCGATTTCGTGGGAACGCAAGTGGACCAAATTTCACCCATCCGGATGGGAACACTGGTGGAGATGCTCTCATCTCCAATTTTTCTTCGTTATGTGTGAACGCAGTGTGATGATCAACCTATGCTGGCACCAGCTGATACTGAAACATCATGTAAAAGAAAAAAACGGCAGTCAACGAGCAACACAGCATCAGCTCCTGCATTGCATTGCACGCATCACAACAGCACTGGTGATGATGATAATGACGATGAAGACATGGATGATTGGGACAATGGATAGAGAAAGGAAGAATTTATGTCCCATTTTCCTTGGCCATGTGTCAAGATGAACCAAAAAAAGATGCAGCACCTACCTAAGCGGACCACTGGCCCTTGTCGTATCCATTGGCATTCTCTTCCCACGACGAGGGCCGATTAGTTAGTTAAGTAATCCTGGAGCATGAGAGCCGAGCTACCCTCCATTGACCCCTATTTTACATGCTCTATCTATCTATCTATCTCGTAGACCGGCCGAGCAGACAAAGATCGCGTCGGTTAGCATAGCAGCCAAGTTTTCTTCTTCATTCAGCTAATCTCTCCATTTATCAAACAAGGGTGTGGATTTTGTAATGCCCCTAAGGGTCAGCTACCATGGATTTCTAAATGCCCTGGAGGAAGCACTTTTTGCAGGGTGGCACCAACTGCCGACCTTTTTTTAAGAAAACACAAGTTCTGCTTGGCACTTTCTCTTCAGGTTTATGCAGAAAAGTCGGTCAATCTCAACTCCAGAGTTTGTACTCTTGTTCCAGGCCAAGAACAAGAGAAGCAACAAAATAAATGGATAACCCAATGCCATTAAAATACTTGAGGAATCAGAAGAGAATGCAACTGCCCTGTTGCAATGGGACGGATCATGGCCATGGAATGGGCGGCTGCTCTCGCTCGCTCGGCTCGCCCATGATATTCCGCTGCTGGGGATGCCAGTCAGTTTGACGCCATGACGAGTGCCTTGGATCTCTTCTACTGAGGGTGTGGCGTCTGGCATGGCTGCATCGGCATTGCCCATCACCGAGAGCAGAGGAGAAGCATGTGGGAACTGTCAAATGCCATGCCACCAAGCACAGAACATGGCTCTAAATATCATGACAAGGGTGAAACTTTCTTGCTAGTATTAAGATCCTAAAATGTCTCATTACGAGTATGTTCAGTACAGTGGCCAACAGCCTAACACTAACAGCGGCAGGTAGCGAGCAAGGCAGCTAAAAGGCCAGTCACAAAAATGCCGCTACCTGCCTTTTAATCCTGTCTACTGTACCTCCATCAGTCCATCTCATCCAGGTCAGGGAGAACACACACATTAGCAGCGTGTGGAGGTTGGGGATGAGTGTTAGAACCAGGGCATCCACCAGATGTACATCTTGCCGAGGTTTTTGTGGGAGACCGCCTCGGCAATCAGGCGACGCGCCTGGCCTTCGACGGAGAGCGGCAGCGAGGGGGCGGCATTGACGCCCACCACGACTCCCTGGAGCCTTGCGGTGATGTTTGCGATGGCCCTCTGTGGTCATTCGAAACGAGAGGCAGGGTCAGAAGAGCAGCGACATAGTTGGTTTAGCAGTTAACGTGCGATACTGATACAGGATATACCTGTGCCTGCGGGTTGCGGACTTCGCCTCCACTGGATTTGCTGGTTTTGGTCCACTCTACCAGCGGGTCGTGGATGAAGGTCTCGAGGACGGTCATGAGCGCCTCCTTGTGGCTCCTCAGGACCGACAGGGTAATCTCGCAGACCTTCAGAAAGACGCCTTCGTATCCAGCGATGCCCAACCCATCGATCATGTTCTGCAATCACAAATTCAGCATCCCCATGTTAATAGTAGTCTTGTAACGGAAATCAGGTTATGCTTGTTGAATAAGCTGCTGCTTGCTGCTGAAAAGAAACTGCGAAACAAGATTTCACTGCTTACCTGTGTAAGCCTAAACGGCACCACCTCGGGCTTCTCAAGCTGCAAACCCTTATCAAACAGGCAGCTGAAATCCACATGAACACAGTCCCCGGTGGTCGCATCAATGAGGATGTTTTCGCCGTGCCTGTCACCGAGCCCGACAATGTGCCCAACCATCGACCAGACTGCGGCCGTATGCGCGTATGCCACTCTGGCACGGAACCATGCGGCTGGTTCAGAGAATGTCGTCAAGAACCATTTGTGGAAAACTGGGGGGAACATCGGAAGGATTCTGGTTTTCAGCATCACGTCTTCAGCCGTTTTACTAGCATGGCATTCGTCGTATATCCTCTTGATTTGTGAGGTTGTTTTCATCCTGTCGTACTTCCCGCAAGTTATGTATATGTCCTGAAGAATATGCCGAAGGCCGCGCGTGTTGGGCACCCATTCTACCAGTCCACAATCTTCTGTGAGCGGAACCACCGCAAAGGTTCTGATATAAAGCTTTCTCCTGCGACTCTCAGGGACTTTGGAGAGGAGGCGATTGATCACGGCATTGAACTCCATCATGCGTGAATCCTTCCTAAGGTCGTCTTTCGGTTTGCATAGAAATGGGCGAGCGACTCCATCGCTTCCGAGGAACACGACCTGCCGTTCAAAATGATCATGCTTGTCAGTTACCATTAACCTTGTGAAGTATGGCTAGTTAATTTCTGACCCTTAACGATGAAAACAAATCATAAATAGAAAAATTGTAATCAAATGAGTGCAAAGAAGTGATCTGGACCCTTGATAGCTCCCAATCTCCCACACCATATCCAACCAACGAGTTACACCCACGATCCCATGATGTCTACCATCCATACAAGAATCTAGGACTACTACAGTGCATATAGACAGTTGCTCTCCTCAAACAAGTCTAGTTATCAAGGCAGTATCATATATATGATGTGCATACCTTCTTTGGTTTCTGAAGAGAGGAAAGGATCTCTGCATCGTCAGCTATTCCAGCTATAGTAGGATGCTCAGAGACTGAAAAGGGGTGAAAAGTAGATTGACCTGACATATTTGAATCGTATGATGGCAGAGTCACAGTTAGAGACTGCTGGACAGGTAAGATAATTCCTAGTGGCATCATTCTTTTCAAGGAACTGAACTCGGTCGAGATATTTATTGCCTTAGCCTTGGGCTGCCCTGGATGAAAGCACAGCTTAATCAGATGTTCTATTAGAGAAGGAAACTGATTAAACAGTGCAACATTGCCCCCCTTCCGACAGCTCTTCTTTGCTGCGTTTAATACTTGTGTAGCAGCTTCTCGTCTTGCAGAAACTGTTGACTTTGATACTGCAGCCATCATCCAAAGTGCTTGCTGAGGGTAGGCCTGTAAAACACATGTGATAATGTATCTGACAATTTTCACAACTTCACCATTCTGATGGCAAATGCGGGATATCAACTGAGACAGCACAGTAAGCCACTGATAAGTCGGTAGATCCTTTGAGCACCCGCGAATGACTCTTAACATCTGCAATAAGATGGTTTGATCAGATCTCTTAAACAGATCAAAACAATATTAAAAAATATGTGAAACAAAATTTACCCTCTCATGAACAATTTTCATTTCTTCACCGGAGGAAGGCCCACTGTATATGATTCCAAATTCGAACCAAAGAGTAAGCATCCGTGGTAGTGCTTGAAAAAGATTCTTGTGTCCTTTGTGAAGTCCTTTTGCATAACATAATGAGACTGTTGGAAGCAAGTCCCACCAAGGCTTCTCTTGAGCAGAGGCACTTAACGAGCCAGCAGAGCTAGGAGTGGCAGATCCAACACCGCCTGTGAATTTCTTATCTTCCTGACGTTTCCTAGCATCAACAAGTAAATCATCCAAAAACTTTGCCATGCAAAAGAAACCCTTTTCCCAGTTAGGCCGCAACTCTGCTACTCTACTGTATAGAGATCTAATTTCCTCGCTCTGTTTTTGCCCTGTATTGTGGATCCATCTAGTATAAAGAAGAAGGGTTTTAGACACATCTGGATTCTCTTTTGATGCTTGTGTTGCAGAGATAGGTGCATTTGGCAATGCGAGAGAAAGGCTGCAAAGAGATGAAAGGACAACATTTCCCAAAACATCTGCGGGCATGTTTAGAAGTGTTTGCTGAAGTTCAGCTATAGCACTATCAGATTTCCGTGTATTCCAGAGGTGCTTTGCCTTCTCCATGTGAACGTTAGGAGCACCTAAAGCATCTGCTTCAAGTATTGCACGGTGGGCTGTCTCATAGTGACCAGCCAAACGACAGAGCTTAGCGTACTGAAGCCAGCAGTTCCCAACTTCAGAATTCATATGACTCAGATTATAGACCATCCTTCGGAGAGCAAGCAAAGGCTCCCTTGCCCATAGAGACGACTGTGTACATCTAAGACGATTATCCCAGTCTGTTGTTACTTTCAGAAATTTGGGATCATCTGCACTGAATGATTTATCGAGAAATGACTCGTCTCCCAGCAGGGAGTTGAAGTCTTCCAACTCGCACAGCATGTGGAGCTTTACAATGTAGGGATATGCACGCATGTATGAGTCCATACCTGCTGCAGCCAAAGGAACAAGCAATGATTGCTTGGACTGGGCAATCTTTTCAGCAACCATAAACTGATCTTTGTTCATCATTGCCTTGAATATCTTAGCAAGACCTATGTCAAACGAAGCACTGTTCTCGGAACTGCTGCACACAAGACCATTGTCTGCCTCGGGTAGGTACTCATCCATGAGATCCCACCTCCCTAATCTCCATGCTGCTTGCACTCCTTGCATGCACCAAGTTTTCTTATGCTGAGGTATTCTGCACACCAAACCATCCACATGTGCAATCATGGCTTGAAGGTGGCACATGTTTAGCGAACAGTTGAGAACATCACAATGTCTATGGACAGAATCGGGTTCCATTTGCAAAGCATGTTCACATAGTGTTAGCACTTCAGCCCAGTTTCCAGCTTTCTCATTGATGATAAGTTGATCTTGTAGGCTTGATGATTTCCTCAGATTAGCTAAACCCAGTAGACCATCGGGCTCATCCAATCCTCCATATATTTCCATGAGAAAAGAGATGTCATCATCTGAAAAAGTGCCACTACACTCTGCAGCTGGATTACAGGACCCAGACTTCTCTCGGACATGAGATTCAAAATATGCTAGAGCACGAGCATGAGCTTGACATCTAAAAGAGGTCTTAGCTAGAGTAACTTTCGGTATAGCAGTCAACAGCTCAGCAACGTTGCTACACTGCACCAGCAATTGATCTTGGCCGTAAGATTCATCTTTCAGTTTACCTGCATGCCTCCCAGCCATGGCATGACTGGACTGGGATAGAGCGATTTCTTGTTTGAGGTCATCAACCCATTGCCCAAGATTATCAAGTAAAGTGAAGATTGCCTGAACACAAACCTCACTCTGTCCACCAGTAATACCATGAACAATAGCCCCACTACTTTCTGAAGCAGCTGCATTGAGAACAGACAAAATTTCATCGGTGATACTTTGCCGAGCCTCTGGGGTTCCATAGCAAACAGCATTTAAAACCAAGTAAGGTAGGAGATAGAGTGCAGTTGGCATGTCATGCCGAACAATTCCTCGGCATGCACTGAAAATACCATAACGTGATCCAGTGGCGTGCGATGTCAACTTTCTACTCCAATAATATATCCACCTTCTAAAAGACATTGTTGGGCGGTATATCGGGCCGAGTAAAGTAGCATCATTCACGTTAGGAAGATGAAATCTTGATGTCAAGCACGGTGCGATTATTTCCTTAACATAGGTAGAAAATCTTCCCCATAACTTCTGGCCCCTTTTGCTCATTTCACAACTACTTGAATCCCCATTATCTTCGTTGGGTAAAGATTGACAGCCAGCCAATTTTAATAGCTCTTGAATAGCCAAGGCAGCAGAATCTTGTACTGTAGTGTCAGAAGCAGCTCTGAATGCCCTTGCAAGATGCTTGTGGATCAACTCAAATATAAGATCATCGTCTGAACATTCAATCTTAAAGCGCTCACACGAAATTACCTTGAACTTAGCAGGATCAACTGCACCCAGTGCACCAAGACAATCTGCACAAACTAGTTTCAATCTCTGGCCAACAACTGTCCTTGATTCCTCAGCACATCCTTTAAGTAAAGCCATAATTAAAGCACTTATTACGTCCAAATCAGAAATATCTTCACCAATTATAAGGGCAGTAATATCCTCCCGCCTGGCCTTGAATAATTTACTCAACTCACATGCTACCATGTACCTTACATTCAAACTCTCATGATTAAGACCATCGACGGCATCCTTTAGATGATCTTGCAGAGTCATTGATCCTCTGGCTACCTGTATCACTTTGTTTACTTCTGACAAAGATCGTAAGCTAGGCAACAAAGGCAATTCACGTATATGCTGTTTAAGCAACTTACTGTTTTTCACAATTAGTTCTTCTAGGATTTCAACAATTTTGCTCAGGTGCACAGATGGACATTCTCTGCACCTTTCTAGAGATGGAATGAAAGCAGCTACAACTTGGGACATAACATACTTGATACTGGTCGGCGATACCTCAGCCAATTGCTTTATAAAAAAATGTAACACATCAAGACCATCCATTTGAAGAGCTTCCTTATCAGTGGCAAAAATCAACAGAACCATAATCTTTGGTGCATGTGTACTCAAATAAGGGCCCATCATCTCAACTAACTTCCGTATACGCTGGAGAGCTTGTTTTTGAAGCTTGGTGTCATCAGAATGAAGCATCTTCTTGTCAATGCTATTAAGAAGTCTGACAAAATCATTCTTCAAGAACTCAGGAAGGGTGTCATGGCCTGTCAAAATTCTTGCAATGTTCTGTATTGTTGGCGAAATTCTTGTTATCCTGAAAGTCGAAACTCCATTACAACTCATTCAAAATTATGCATAATTACCAAAGGAAGCATCTGGAGATGTGTCTGTAATGAGAAGATAAGTTACCTTCTATCCGTCTCGATGTGATCAGATTCTCCAGGAAAACATATGATCTCATCAAGCAGTGTTGGCAAAGCAGCTGCAAATATTTCTTTGCTATCAGTTCCCGTTTCAGTGTGATAAAACTGTAGTACAGATGGCAAATGCTGCCCATCTTCATAAAATAAAGCGAACGAGAGCACTTTAGGTAATGAATTAACAATCAATGATACTAGTTCAGTGTTTGAATGGGTTGCCAGTTCATGCAGAGTAGTAACTGCTTGGGCATTGTTTGGGTGAGACACGATAAGCTTTGGTATAACTGATGGAGCCATTCTCCTAATCAGCTCTTCGGTCTTAATCCCAAGAACAGCCTCAGCAAGTTCACTGATCACTACAGGATGGTTCAAAAGTCTAGATGACAGATAATCATATAAATTATCTCTAACACTGAAGTTCTTTGAGAGGAAAACTTCTATTCCTCCTTTGAAACAGTAACTGCAGCATCTGCAAAGTAATCTTGATGTGGTCTTCCTTACGATGGGATCGCGGTTATCAAGCTGGGCAATAAGCAATACAAATGAGCAGAAAAACACTTCTCCTTGAGTATCACTAGCTTGCATAATTGTAGCAGTTGATTCCAAAAGGGTCAGTAGAACATAAGAGTCTTCAGCTTCTGCAAAAGCATGCTTTATTTTGTCCATGAAGTTCTGTTCTTTGGTCCCTCCTTTCATTCCCACTCCATCTGAGAACAGAATGTCCATAACACTATTTTCTAAGAAGCAGCATATGACAAGAGAAAACGCATCTCTGACATCTTTCATTTCATGAAGTAGTAGAAAATCAATACATTTCACCCACTTAATTCTCATCTCAAGCAGAACCTCCCTGCTAGAATGTCTCAATACTCGTGGCAGAACTTCAACCATAGAAATGATACATTCTTTGGAACTTTGTGCATGGAGGAACTTGAAGAAAAGTATGTGGGCCTTCAACATGTTATTTTTCAAGTCAACCTTCTCAGCTTGCACTACTGCCATGTCCACAACAGAAATTCGCTCTTTAGTATTGACAGTTTTGATATCACAGTGGGGGCAACAGAAACCTTTTAAGAGAAGATCTAATGTGGAGACTGGTTGTTTTGAGTGCTTGTCCAAGAAGAGCTTGCAACTGCTCCCTGCTTTGTCAGTAACATTAGTGGTTCCATTTAAACAAGAGAGGAAACCAAGTGAAAAGGCAATGCATTTCCACACTTTCTCAGATCCTAAATCACCAAACAACCTGAAGAAAAACAAACCAAATCAAGGCTATCAGATCTTGCAGAACTAGAAAATCAAATTAAGTGCATTTTGTTGTAAGAAAATTCAAATAAATTCATATTCCTCAACCAAGGGAATGCCTTCAATAGTATTTAGTAACCATAACCCAACCAGAACTTCATTGTTTTGTTTCCTAAAAAGCGTAAAGTGGAAAATGCATAGTCTGAAATCATGGAAAAAGAAGCATGTTTACTTACTCAAGTTTCTTGAACATCAGTTCGAGCATCCTAGGACCAGAGTACAGTACAATAATGGGTAGTGACATAAGAGCCTCATTTTGAACTTCCGCAGATTCACTATGGATAGCTAGTTCAAGGACTTCAAGGTCACATCCAGTACTCAGTCTATCGCTAATCTTAGTAATAACTTGTATCATAAGGCATTTTAACTTCGTTTGATTGGAACCATGACCATCAGACCACATCCGTTTCAGCAAGCTGATGAGATCAACATATGCTGGATAACCAAAGTCTTCACTACGGTCACCAATCAATTGTGCTTCAACTTCAAATAGTTTAGTGTCTCCAGGATGAGAGGCTACATAGACATTCAGACAAAAAGTAAACAATGAAATTGAAAGTAAGAGAGTCATATCAACGTGTATTCAAGATTGTTAGGTCTGGCATAAGCTCAAAGCTCTGAGGCTCATAAGCTTATCCTAGGACAACGGGATCGGTAGATCGGTTATTCATATTTATAACCTTCTGATAGTTCAAGGACGGTGCTCTTCTATGTTCCAGATGATTTAATTCAGAAAAGGATGAACTCTTGGGGGTGTAAGCATGCAGGGTCTATAGGCTGATCTTGGACAGACAACTCATCAAAATTATTTAGGGAGCTACCTTATATGGAGAACAAGCAATAAGTCCAAGTTGTATAGGACAAGCCTAAGCTACACAAGCAAGAATGTCAAACACGAAACCGGATTACAATAACCTCGAAAGGAATATAAAAAAGTAACGCATTTGTTATAGCTAAAGCAACCTAAGATCCCAAATATACTTCACTTAAGTTGCAACATGGATGTAAAAAATGCAAAGTGGGAAAAACTCACATCGGAGAAGCATTACAGTCTGAAGAGCTTCGAAATATAGCGATACGTCAAATGAAAACAAACATTTCTTGGTTGCCTGCATCATTCAATAATGGTTAGGGTGTCAAGTTAAAAAATGATGACAAGCTAAAATCATTTACATGCAGCTCTATCATGATTTCTGCCTACCTTCTTGCAGATCCAAGGGATCCAGGAGAGAACTTGCGTAGAAATTCTAACAAACAGACTTGTCTTTGGATTAACACAGAATGAAAGACAAAGAAGACTAAGCACTTGTATAGCAATCTCAGGCTCCAATGGATAAGCATTATGATTGTCCGGTGACAGGAACTTCATACATGAATTTAGTGACAGTTGAAGATCATAGGCATAATCTTTTGCTAGTTTATGTCTTATGCCAGCAGAAAATAATTTAGTCGTAATTAAATCAGCCGACGATTGTGATTCTGACATCTTTCGACGCTTGTAACAAATATTTTCCTTGTTCTGAGCTATTCTTTTCTGCCCGACTTTTGGCAGGTCAAATATTTCAGATTTTTCCTGAAAGCTGCCTCCATCACCACTGTCATTCACAGATAGAAAACTCTGGCCAAATTTGTCAACAACCAGTCGAATGCACTCAGTCAGTTTGCCATAAGGTTTTGGTAAGTACAGCAACTTCAGAAGAATCTCTGGTTTCCATACTTGTGGGGAGCAAAATTCTACTATTCTCTTGTATGCACTACACATCGCGGCCTGCAAAAAAGTAGCGTTAGTACATGGAACCCCACAAAACTTGGGAAAATCAAGTTGTTAACCTGAAGTTCTGAGCTTCTGCTGGTCTGTACTGCTCTTGCGAAAACATCGACAATATCAGCAGCAGTGGATTCAACAATATAACCAGGACACGAAGAATGCAGAGCATGAAGACAGGCACCCATTGAAAAATCATAATCTGCATCTCTGCAGAAACGAGATAAAGTGTTACGCGACCTGACAATGTTTTTGCACGCTCCAATAATATCCAGAGCAAAATAAAACCTACATCATAAGGTATTTAAGGCTTTTAATATTAGGAAGAGGAACCAGTTCAATGCTTGTCGCATGGTATCTTCTTATCTTAAGGTCCCCAGTTGTAACTCTTTACAAGAATAATCCCTCGTAACTTTAAAAGTTTTTGGAAAACCCTATAGTTGATCAATTCAACAACTACCATTATCTGTTCATCAGCACAATGCAAGCTGACCAAAAATCACCAAGAAAATAGGCTACTATGTATAAAATATATCCAGAGAAAGCAAACAGTATTTCTTAAATTCCTTCCACACAGTAAAATAAATCCAAGGAATATCTCCACCAACATGTGACTTTTGACTACTCAACATGACATCACTATAACGAGTACAATAATCTAGACAGGAAGCAAAAAATATGACAAGAGCATACCTGGCATTAGAAAGCTCATTAACATCTTGGCTTAGAATCGATGTGATTGAACGAATAATAGTTTCCATAGGAAGAATCTCAACGGTCGTCACCGTTGCATTGATCCGCACAAAATCAAAACAAACCTGTTGCACCAAATTGATTAACCAATGTGTCAAAGGTACATAAGTGTAACTGAAAATATACGAAGGCTCGGGGCCAAGTACTAACCTTGTGCAGTGATTCATCCCCATAGCAGAGAATAGAACAAGCAGCGGAAACAAATGACATGGTAACAAGCCCTTCAACATGCAGGGTGCCATCTGTAAGGCATTTGTTGATGAGCCTAATCAACGAAGTGGCAAATGAACACCACCTCGTGTCACCTGACAGATCAACCAGCACGCCAGGTCCATTTTTAGGCTGGAACCTATCTGGGAGCTCGCCAAAAATTGCAGGGGAGTCCAAAATATCGGAGAAGGACCCACAGAGGCACTTAACAAGACATCCACGCTCCGGGCGCTTTGATGCTACGTAGTGTAGATCTGTAAGATTCGACAAGAAGTCCAACTTGAATCCTCTCTGCATAACCCAACAAACTGGAGCACTCAACAAACTAAACACCCTACAGCTATTATATTGTCTGTAAGGGAAAAGAAACACAGGCCTTCCACTGCAACCATGGCATCCAGGAAGAACTGCCTGTAGGCATCTCGGTCACCCGTGCGGAGAAGCGAGAGAAGGGACCAAACCGTGTCAAATATAATCGACCTGCAACAGTGAAGATACAGTGCATCAGTAAATGACAGGTAGCGCATGGCGCAAGTGAAACGTATCCTCCATCGGACTTAGTTAGCATGATTCTAGTGAATTCCTGCAAAAAAAACACTAGTATGATAAGCAAGCCAGACTAGAGTTGCAGGTCGCATTATAATTTTTAAGATATCCAGCATCCCCCCCTTCCAACGAACAACCCACACCCAATGTCTAAGATATCAGCCAAATTCACCCCATTTCTCACACACATATAACCGAGCAACACATCTCTAACATATGGATATGCTAAAAACTCGCAGTCAAGTCCTCAAATCCATGTAATTTTCTGTGTCGGGAGTTACTGGGCTAGGGTTTATAGAGGGGAGAGGGGCAAGAGGGGAAGGGGCTGCTTACTGGTAGTCGGGGTCCGCGAAGAAGGGGAGGATGCGGCCGATGACGCGGACGACCTCGGCGGGGCGGCCGTTGAAGAAGACCCCGGGGAACCGGCGCGCCGTGTAGGTGAGCAGCTTCAGCACCGCGGTGGTCTCCCTCTCGTTCGCTGCATCGGTCGACCACGGAGAATGTCAGTCAGCCCAATCGCCGGCATCATCCGAGCGAGGGGAATGGTACGGGGGGGGGGGGGGGGGGGGGGGGGGGGGGATAAGGAGGAAGGAGACGGACGGACCGGTGGGGGAGGGGAGGACGTGGTCGCGGAGGAGGCTGGGGAGGACCTCGCGGAGCTTGGCCTCGAAGTGGGCGGAGGCCGGGCCGGCGGCGGAGGAGGACCCCGCGATGAGCTCGCGGAGCTCCTTGATGTGGCTGGAGAAGTTTGACATGGCCGGCGGTGATTGCCGCCGCCGCCGGGGTGGGAGAGGAAAGCGGTTCGTCGGCGGCGGCGCTCCCCGCTCCTCCCTTTCCCTCCCTAATTTCGAAACGGATTCCCAGAACGGCAGCAGAGCGCAGCTGTCTTTATTTTCATCTTTTTTCCTTTGTTTTTCTTCCGAGCGCTGTCGTCGTTTGTTTGTGGGCTTTGCCAGCTTATTCTGCTGGTGCTGAGTTACTCAATTGGCCCAATGGCCAATACAAAGACGGGCAACGGCCTACAGTTCTATACATTTTTTTAGAAGAGGTCAAAGTTCACATTACCATCCATGTGTTGGGTTGCTCGTGGTCTTTAGTCGTACCTGGAGATCATGACTCCACGGAAGCTGCACGCGGTAATACAACCTCTCGTGACTAAAGGATCATTCGTTTGGTTTCATGTATTCTCATTTCCTTAGAGGTTTAGAAGACAAGCCCCAGTTGTTTGATTTTATACATTCTTGGTTTTCAGCAAATTGGTACTTGTTTGGCTAGTTACATTGTTCCTGATAGGTGAGCTTACCTAACATCAGCAAGGCACAAAACAAAGTTCGGACAATTGCAATTCAGATAACTACTAGCTTATATTAAGACTGAATCGACATAATCAGTCATGGCATGTGTGTTATAGCACGAGTTCACGAACAACTGCCCGTGATGCAGTACAGTTCATCACATACAGAGAGGTTATAACTAAATACCACCTCCTAAAATATACAAACCAAACTTCAGGGGTCACCACAACCAAATTTCATCAGCCTAGATACTCCAAAATACACATCACAGTCATCATCATCGACACCACTATCAGCACCTCCTCAAATAGCTTAGTCCATTGCTCAGCGGTAGTGCTTGTTCAGAAAGGCCGTGAACCAGCTCATCCTGCGCTCAGGGGTCATGGCAAGATATCTGGTCGACTATCCACTGTGCTCCATCAGGTGGCTTGTTGAAGTATGAGCCAAATTTTGTTAAGGAGGCTAACTACGGATCGTTGAAGACCTAGGTTTCCACCGTTATATATACCTCTTGTAAGCCGTCGGCTGGGATAAGTTGCATCTGTGAAAATCCTCGACGTTATGTAAACACTCCCCATTATAGTCAAGTTTCGCTGGCTGGCGTCTTTGGTTTTTTCCTCTCTTTGTTGGAGAGGTTTTTCCATGTTAAATCTGTGTCTCCTTGCTATGATGAATGGAGGAGTGAAGCCTATGAGAATGCTAGGCTCTTTAAGGAAAAAGTTAAAAGATGGCATGACAAGCGAATACTTAAGAGAGAATTTCATGTTGGTGAGAAAGTACTATTGTATAAGTCTCGTCTCAGATTTTTTGCAGGAAAACTACTGTCAAAATGGAAAGCACCTTTCGTTATTGAAGAAGTGTACCATTCAGGAGCAATAAAAATTTCTTCTTTAAAAGATAATACTACACAAGTAGTGAATGGGCAGCGACTTAAGCACTATATTGCTGGAGATTCTTACAATGAAGATGTTGATGCCTTTCAAGTTATAACTCCAGAAATTTTTATCAAGGACCAAATTCAGAGACCTGCAGACTCCGTTTTTAAATAGGTAATAGTTCTGGTAAGAAAAGTTCTGCGAAAGATCAGTCTAGTTATATTTTTGCAGTTTTTAGTCATTAAGGAAAGCTACGAAGTGAAAGAGGGACGGAAACGGAGCCAGGGTGGCTCACACCACCTTGTGGATAGTTCATAGGGGAAACTTTCCCGGTGTTGATTACTCTTTGTAGTTGATGCTATTGAGTGAACCATTGAATTATTGTTTATGTTCAGAATGTTATACATCATTATTCCATCTTTGATCATGATCCATATGATGTCTTGTGAATAGTTCATTTTGTTCTTGAGGACATGGGAGAAGCCATGTTGTTAGTAGTGGAGTTGTGTTGAGAGAGATTCAATAGTTTGATATTTAAGTTGTGGTGTACTTCTTC
This sequence comes from Avena eriantha, assembly GCA_910589775.1. Classification (NCBI taxonomy): domain Eukaryota; kingdom Viridiplantae; phylum Streptophyta; class Magnoliopsida; order Poales; family Poaceae; genus Avena; species Avena eriantha. The sequence goes on from OU342744.1 coordinate 5,480,008, forward strand.
TAGTGGTGTCATGTGAACATCGACTACATGACACTTCACCTATATGGGCCTAGGGGAATGCATTGTGTATTTGGCTACTAATCGTAGGGGTTGCCGGAGTGACAGAAACCTGAACCCCCCTTAGTAAACCATTGCACAAGGGACGTAAGGGTCTTAGAGTTTAAAGGTGTGGTTAGGTTTCTATCTTAATTACTTTCTTATACTTACGGATGTTTGCAAGGGGTATAGTCACAAGTATGTATTAGTCCTAGGAAGGTCGGTACATTAGCACAGGTTCACCCACACAACACTTAGCAAGCTAAAGAAGATTAATCAACTATATGAAGCGAAAGCACTTGACAGTCTTCCCATGTATTCTCAAGAACGTTTGGTCATCTTAAGTAATACAACTGGCTTGTCCTTTGCTGAATAAAGGATTGGGCCACCTTCTGCATTTATTCCTACTGTCTTTTATTTACTCGTACTTCATTTACTTGCTTTATCAAAAAACCCTAAAAATCCGTTTGCTAAGTATTTGCAGAGAATTCCTGATCCATACCACTAGCCAGCACCTTCTGCCCCTCGTTGGGTTCGACACTCTTACTTATTGAAAATACTGCGATACACCCCCTATACTTGTGGGTCATCACCCACCCCTGGCCGTACCACCAGGTGGTGTGGCCACTCCGGACTCCGCCTCTGACTCGTTTTCTCCCAGTACCTTCCCTCTGTTGTGAAACTTCGTAATATATAACCCCCAGATCTCCCGAGGTTCGTATATCGTGTTTTCGTCGTGTTTTCATTTCGATCTGTTTCTGACAGGTAGAGTCCTAGATTTGGAGCCACAGTGTCTTCCTCTGGATCAGCTAAGGAAGATTCTTTAGAGGATATCATCAACCCATACATGAGAGAGTTGAAGATTCATCCCAAGGAGTTGTTGCTTGAAAATGGGGAGGTCCGAATAAAAGAGGTTCAAGGCCCTAAAGGTGAAGGAAGTCTGGAGGACATGATGGAAGCACTGGAGCAAGAAGTCTTTAGGTACAAGAAGATGGCGGAACGCGAAGTGGATATCATCCATAAGATTTGTTTCGAACTCATCGCCGAGCACCAAAAGGAGATTGCTTAGCTCAAGGATGAAGTCGTCTCACTCCGCCAAACAACCAACGAACTGCAAGCACAGCTCTACGATGTTCAAAATCAAGATTGTGACTACGAGGTTAGGTTTAAACGCATAAGTGCTGCTGCAAGTTTCAGGATGCTGGAGACCACGATGTCCTTTGTTGATGGGGAGCCCTTACCTTGGAAGTCGGACGATGACGAGAGAATACCACCACCACCGAAGGAGTAATTTGTCATCAGGTTTGGCATCCCCTTGGTTTGTTCCAAGCTTGGGGGGTGCCGCGGTATCACATCACTATCTTCTATCTTTTTACCTTTTTAGTAGAGTCATATCATGAATAGAGAAGTTATCATATAGGATGGTTTGCATTATGGAAGTGTCCCCTCTCTCGTTAGATATGTATCCCTTGGTGTGAGTTGCCGTTATGGATTATTAATGAGAAGTTCTATCATTTACTCTTTTGCATACCTTATATTAGTTTTCAATTCGTGGTTATATGATTGATCTTGTTGTTAGTATTGGTATCACTCTGGGATCATTGAATTAATTTATTTGGTTTTGGCAAACCTGGCTCGGTCAGTAGCAACACTATTTTTGAGAGTTGAATGAAAAAGATAAAAGTACTCTAAAGAAATATAATTTCATCATCTTTCTTTCTTGATTCGCTCATAAGTTTAGTACTCTCTAGTTAAGTTCTTTTGTGCTTCCAAGGAATATTGCATGTTTGTTTTTATCACTTGTATGTTTGTTTGTTTCCTTCAACTCTTATACTTGCTACCCAACCTTGCTAGCCAAAAACCTGTACTGAGAGGGAATTCTTCTCGTGCATCCAATCCTTAAACCAAACCTATGCCATTTGTGTCCACCATACCTACCTATTAGCACTATTGCTATTCCAAGTAAATTCTTGTTTTTATATACCTTCCAAATTAAACTTGTTATGTGAAAATTAGTGATTAAAGCTCTCACGAACTTGATGGCACACTTTACTTTCTTGCACCTAATAAACTTGAACCATTGTGCCCATCTATGTTGTGTATATGCTTGCGCTTTGTAAGTTGTGGATTAGCAGAACCATGCTGTCATGGGGCACGCTTTCAACATTGCACTGGTACTTTGTACCTAGTTGATATCATGTTCTTTTGTCTATGGATTTCGTCGGTGTGAAATGAAAGGGGAGCTTGTAAGTCCATGGAGTTATGCATGTGTGTTAGAGAAACGTCTGGGCCGCTGGTCTAATCCATGTTGTCATGGTGGAAACTTGCAGTGTAACCATAATGAGCATCTATGAAGCATTCTTCTTATATAAAAAAGATAGAGATTGAGAAAAAAGAAAAAGAAAAAAGAGATGAGAAAAGAGGAAAGAGAGAAAAAGCACCATATTCCCATGGTAAATAAGAAGATTGCTGAGATGCTCGTTGTCTGATTGCCTTGTCATTTTGATATGGGGATTCTTCCGTATCATCGGGCAAGGGGTACCCCGTTGGTGGTTCTCCATGATACACATGTCCTTACTATGACAAGAACTTACCGGTGACTAAACTTGAGTAGCATGAGGAGCGGCCCTCGTATTCAACGGACATGAGATTTTCAACTTACAACTTGTCAAGCATATCCTCGTATTTGATCACTTTAACCTTAATCACCTAAAGATGCCTATGATAGGGGCAATGAGAGTTGAAAGCTAATAAGTACCATAAGTTTTGGGAGATCTTTATGAAACTTGAAATCCTCACTTCCCTCTGCGAAGGGCCTTTCTTTTACTTTTTAGTTGAGTCAGTAAGCCTATTCCCTTCTATCTCAACAAGTATTTTGAGTTGTTGTGTTTCATTCATTCATATAGTGATTTATTCAATCATGTTTCTTATGTTCCTTGTTTTGCACATTGCTCTTATCTTATTGTTTACTACTTTGAAAGTTATCATTGAAAATCAGTTATTTGTGAACTCCAGCAAATTATTAACTATTCTTCGACCAAGAGCTAAGTTTGCCATTACCAATTATGATTTACTTTATGTATCTTTATTATGTTTCCTTTACTTATTGCAAGTTAAGTTATATAATAGTGAGTTGTCTTCTATTATGATTTATGTATTGATGAATGTGATGCTTCTTGTCCGTATTCTTTTATCGACTCTTCACTCCATAAACCTGAGGTCATGTTTATTGAGTTCAGTTTCGCTTGGGGACAAGCGAAGTCTAAGCTTGGGGGGAGTTGATACGTCCATTTTGCATCACTATTCTATATCATAATTTACTGTTATTCATTGATATATTTCATATTAAGAGATGATACTTATGTTATTTTATCTGTTTTTTAAAGGTTGATGACTTTTGAAGCATGGACCGCTGCAGTCAGGATTCTGATGGAAAAGGTGCTGTTTGGAGGCAAAATTCGCGAAGATCAGAAAATCCGGGAAATATATGGAAAATCCTATTTTTCTAGAAGACGAAGGCTGCCAGAAGAAGGAGTGGAGATGGGCCACAGGGGGCCCACACCACCGCCTGGCGCGGGCCAGCCTAGGTCGCGCAACCAGGTGGTGCGGCCGCCCTGGCCCACCTCCAGCTCTCCCCTCTGGCGTATATAATCCTCCCGAAACCCTAATACTCGGGGAGCGACCACAGAAAGGTTCCGCCGCCTCTGCGGGGCGGAAAACACCGAGAGAGAAAGATCTCTCTGGCAGACAGATTTCTACCGGGGGAATTCCTTCCCGGAGAGGGGAGATCATCGCCATCAACACCACCTGAAAGCTGGACTTCATCAGGATCATCATTATCACCACCATCATCACCCTCATCACCATCTCCATATTGCTGTAACAATTGCGTTGAATCTTGCATAGTTCTTAGGGGAAACTTTCCCGGTGTTGATTACTCTTTGTAGTTGATGCTATTGAGTGGAACCATTGAATTATTGTTTATGTTCAGATTGTTATACATCATTATTCCATCTCTGATCATGATCCATATTATGTCTTGGGAGTAGTTCGTTTTGTTCTTGAGGACATGGGAGAAGTCATGTTGTTAGTAGTGGAGTTGCGTTGAGAAAGATTCAATAGTTTATATTTAAGTTGTGGTGTACTTCTTCTAGTGGTGTCATGTGAACGTCGACTACATGACACTTCACCTATATGGGCCTAGGGGAATGCATTGTGTATTTGGCTACTAGTCGTAGGGGTTGCTGGAGTGACAGAAACCTAAACCCCCGTTAGGAAACCATTGCACAAGGGACGTCAGGGGCTTAGAGTTTAAAGCTGTGGTTAGGTTTCTACCTTAATTACTTTATTGTACTTACGGATGTTTGCAAGGGGTATAATCACAAGTATGTAGTAGTCCTAGGAAGGTCGGTACATTCGCACAGGTTCACCCACACAACACTTAGCAAGCTAAAGAAGATTAATCAACTATATGAAGCGAAAGCACTTGACAGTCTTCCCGTGTGTCCTCGAGAACGTTTGGTCATCTTAAGTAATACAATCGGCTTGTACTTTGCTGCATAAAGGATTGGGCCACCTTCTGCATTTATTCCTACTGTCTTTGATTTACTCGTACTTTATTTACTTGCTTTATCAAAAAACCCTAAAAATCCGTTTGCTAAGTATTTGCAGAGAATTCCTGATCCATACCACTAGCCAGCACCTTCTGCTCCTCGTTGGGTTCGATACTCTTACTTATCGAAAATACTACGATACACCCCCTATACTTGTGGGTCATCACCCCCTCCAGTATTAAGTTGCAAGCAACGGATAATTGCATTACGAATTGCGTGTAAAGTAAACAATACGATTGTTCTATGAACAAAGGATTGTTGTTTTCTCCCTAGTAGCAACAACACATCTAGTACCTTAGAGATTTCTGTCACTTCCCCAGATTACCAGAGGCATGAACCCACTATCGAGCATAAATACCTTGGAGTTGCTAGCATCTACTTGGCCAAGATAGCTACTAACAACAGAAAGCATGCAAGATCACAAATAACAAAGACATGATAGAATCAATAATCAATATGAAATAGCATCTCAATATCCATCGGATCCCCACAAACACAAGATGCAAAATTACAAATAGATGATCTTGATCATGAACGGAGCTCACAAGATCTAAACATGAAAGCACAAAGGAGGAGAACCAGCCATCTAGCTACTACATGGACCCATAGTCCAGAGATGAACTACTCACGCATCACACCGGAGGCTTGCATGATGATGAAGAAGGCCTCCAGGGTGAATTCCCCTCTCTGGTAGGGTGGCGGGAAGAGCTTCAGATCCCTCCTGATCTCAGGATGGAGATGACGGTATCTACAGACTCTTTCGTGGAATTTTGATCGGATACTTAGGGTTTCCGTATCAGAGGCAATATATAGGCGGAAGGAGAGGCCGAGGGGGTGCCTGGGGCGGCCAGACCACCCCCTGGTGCGGGCCAAGCCTGGCCGCGTGGCCAGGTGGTGTGGCCGGGCCCCAGCCCCTCTCCGTCTCATATTCTGGCTTCAGGTGTCCCCCGGTAAAATAATGACTTTGGCTTTTGTCCTATCCAATTCCGAGAATATTCATTTTCTGACTTTCCTAGAACCAAAAATAGCAAAAAACAGGCAGCTGGCACTGTGACTCTTGTTAATAGGTTAGTCCAAGAAATCATATGAAAATTACTCCAAAGTGTGGACAAAACACAAGAAAGTAGATAAAACCAAGCATGGAACATCAAAAATTATAGATACATTTGCAATGTATCAAGCATCCAATAAATCCTTATCATGAAGAGAAAGCCTTGCATAAAAGTTATTGATAATAATATTGTTGGGGAGCTCATGAATGGGACATTTGAGCATTAGTAACTTCAATATCCCCCAAGCTTGAGGTCTACTCTCTCCATCAAGAGGCCAAAAGTTGTATATTTGATTCCGATCTTTATGAATCTCACTAGGAGGATAAAACTTTGAATAAAAGAGAGGTACTATTTACTCCCATTCAAGAGCTTGACTATTCTTCAGCTCTTCCTTTTAGTGATAATGAGAATAACTTCTTCTTAACTTGATCTATAGTAATACCTGCACACTTGAACAACCCGCATAATTCGTGTATAAAGAGTAAATGATCACCGGGATGGACAGTTCCATCCCCAACATAGTAGTTATCCATAACACGATCAATAATACTTGTAAGTATTTTAAAAGTATCATTCTCAGTAGATGGTGGTTCATCTACTACCTTAGCAGTGGTAGTAGCATTATGAAATAAGAAACTCAGTGAATTATCCATAATGAAAATAAAGCAACTAATAGAAATAAACAATACTCACAGTAGAGGTTTCCTTTACCAGTTCCACTCTCCAATAGCGCTTCACTCTTCGGCAACGGCGCTAGAAAATAGTCTTGATGACCCACAAGTATAGGGGGTGTATACCAGTATTTTCGATAAGTAAGAGTGTCGAACCCAACGAGGAGCAAAAGGTGCTGGCTAGTGGCTTGGAGCAGGAATTATCTGTAAATACTTAGCAAACGGATTTTTAGGGGTTTTGATAATGCAAGTAAATAAAGTACGAGTAAATAAAAGACAATAAGAATAAATGCAGTAGGTGGCCCAATCCTTTCTTTAGCAAAGGACAAGCCGGTTGTATTACTTAAGATGACCAAACATTCTCGAGGACACATGGGAATACCGTCAAGTGCTTTCGCTTCATATAGTTGATTAATCTTCTTTAGTTTGCTAAGTGTTGTGTGGGTGAACCTGTGCTAATGTACCGACCTTCCTAGGACTAATACATACTTGTGATTATACCCCTTGCAAGCATCCGCAAGTACAATAAAGTAATTAAGGTAGAAACCTAACCATAGATTTAAACTCTAAGACCCTGACGTCCCGTGTGCAATGGTTTCCTAACGGGGGTTCAGGTTTCTGTCACTCCGGCAACCCCTACAATTAGTAACCAAATACACAATGCATTCCCCTAGGCCCATATAGATGACGTGTCATGTAGACGACGTTCACATGACACCACTAGAAGAAGTACACCACAACTTAAATATCAAACTATTGAATCTTTCTCAACACACTTCCACTACTAACAACATGGCTTCTTCCATGTCCTCAAGAACAAAACAAACTACTCACAAGACATCATATGGATCATGATCAAAGATGGAATAATGATTCATAACAATCTGAACATAAACAATAATTCAATGGTTCACTCAATAGCATCAACTACAAGGAGTAATCAACACCAGGAAAGTTTCCCCTAAGAACTATGCAAGATTCAACCCAATTGTTACAGCGGTATGGAGGTGGTGATGATGGTGCTGGTGGAGATGATGGTGGTGATGATGATGATTATCCCGATGAAGTCCATCTTGATGGTGGTGTTGATGGCGACGATCTCCCCTCTCCAGGAAGGAATTCCCCCAGCAGAATTCTATCTACCGGAGAGATCTTTCTCTCTCGGTGTTTTCCGCCTCGCAGAGGCGGCGAAATCTTTCTGTGGTTGCTCCCCGAGTCTTAGGGTTTGGTAGGATAATATACGCCAGAGGGGAGAGCCCGAGGTGGACCAGGGCGGCCACACCACCTAGTGGCGCAACCTAGGCTGGTCGGCGCCAGGGGGTGGTGTGGGCCCCATGTGGCCCATCTCAGTCTCCCCTTCTGGCTTTCTTCGTCTTCTGGAAAAATAGGATTTTCCATGTATTTTCCCTGATTTTCTGATCTTCGCGAATTTTGCCTCCAAACAGCACCTTTTCCATCAGAATCCTAACTACAGCAATCCATGCTCCAAAAGTCATCAACCATGCAAAAACAGATGAAATAACATAAGTATCATCCCTTAATATGAAATATATCAGTGAATAATAGTAAATTATGATATAGAATAGTGATGCAAAATGGATGTATCACGTCGCTGTTGTTGATGACGTCGGACAGTGGAGCTTTGCTCACTACTGTGATAGGGTGCTCCTGGAAATAATGCCTTAGCTTATGCGAAGCAAGGGAAACTCCATAAGCGATCTTTTGGTAGTGCGGGTAATGCTGGTTGGATTCCGTCAAGACCTCTCTTACATAGTAAATGGGTCACTGAACTCCGTATTCATGCATTGGTTCCTTGCGCTCCACCATGATGACGATGTTGATTACTCGGTTGGTCGCCGCCATGTATACCAACATAGGCTCCGTTGGCACCAGTGCTGCAAGTATAGGTGGTGAGGAGAGTATTCTCTTCAACTCCTGAAGTGCTGCGTTAGCCTCGTCCGTCCATGTGAATTTGTCCGCCTTCTTGAGCAAATTGTAGAGCGACATAGCCTTCTCACCAAGTCGGCTGATGAACTGGCTTAATGCTGCAACGCAGCCTGTGAGCGTTTGTATGTTCTTCAGGCATGTCAGGCGTTTGGTGTCGAGGATGGCCTTGATTTTCCCCGGGTTCACCTCGATTCCGCGATGCGAAACAATGAAACCCAACAGTTTGCCGGCTGGTACCCCCGAAGACACACTTCTTTGGATTCAACATCATGTTGTATTTCCGGAGATTGTCGAAGGTTTCCTGCAAGTCAGCAATAAGATCATTTGATTTCTTTGACATTACAGTGATGTCATCCACGTAAGCATGTATGTTGCGACCTATTTGGTCGTGTAGGCAATGTTGCATCGTCCGTTGGTACGTAGCATCAACGTTTTTCAACCCAAAGGGCATCGTGACGTAGCAATACGTGCCGTAGGGTGTGGTGAACGAAGTGGCCAATTGGTCTGACTTTCGCATCCGGATGGTATCCTGAATAGGCATCGAGAAAACACAAAAGTTCCGAGCCAGCCGTCGAGTCAATGACTTGGTCAATGCGAGGCAAAGCAAATGGATCCTTCGGACATGCTTTGTTCAAGCCGGTGTAATCAACGCACATTCTTAATTCACTGGTTCCCTTTTTGGGGACAAGTACAGGATTTGCCACCCATCGGGTGTGAATAACTTCGCAGATAAAGCCATCCTTAAGTAACCTAGCTATTTCTTTGCCTATATCCCTTCGTCTTTCATCACCAAAGCATCATAGAGGTTGTTTCACCGGTTTGGCATTTGGATCAATATTCAAGCTATGCTCGGCAAGTTCCCTAGGTACACCTTTCATGTCAGCAGGTTGCCAGGCAAAGATGTCCCTATTCTCACGGAGGAACTCGACAAGCGCGCTTTCCTATTTGGGATCTAGGTCCGTGCCAATGGCGGTGGTCTTGGAGGAATCACCTTCGACAAGTTCCACCTGCTTGGTCTTGATGGCGGCCTTGAAGGCAGGTTCAGCAGGAGTGATCTGCTTCTTCGAAGCTGGCATCTCCGAGGCATCGACCTGGTTCTGGATCTCCTTGAACTCCTCACCGTAGAGGACTGCTTTGGCGAAGGCGGCTTTGCTGAGCTCGCACTCCCTTGCCTTGGTGAAGCTTCCATCAACGGTGATGACGCCATTTGGTCCGGGAATCTTGAGTTTGTTGTAGACAAAGCATGGCCTTGCAAGGAAGGAGTGGAAGATGTCGCATTGGAAGATGACGTGGTACATGCTCTTGAAAGGCACCACTTCAAAGGTCATGCGTTCTTGGCGGAAATTGTTAACATCGCCAAAAGCGACCGGAAGCGTGATGCAGCCCAGGGAATTTGCTTGTCGGCTAGGGACAACCCCATGGAACACGGTGTTGCTCTTCCTTAGCTGGGTCTCCGTCAAGTTCATCTTATGCAGTGTATCCAGGTACATGATGTTGATGCTACTTCCACTGTCCACGAGGCACTTGGTGAACTCCGTGCCGTCAATCAAAGGGTTGATGACCATGGCATACTGGTTCTCTATTGGGATAAGTTCTGGGTGATCCTTCCTATCCCAAGTAATTGGAACTTCCGACCACCTAACGTACTAGGGAACTGGAGGGAGGGTAGCCATCAGTATCCTCAGAGAGGTTTTCTAGGCCCGGACGGTTGGGGTACCAAGGAAGGTGTGGTAACATGGAGCCTTCTTTTCGAAGGGGTTTTTCCCTTTATCCTCTCCCTTGTCGAAAGTTTTGGGTCCACGTCCTCGTCCATATCACTTGATTCCTTGGGTTCTTCCTCTTTCTTCTTCCCTTTGCCCTTTCTGCGGGGTCTGTTCTTCTGACTTTGCTTGTAGCCGGACTCAGGGTCCTCCTTGAGATCATTGACAAACTTGCACTGGCGATTGGTGTGGGTGGATTTGCCATTGGCGTCGAGATGGATGAAACATGGCATATCATGGTAGTCTTTGTATGTTTGGGGAACGTGGGGCGCTGAGGGTGTAGTGTCACTCCTCTGCTGGCCACTGATGGTTCCCCGACCACATCCATGCTATCCGCCATTGCCTCTGCCAATGAACATTGCGGCGACCATGTCGGCTACTTGCTTCTCTTCGGGCGGATTCTTCCGCTTGTTATTGTTGTTCTTCTTAGCCTGGGTAGGGATTGCTATCGCCGGCAACGATCCACGCGCATCATCATCAGCAGCAGCGAACTCGGTAGCCATGGCAATCATTGCATTGAGGTTGAGGTCATTGTTGTCTTGCCTGCGCTTCAACGTATGCCAGAGCAAAGTTCCCTTCTTCAGTCCATCAATGAAGGCATCCATAGCGGTCTGTTCATGCACCCGCAGGAATTTTTCATATCCAGCCAGCAAGAGAGGTAGGCACAGGAGGTTTCATCCTTTTTTTGCACACACCGCTGTAGGTCTCCGACAGTGCAGGGACATTTGTACGTACCCTAAAAGTTCTTGGTGAACGCTTCATGCATGTCCAACCAATTTCATATTGATTTCTTCGGTAAGTCGTCGATCCATTGCCGGGCGGTGCCAGTCAACATGAGTGGGAGGTACTTGACGACGACGTTGGGGTTTCCCCCTGCGATGTGAATCGCTTCGATGTAGTCCTGCAACCACGTTGATGGCCTGGCGGTGCCATTGTAGGGCTTGATGGTCTTGTCTATCCGGAGGCCCTTGGGGTAGGTTGTGGCCCGTATTACTAGTCCAAAACAATGTGGCCCAAGGTATGGGAGCTCCCGAGCTTCTTGGATCTTGTCCAGCCACGATCGTGCATCATATGGCTCTGGCTGCTTCCCTTTTCCGCCATGGGGAGGAGAATTGTGGCGCGATTTGTGAGATCCGCAATGACCTCCGCCATGATGGCTGCTAGGTGGCAATGGCGGCGGTGGAGGCGGTGGGTTAGATTTCTTGTTGTGCCCCTCCTGTGACTCCTCACGCCTGTCGAGGTTACTTGTCGGACGTGGCGGTTCCTTGTGGGACCTACTCCTGTGTCCATCATGGCTGCTGCGCTCTCTGGCATGTCGAGGCTATTCGCCATGATCGCGTATAACGATACTGAGTTTTGACCGCCTTGGAGGTGGCATGCTTGTGCGGTGGCATGACGATGGTTCCTTGTGTCATCGAGATGGTGGTTGAGGTGGCGAGCGGTGGGGATGAGCCTTTTCTCCATGGTTGGATGATATGGGGATAGCATCAGTCCTATCGTGTGCCTCCCTCCTTCTTTGCTCTGTAGAGCCTATGCGCGATCCTTCATCAGGGGGAGATTTTGGCCTTCTGCGGCTGTTCAGGGTTGACTGGCAAAGCTCCGGGTTGGACTCAAGCCTCTGCGAGGCGGACTTTTCATGTTGCTTGCATGCCTTAGAGATGAGGTCGTACACCTGAGCAACTGCTTCTGGCGACCTGTCCTACTCTAGGAGGGTCTTGGCGACGTCGATGTTGAGAGTGGGAGTTGGCATGACCTGCCTCCCCTCTGAATCTATGTAAGGGGTGGCCTTTGTCGGTTTAGACCCGTCAAATCCCAAGCCTCGCCGAACGCCTGGATCTTGGGCAACGTGAGCTGGTACCTTCTTTGCCTTATGCTTTAACAGCAATTGCTTATATTCGGCCTCCATAGCTCTTGCCGCCTTGATGGATTGCTGTGCCTTAGCCACGTCCTCATCCAACTTAGCACCTTGCTCCACGATGCACTTGGCCTCAGCTAAGATTTCCGCACGCTTCTCATCAAGCTCCATAATGCTCCGGATATGGGCGATGCTGATTGGCTCAACGAGGAGTGCATCGTAGATTGCTTTGTCGGCGGGGATGGTTAGTGGGTTGCCAGTTGCAGATGTTGACGGTGGCACTGGCGGCTGATTCGATTGTCAGGCCGTGGTAAGTTCCTGCGCCGGTGGCTAGCGAGTAACCCGAGGAGGCGCGACCTTGGCCGGAGCCAGAGGCTCGATGGCCTTTTTAGCTACTGCTGTTCTGGTGACTGCTGGCGTGGGCGGAGCTCTCTCACGTTCCCGTTCCTGCCCGTCTTCTTCCATCACACTCCCAATGGCGACTAGCACCTGGTGGGAAGTGTTGGTCTTCTTGGCGTGCTCCTCCTTCTCGATCTCCTGCTCGATCTCCCTCATAACAGCATCGTATTCCTCCGAGTTGACGTCTGAGCCACCGACATCCATATTGATGTCGGCGTAGAGTGCATCGAGGACGGAGTCGGAGTTGGCTTCGGCGTTGGCGATGGCGGATGTTGAGGGTGATGGAGGCGATCTGTTGTTGTTGTTACCTCCTATGACTTCGATGGTAATCGCCGCCTTGGCTTCTTCATTAGCGTCTGCATATTCGTTGACGATGACAACCATCTCACCAAGGGTGAGAGGGCATGCGGCCTGCTGATACATTGCAAATGTATCTATGATTTTTCATGTCCCGTGCTTGGTTTTATCCACTTTCTTGTGTTTTGTTCCAACTTTGGAGTACTTTTCATATGATTTCTTGGACTAACCTATTAACAAGAGCCACAGTGCCAGCTGCCTGTTTTCTGCTGTTTTTGGTTCCAGGAAAGTCAGAAAATGAATATTCTCGGAATTGGACGGGACAAAAGCAAAAGTGCCTATTTTTCCGGATGTCATCAAGTGCCAGAATACGAGACGGAGAGGGGCCAGAGGGCGGCCACACCACCTGGCCACGCGGCTAGGCCTGGCCCGCGCCAGGGGGTGGTGTGGCCAGCCCATGCACCCCCTTGGCCTCCCCTTCCGACTATAAGATGCCATCGGGACGTAAACCCTAAGTACCCGATCAAAAATCCACGAAAGAGTCTGTAGCCGCCATCATCTCCATCCCTAGATCGGGAGGGATCTGAAGCTCTTCCCGACACCCTGTCGGAGAGGGGAATTCACCCTGGAGGCCTTCTTCATCACCATGCAAGCCTCCGGTGTGATGCGTGAGTAGTTCATCCTTGGACTATGGATCCATGTAGTAGCTAGATGGCTGGTTCTCCTCCTTTGTGCTTTCATGTTTAGATCTTGTGAGTTCCGTTCATGATCAAGATCATCTATTTGTAATTCTGCATGTTGTGTTTGCGGGGATCCGATGGATATTGAGATGCTATTTCAGATTGATTATTGATTCTATCATGTCTTTGTTATTTGTGATCTTGCATGCTTTCCGTTGTTAGTAGCTATCTTGGCCAAGTAGATGCTAACAACTCCAAGAGCTAGTATTTATGCTCGATAGTGGGTTCATGCCTCTGGTAATCTGGGGAAGTGACAGAAATCTCTAAGGTACTAGATGTGCTGTTGCTACTAGGGAGAAAACAACAATCCTTTGTTCATAGAACAATCGTATTGTTTACTTTACACGCAGTTCGTAAAGCAATAATATGTTGCTTGCAACTTAATCCTGGAGGGGGTTCGGATAATAACCTAAAGGTGGATTATTAGTCATAGATGCAGTTGGATGGCGGTCTATGTATAATGTTGTAAGGACCAATCGAATCTCAAAGGAGTCAAGATGCTTAGTATATGCATGTATTGCTTTCTCGATGTTTGTCAATTGCCCCGTTGTAATTTGTTCACCCAGCATGTTATCTATCTAAGGAGAGCCACCTCTAGTGAACTATGGACCCCGGTCCTTTTCTTTACATACAATCTATAAACTTTACTGCTTTGTGTTTACTTTCTGCAAACTTTTACTTCTTTCCATTTGATACGTTTAATCCTTTGTTTTCCGCAAAACACGGTAAGATTGACAACCTCATCGCAAGTTGGGGACAAAGTTCTGTGGTTGTGTTGTGCGGGTCTCCACGTTGCTACTAGCACCGGTAGTGCGCCCTGCCAAAGCTCAGCTAGTAACACCTTTGGGGTGTTTCCTTGCTCCTACTGGTTCGATTAAACCTTGGTTTCATAACTGAGGGAAACTTGCTACTGTGCTCATGATACCTTCCTCTTGGGGTTCCCAACGAGCTCTACATCAACACCGCTCCACCATTTTTCGGGCACCATACACAGAGCCATCAAGCATTTTTCTAGCGCCGTTGCCGAGGAGTCAAGGACATCTTCACAAGGGGATTCCCTCATAACCAATCTCTTTACTTTGTTATTTTTGTTTTCCCTAGTTTTCTTTTTTGCTTTGTTTGCTTGTTTCTTTATCAAAAAAACACAAAAAATTAGTTTTACATGTTTGCTTTCTTATTTCAAAACCCAAAAAATGACTACTCTTGAAAACACTAAGTTGTGTGAATTCACTAGCACAAACAACAATGATTTTATGAGCACACCTATTCTTCACATGTGGCTAAAAATACTTTCTTTGAGATAAAACCTGCTTTGCTCAATCTTGTTATGAGAGAACAATTTTCTGGTATTGGTAATGAAGATGCTGCTTCCCATCTAAATAACTTTGTTGAACTTTGTGAGATGCAAAAGCATAGGGATATAGATGGTGATATTATTAAGCTGAAATTGTTTCCTTTCTCTTTGAGAGGAAAAGCTAAAGAATGGTTGAATTCCTTAACTAGGAATAGTATTGATTCTTGGACTAAGTGCAAAGATGCTTTTATTGGAAATACTACCCTCTGGCTAAGATTATATCATGAGAAGTGAAATAATGAAGTTTAAACAACTTGATCATGAGCATGTTGCTCAAGCTTGGGAAAGAATGAAATCTTTGGTAAAGAATTGCCCCACTCATGGACTGACTGCTTGGATGATCATCCAAACTTTTTATGCAGGATTGAACTATTCTTCAAGGAACCTATTGGACTCTGCTGCTGGAGGTACCTTTATGACCATTACTTTGGGTGCTGCAACAAAACTTCTCGACAATATGATGGTTAATTATTCTGAATGGCATACTAAGAGAGCTCCACAAGGTAAGAAGGTAAATTATGTTGAGGAAATAATGATTTTGGCAACAATGCTGATGGTAATAATGCTTATAGGAACAATTTTGGTAACAACAATTATAAGCCATATCCTCCCAACAATGGTAATGCTTATGGAAATTCTTACAACAATAATAGGACTGCTCCCTCTGAACTTGAAGTTATTCTTAAAGAGTTTATTAGTAAACAAACCGCTTTCAATAAAACTATTGAGGAAAAACTCTCTAATGCTAAAAGAAATATAACATCTTTGGCTGAAGCTCAATCTTCTTTTCATAAAATGGCTGCTAAACCTGAAACTAATGTTAATCCCTTTGCAGCTACTAATGCTATACAAGTAAGAATTGATGAAAATGTTAGATTATTAGCTGAATTACATGCTAAGTGGGAAAAAGAAGATGAAATTGCTAGAAACATTAGTGTTTCTACTATCACCACCACTAATGTTGAGGCTAGTAATAGTTCTACTACTTTAGATGATAAAGTTGATTTTGATCTTGATGGTTGCAATATCTATGGAGTTATTAAGTTCCTACAAAAGCTTGCTAAAAGTCCTAATGCTAGTGCTATGAACATGGCTTTTACAAAACACATTACCGATGCTCTCATAAAGATTAAAGAAGAAAAGATGAAACATAAAGCTTCTATTCCTATAAAACAAGAAGATTGTTGGGAACCCATCATTAATATGAAAGTGAATGACTTTGATTTCAAAGCTTTACGTGATCTTGATAGTAGTGTTTCTATTATGCCTAGAAGGATTTATGATATGCTTGATTTGCCTCCACTTAAAGATTGTTATTTGAATGTCCTACTTGATGATAATGCTAAAAAGAAACTCATGGGGAGTCTTAATGATGTTCTTATTATGGTTAACAATTCCTATGTCCCCGTTGATTTCTATGTTTTGGATGTTGAATACAATGCTTCTTGTCCTATTACTTTGGGAAGACCTTTTCTTAGAACTGTTGGTGCCATCATTGATATGAAAGAAGGCACCATTAAATATCAACTCCCACTCAAGAAAGGTATAGAACACTTTCCTAAAAAGAGAGAAAATATTTCTTTTGCTTCTCCTATGAAAACAAAATTTGGTCTTAATGCTTCTTAATTTGAGAACACTTGATTCTTTTTCTTGCTTCTAATGCCTAACTTAAAGGCGTTAAAGAACAAAGTACTTATTGGGAGATAACCCAAAAGTTTTAGATGAGTCTTGGAAGTCATTACCTCTGTAATAACCTATCCTTATCCTTTTTATTTGCTTTTTGTGCCAAGAGTAACCTCTAATGAGAGAGAAGTAATGATTGGGAAAGTTGCTGTCCTGAAACAGATTTCTGTGCTTCACCGTAAATATTCGTGTAAAATCTCTGAACGTATTTTTGAGGCGTGAATTTTTTTGCTTCTGTCCCAGGTTGTTATATAACTTTCGTTAGTTCAACACTTTTTTATTTGAGCAGCAGAAGGTCTTCGAAAAAATTCGTCTTTACCTGCTGGTCTGTTTTGACAGATTTCTGCCATTTTTTTGCATTTGCTTCTTGTTGGTTCCTTCTTGAGTTCTTTTCAGGAATTGAGCTATTTGAGGGAAGTGCTACAGTAGCTAGTGTTCTAATGGAAGTTTATTTGGTGTTAGAACTGAACCTTAAGACTTATTTATCTTGAGTGCACTAATGTTGCTAATAAAGATTGTGTGAAGTTTTGTATGAAGGAAAAATTTCAGGTGTATGGAAGGAATGAGTAATGAGATGAAGGATGGACTAAAGCTCAAGCTTGGGGATGCCAAGCGTGTCACCCCAAGAAATATACAATAAGTACAAGCATCAAATCTTGGGGATGCCCAAGGCACCCCCTTCTTCATCAATAAAAATCTCAGGTTTCTTCCAAACGCTTTATTTCTATTGTTTCATGCACAGTTGTGTTGTTCTTGGAGCGTCTTATTTTTCGTTTGCTTGGTTTGCTTAGTTTTCTGAATAAATTGGTTGCACCCCCTCTTTCATACATTTGGTTTGCAAATACTTTGTTTTGGTTTGGAGAAAGTAGGAAAGTTCATGCTTATGTGGTAAAAAGAGCTTGTTTTTGACTGTGGTCTATGCTTTGTCATGCCATTCTTGATATTATTTTGGCTTTATGCTTAGTATTATTTGCTGTAGCATGACTTGTTATAAACAATTGAGATTGCTTAATGTGCCTTGGATGAATCATGCGTTGTTTTAGCATATTAAAGCATAGTATAGTGGTATTCTCCTTTGATGCTTTATTTGGGTTGACTTGGCGCATGCTCACACCATGTTATGACTATCTCAAGTCACCATAGCCTTTATGATCCTTTAGTTTTCAACTTGTAGTATCACTTTATGCTTTGAGCAATGATGTTTTGTCGCTCTGCATGATTATGGCCATTATTGCTCTCTTAGTTTGTCGCTCCCCAGTCTTTTGTTAGCCTCCACAACAAAGTATGAGTTCCACTCATGCATCCAACTCCCTAAACCAAGTTATTCCAAAGAGTCTACCATACCTACCTACTAGCTCATGCTATTCCAAGTATATTCATGTTTTTGTTTACCTTCCAAATTAAAATTGTTATGAGAAAACTAGTGATTAAAGCTCTCACGAACTTGATGGCACACTTTACTTTTCTTGCCCTTAATAAACTTGAACCATTGTGTCTTCTATGTTGTATATGCTTACACTTATTTGTTGCGAATTAGCAGAACCATGCTTTCATGGGGAACACTTTCAACGTTGCACTTGGTACTTGTACCTAGTTGATATCATGCTCTTTTGTATATAGATGTCGTCGGTATGAAATGAAAGGGGAGCTTGTAAGTCCATGGAGTTATGTATATGTGTTACAGAAACGCCTGGGCCACTGGTCTAATCCATGCTGACATGGTGGAAACCTGCAGCGTAACCATAATGAGTTGTCTATGAAGCATTCTTCTTATAAAAAAAGAGTCCTATATTGAGAAAAAAAGAGAAAAAAGAGAGATTATGAAAAGAGGAAAGAGACAAAAAGCACCATATTCCCATGGTAAATAAGAAGATTGCTGAGATGCTCGTTGTCTACTTGCCTTCTCATTTTTATATGGGGATTCTTCTGTATCATCGGGCAAGGGGTACCCCGTTGGCGGTTCTCTATGATACACATATACTTACAATGACAAGAACTTACCGTTGACTAAACTTGAGTAGCACGAGGAGCGGCCCTCGTATACAAGGGACATGAGATTTCTGACTTATACTTCGTCAAGCATGTACAACATAGTTTGTTGACTTTAACCTTAATCACTTCAAGATGCTTATGATAGGGGCAATGAGATCTGAAAGCTATAAGTACCATAATTTTTGGAAGCTCTTTATGAGACTTGAATCCCTACTTCCTTTTAACAAAGGCCTTTCTTCCACCATTATATTGAGTCTCCACCTTCTATCTTTATGCACTTACTTTGAGAGCATAGTGGCCATTCTTAGTTCTATGTGCATTGTCCCAAGACTAGTTGATTGATGCATACCTTGTTATTGCTTGTTTTAAACTATTGTATCTAGTCGCTCTTATGAACTTTGAAGGTGTCCTATGCATTTATATTTGCTACTCTATGAGGGACAAGCTGAATACTATTATGCCATGTTTTCTTTATGTGAAACAAACAAACGTCTTGCAAAGCATTGTTATTCATGAATCTTTTGTTTTTGACTTTTCATGTTGCATCATAGTTTCTTTGCTTATTGCTAGAACTTTGTCTTTCATGTTATGATTGAAGTACTATGATCCCAGCTTTGAATGTTTTGCAAATACTTTGATCAAGTCTTTGATGGTGCATGTCACCTCAAAAATTATTATTTCTTTTTATCACTTACCTACTCGAGGACGAGCAGGAGTTAAGCTTGGGGATGTTGATACATTGCAAATGTATCTACAATTTTTGATGTCCCGTGCTTGGTTTTATCCACTTTCTTGTGTTTTGTTCCAACTTTGGAGTACTTTTCATAGGATTTCTTGGACTAACCTATTAACAAGAGCCAAAGTGCCAGCTGCCCGTTTTCTGCTGTTTTTGGTTCTAGGAAAGTCATAAAATGAATATTCTCGGAATTGGACGGGACAAAAGCCAAAGTGCCTATTTTTCCGGATGTCATCAAGTGCCAGAATACGAGACGGAGAGGGGCCAGAGGGCGGCCACACCACCTGGCCGCGCGGCCAGGCCTAACCCGCGCTAGGGGGTGGTGTGGCCAGCCCAGGCACCCCCTCGGCCTCCCCTTTCGACTATAAGATACCCTCGGGACATAAACCCTAAGTACTTGATCAAAAATCCACGAAAGAGTCTGTAGTCGCCATCATCTCCATCCCTAGATCGAGAGGGATCTGAAGCTCTTCCTGGCACCCTGCCGAAGTGGGGAATTCACCCTGGAGGCCTTCTTCATCACCATGCAAGCCTCCGGTGTGATGCGTGAGTAGTTCATCCTTGGACTACGGATCCATGTAGTAGCTAGATGGTTGGTTCTCCTCCTTTGTGCTTTCATGTTTAGATCTTGTGAGCTCCGTTCATGATCAAGATCATCTATTTGTAATTCTGCATGTTGTGTTTGCGGGGATCCGATGGATATTGAGATGCTATTTTAGATTGATTATTGATTCTATCATGTCTTTGTTATTTGTGATCTTGCATGCTTTCCGTTGTTAGTAGCTATCTTGGCCAAGTAGATGCTAGCAACTCCAAGAGTTAGTATTTATGCTCGATAGTGGGTTCATGCCTCTGGTAATCTGGGAAAGTGACAGAAATCTCTAAGGTACTAGATGTGCTGTTGCTACTAGGGAGAAAACAACAATCCTTTGTTCACAGAACAATCGTATTGTTTAGTTTACACGCAGTTCGTAAAGCAATAATCTGTTGCTTGCAACTTAATACTGGAGGGGGTTCGGATGATAACCTGAAGGTGGATTATTAGTCATAGATGCAGTTGGATGGCGGTCTATGTATAATGTTGTAATGCCCAATTGAATCTCAAAGGAGTCAAGATGATTAGTATATGTATGTATTGCTTTCTCGATGTTTGTCAATTGCCCTGCTGTAATTTGTTCACCCAGCATGTTATCTATCTAAGGAGAGCCACCTCTAGTGAACTATGGATCCCGGTCCTTTTCTTTACATACAATCTATAAACTTTACTGCTTTGTGTTTACTTTCTGCAAACTTTTACTTCTTTCCATTCGATACATTTAATCCTTTGTTTTCCGCAAAACATGGTGAGATTGACAACCTCATCGCAAGTTGGGGACAAAGTTCTGTGGTTGTGTTGTGCGGGTCTCCACGTTGCTACTAGCACCGGTAGTGCGCCCTGCCAAAGCTCAGCTAGTAACACCTTTGGGGTGTTTCCTTGCTCCTACTGGTTCGATTAAACCTTGGTTTAATAACTGAGGGAAACTTGCTGCTGTGCTCATCATACCTTCCTCTTGGGGTTCCCAACGAGCTCTACATCAACACCGCTCTAGCATTTTTCGGGCGCCATACACAGAGCCATCACCTGCCGCCTTCGGAGGGTATGTCAGAGGAGGATTCCAGGTGTGAGCCCTTCCACGAAGTGGTATACGAGCTCGTCAGCGCGGTCGCCCTCTAGGGTTTCCCTTACCCTCATCCATCTAGCAAGGTATTCGTGGGGGATTCTCCATCCCTTTGAACGCATCTGGCCAGATCGAAGATGGTGACGACGCCGACAAAGTGTGGCCTGCGCATCTCTAATGCTCGGGGAAGCCAAGCGGATTTGTGGGGTCCTTCCACCTTTATATCCTACACAGGGGCAGTTTGGGTGGGCCTTGAAATTTCCTGATCCGAGCCACCATACTCCAAAGAGAGGTATGGCCCAGATCCTTTCGCGAATGTGTCCTGCTCATAGGCGGTCCATGCGGGGCTTGACGATTTTCCGACTTCCTGGGAGCTAGGACCCGAGTCAGTTTCGCCGATGAAGATGTGGATGTCTCCGAAGGGGATGACAAAGCAGCGCGTGGGGTTCGTCTTCGCCGGCACCCAAAAATCATCGGGAGGGACGAACGGGACGTTGCCGGAGAAGGGAATGCGACCGATGGCTACAATGTCGCCGATTCCCGCGAAGAGATTGCACCTCGCCCGGTGTAGAGCTCGAAGCGCCTGTTGCCCCACGGTGGGCGCCAACTGTCGTGGTATTGCCGACGAGTATGCCATGGAGGGGTCCTCACAGTGCATGTTTAGAGACGTGGGGTAAGGCGGAGAGTTGGCGGGTACGAGGTAACACAGCTTACCTAGGTTCAAGTCCCACAACGGTGGCGTAACTCTACTCCTTCTATAAATCTCTATAATGGCAATACGCCGAGTTACAGAGATAGGTTCGCTGTGCGAGGTGTTGCGCGTTGTACGCTGCAATCAGAGAAGTTATGCCCTAAAAGCTCCCACAGGCTGGCTTATAAAGGCGCCAAGACCTAGGGTTTATAGGGAAAGGTCCTTGCCGGACAAGGTAAAGAGTCCTACACCTACACAAACTAGTCTTCCGTGTATTGCACTCCAAGGTTCAGAGTATGTCGGTGACTCCTGCATAGCCTTCCTTTATCCGGCAGGTGCCTCCCTTTAGGATCCGTCTAACTGGGCCGCCCAGCAGGCCATAGGCCTTTCTACCAACTATGGGCCACCCGGGTTAGGCGGATTGGTGACATGCTATGAGGATACCCATATAGCATATCCCCAACACTCGGAAGACCTTTTCTTAGTACAGCTGGAGCTAATGTAGATTGTTCTAGCGGCAAGATTGTCTTCAATATATATGATGAATAGAATGTTAGATACTTTCCTAAGAAATAAGAGCATAATGGAAAATATGTTCCACCACCTAAGCGTGATCAAGCAACAAAGGCTAAAGAAAAAGCGCCGCTTGAGATGAGCGCTGATGATATGGAGTTTGATTAGTCAAATCTCTAGAATTAAACACTCAATGGGAGTTAACCCATTCTTAATAAATTTAGTTTAAGCTTTTATTTTATTTTGCATGTACTACTTTACTATCTATATCGTTTAATAAGTTTGTTTTGAGTTTTTAGCTTGTTTAGAGAATTTACCTTAATGAAATTGAGAAGCAAGGGAAAAACAAAGAGAAGATAATGGATTCAGTACAGGTAACGAGCATCGGTACGACTACGGTACACCCGTACCGCGCACCCGTACCATGTCTCTACAAAACTTGCAGTAGGAACAACGTCGGTAACGACCTGTGGTACGGCCGGGGTACGCCCATACTGCGTGCCCGCACCAGACATTGACGAAAATCGACGCCGGTCTCCGAATACATAACGACCATTGGTACGGACGGAGTACGACCATACCGTGCTCCCGTACCAGGCCGACCAGGTTTGATCTCGAACCCTAATGTTGATCCAACGGTGACAACCACCGGTATGGGCGGGCTGCGCCCGTACCACCCGCCAGTACCGCGTGCGTCACCAGGTAAAGGCTGACGGCAACTGGCTCGCAGCCAGCCCCCTTCTTCTTGTTCCTCTTTCTTCCTTGTTCTTTCTTTTTCCACCTCAAACCCTAGCCTCTCAAACCTTTGAGTCTTCATTGTTTTTGTGTTTTTCAGTTGGGGGATCTTCACATCGGTAAGTTTCTCGTCCGATCCATACTCTATTTTCTGAAATCCATGGTTGAATTCATCACATTGGCTATTTAGATGAGTGATACATTGCAAATATATCTATAATTTTTGATGTTCCATGCTTGGTTTTATCTACTTTCTTTGTTCCAACTTTGGAGTACTTTTCATATGATTTCTTAGACTAACCTATTAACAAGATGCCATAGTGCCAGTTGCCTGTTTCTCTGCTGTTTTTGGTTCTAGGAAAGTTAGAAAATGAATATTCTCGGAATTGGATCGGACAAAAGCCAAAGTTGTTATTTTCCCGGAAGACACTTGGAGCCAGAATACGAGACGGAGAAGGGCCAGAGGGTGGCCAGACTACCTGGTGGCGCGGGCCAGGCCAGGCCACGCCAGGCGGTGGTGTGGGCCCCCCTAGCACCCCCTCGGTCTCCCCTCTCGTCTATAAGAGCCTCCCGATGCATAAACCCTAAATAATCAAGCCTCCACCACGAAAAGTTCCGCAGCGCCACCGCCACCGCCACCAAAGGGGAGATTCAGGGGACAGAAAGTCTCTGTTTCGGCACCCTGCCGGGACGGGGAAGTGCCCCCGGAGCCATCTCCATCGATCTCCACCACCATCTCCATCACCTTTGCTGATTCCCATGATGAGGAGGGAGTAGTTCTCTCTCGAGGCTAAGGGTTCTACCGGTAGCTATGTGTTCATCTCTCTCTCTATGCATGATCTTATTGTGATCATGAGCTTGTAATCTATAGATCTACCTTGCTACTCAAGTTCTTTAATAGATCTCTGCTCTCCCCATGTGTGTGAAAGTGACAGCATGCACACCATGGTGGCACTTAGGCTAGAGATTACAAATACTTGTTATGAGTTATATCTGTAGTTGGATGTCTTTATGAAATTGTGGTGTTTGTTGGAACCATCTAGTGCTCAAGGTGACAGTGTGGGGTTATCTAGATGGGAAAGATGAACTTTGAGGTGTGCTGTTATAGCCCTACCATCGATTAGAGTGTCCAACCAGAGAGTAGTTAAGAGTAGTATCATAAAGAGAAGATAGTTATATGAGAGAGTGTTCACTAGTGAAAGTATGATCCCTAGGCCTTGTTTCTAAGCACTGAAACACCGTTTCTTACTAGATCTATTACATGTTTGCTTGCTTCTATCTTTATTTCAGTTTTACTTTAGTCTTTTCCACGCCATCAAGCTATTTTCTATCACCATTACCACTTATAATTATCTATACCACTTGTATTTCACTATCTCTTCGCCGAACTAGTGCACCTATACACCTGACAAGTGTATTGGGTGTGTTGGGGACACAAGAGACTTCTTGTATCTTGATTGCAGGGTTGCTTGAGAGGGGATACCTTTGACCACTTCCTCCCTGAGTTCGATCAACCTTGGGTGATCCACTTAAGGGAAAACTTGCTGCTGTTCTACAAACCTCTGCACTTGGAGGCCCAACAACTGTCTACAAGAATAGAAGTGCGTAGACATCAAGCTATTTTCTGGCGCTGTTGCCAGGGAGGTATGGTAAAAGGTACTCACATTCTCTGGTGTGAGTGCTCGAAGTTATTTCCTTTAGATTCTGCAATTTTGTCATTTTGTTTCTTGTTTTCACTAGTTAGGCTTAATGGAAAACAACAACAAAATTAGAGAGCTTTATAGTATTTATCTTGAGTTAGGACATGAAGTGTTTGAAGAGAAAATTAAAAAACCTATGGAACTTTATTTGCATGCTAATAGCAATGTTGTTAGTATGAATTCTTTGGACACCATTATTTCTAATGCTATGGAAAAGTCTAAGCTTGGGGAAGCTAGTTTTTATGAAAATGATCTTTTTAGTTCCCCAGCTTCGGAAGATAGCTATTCTATTCCTTATGACGGTACCAAACCTCCAATATATGATGATTACAATGATGAATATGATATTTTCAGTCCACCTACTATTGAGGAGAAAATTAATGATTACAATATGCCTCCTATATTTGATGATTATGGTG
This sequence comes from Avena eriantha, assembly GCA_910589775.1. Lineage (NCBI taxonomy): Eukaryota > Viridiplantae > Streptophyta > Magnoliopsida > Poales > Poaceae > Avena > Avena eriantha. Next base: position 5,504,859 of record OU342744.1, read on the forward strand.
ATAAGAATAATAATGATAGCTATTTTGTTGAATTTCCTCCCACAGCTATTAATAAGAATAACTATGCCTATGTGGAAAGTAATAATGATTATATGCATGTGGCTAATGATAAGAACGTTTTATGTGATAGTTATATTGTTAACTTTATTCAAGATGCTACTGAAAGTTATTATGAGAGAGGGAAACATAGTTTTATGTATCTCAACAATATTAAGTTTCCCCTCTTTATGTTGAAAGTCTTGAAGTTGCACTTGTTTTGTTTTCCTATGCTTGTTGCTTTGTGCTTTCATGACTTGTTTCTTTACAAGATTCCTATGCATAGGAAGTGGGTTAGACTTAAATGAGTTTTGAATTTGCTTCTTGATGCTCTCTTTTACTTCAATTCATATTTCCTATGTGAGCATCTTCTCAAACTATCATGCCTAACTTAAAGGCGTTAAAGAAAAGTACTTATTGGGAGATAACCCAAAAGTTTTAGATGAGTCTTGGAAGTTATTACTTCAGTAATAACCACTCCTTATCCTTTTTATTTGCTTTTTGTGCCAAGAGTAACCTATAATGAGAGAGAAGTAATGATTGGGAAAGTTGCTATCCGAAACAGATTTTTGTGCTTCACCGTAAAAATTCGTGTCAAATGTATGTACGTCATTTTGAGGCGTGAATTTTTGTGCTTCTGCCCCAGGTTGTTATCTAACTTTCATTAGTTCAACACTTTGTTATTTGAGCAATAGAAGATCTTCAAAACAATTTGTCTTCACCTGCTGGTCTGTTTTGACAGATTTCTGCCATTATTTGCATTTGCTTCTTGTTGGTTCCTTTTTGAGTTCTTTTGGGGAATTGAGCTTTTTGAGGAAAGTGCTACAGTAGCTTGTGTTTTAATTTAAGTTTTATTGGTGTTGAAACTAAACCTAAATACTTATTATCTTGAGTGCACTAATGTTGCTAATAAAGATTGTGTGAAGTTTTGTATGAAGGAAAAATTTCAGGTGTATGAAAGGAATGAGTAATGAGATGAAGGATGGACTAAAGCTCAAGCTTGGGGATACCACACGTGTCATCCCAAGAAATATACAAGAAGTACAAGCGTCAAATCTTGGGGATGCCTAAGGCATCCCCCTCTTCATCAATAAAAATTCCAGGTTTCTTCCAAACACTTCATTTTTATTGTTTCATGCACAGTTGTGTTGTTCTTGGAGCATCTTCTTTTTCGTTTTTGTTTTGGTTTTTCGTTTGCTTTGTTTTCTTAGTTTGCTGAATAAATTGGTTGGAACCCCTCTTTCATACATTGGTTTTCAAATAGTTTGGTTTGGATTGGAAAAGAGTAGGAAAGTTAATGCTTAAGTGTTAAAGAGAGCTTGTTTTTGACTGTGGCCTATGCTTTGTCATGCCATCCTTGATATTTTTTTGGCATTATGCTTAGTATTCTTTGTTGTAGCAGGACTTGTTATAAACAATTGAGATTGCTTAATGTGCCTTGGAAGAATCATGCGTTGTTTTAGCATATTAAAGCATAGTTTTGTGGTATTCTCCTTTGATGTTTTTATTTGGGTTGACTTGGCGCATGCTCACACCATGTTATGACTATTCCAAGTCACCATAAGCCTTTACGATCCTTTAGTTTTCGACTTGTAGTATCACTTTATGCTTTGATCAATGATGTTTTGTCGCTCTGCATGATGATGGCCATTATTGCTCTCTTAGTTTGTCGCTCCCAGTCTTTTACTAGCCTCCATAACCAAGTATGAGTTCCACTCATCCATCCAAATCCTTAAACCAAGTTATTCCAAAGAGTCCACCATACCTACCTACTAGCATATGATATTCGAAGTATATTCACGTTTTTATCTACCTTTCAAATTAAACTTATTATGAGAAAACTAGTGATTAAAGCTCTCACGAACTTGATGGCAAACTTTACTTTTCTTGCCCTTAATAAACTTGAACCATTGTGTCGTCTATGTTGTATATGCTTGCACTTATTCGTTGGGGATTAGCAGAACCATGTTGTCATGGGGAACGCTTTCAACATTGCACTAGTACTTGTACCTAGTTGATATCATGCTCTTTTGTCTATGGATGTCGTCGGTGTGAAATGAAAGGGGAGCTTGTAAGTCCATGGAGTTATGTATATGTGTTAGAGAAACGCCTGGGCCGCTGGTCTAATCCATGCTGACATGGTGGAAACCTGCAGCGTAACCATAATGAGCTGTCTATGAAGCATTCTTCTTATAAAAAAAGAGTCCTATATTGAGAAAAAGAGAAAAAGAGAAAAAGAGAAAAAATAGATTATGAAAAGAGGAAAGAGAGAAAAAAGCACCATATTCCCATGGTAAATAAGAAGATTGCTAAGATGCTCGTTGTCTTCTTGCCTTGTCATTTTGATATGGGGATTCTTCCGTATCATTGGGCAAGGGGTACCCCATTGGCGGTTCTCTATGATACACATGTACTTATGATGACAAGAACTTACCGGTCACTAAACTTGAGTAGCATGAGGAGCGACCCTCGTATTCAAGGGACATGAGATTTCTAACTTATAATTCGTCAAGCATGTACACCATAGTTTCTTCACTTTAACCTTAATCACTTCAAGATGCTTATGATAGGGGCAATGAGAGCTGAAAGCTATAAGTACCATAATTTTTGGAAGCTCTTTATGAGACTTGAATCCCTACTTCCTTCTATGAAGGCCTTTCTTCCACCATTATATTGAGTCTCCACCTTCTACTTTATGCACCTACTTTGAGAGCATAGTGGCCATTCTTAGTTCTATGTGCATTGTCCCAAGACTAGTTGATTGATGCATAACTTGATATTGCTTGTTTTGAACTATTTGTATCTAGTCACTCTTATGAACTTTGAAGGTGTCCTATGCATTTATATTTGCTACTCTATGAGGGACAAGCTGAATGCTATTATGCTATGTTTTCTTTATGTGAAACAAACAAACGTCTTGCAAAGCATTGTTATTCATGAATCTTTTGTTTGTGCCTTTTCATGTTGCATCATAGTTTCTTTGTCTTATTGCTAGAACTTTGTATTTCATGTTATGATTGAAGTACTATGCTCCTAGCTTTGAATGTTTACAAATAATTTGATCAAGTTCATGATGGTGCATGTCACCTCAAAAATTATTCTTTCTTTTTATCACTTACCTACTCGAGGACGAGCAGGAGTTAAGCTTGAGGATGTTGATACATTGCAAATGTATCTATAATTTTTGATGTTCCATGCTTGGTTTTATCTACTTTCTTGTGTTTTGTTCCAACTTTGGAGTACTTTTCATATGATTTCTTAGAATAACCTATTAACAAGATGCCACAATGCCAGTTGCCTGTTTTCTACTGTTTTTGGTTTCAGGAAAGTCAGAAAATGAATATTCTCGGAATTGGACCGGACAAAAGCCAAAGTTGTTCTTTTCCCGGAAGACATTTGGAGCCAGAATACGAGACGGAGAAGGGCAAGAGGGTGGCCACACCACCTGGTGGCGCGGACCAGGCCACGCCAGGGGGTGGTGTGGGCCCCTCCGGCACCCCCTCGGTCTCCCCTCTCGCCTATAAGAGCCTCCCGATGCATAAACCCTAAATAATCAAGCCTCAAGCCACGAAAAGTTCCGCAGCGCCGCCGCCACCGAAGGGGAGATTCGGGGGACAGAAAGTCTCTGTTCCGGCACCCTGCCGGGACGGGGAAGTGCCCCCGGAGCCATCTCCATCGATCTCCACCACCATCTCCATCACCTTTGCTGATTCCCATGATGAGGAGGGAGTAGTTCTCTCTCGAGGCTAAGGGTTCTACCGGTAGCTATGTGTTCCTCTCTCTCTATGCATGATCTTATTGTGATCATGAGCTTGTAATCTATAGATCTACCTTTCTACTCAAGTTCTTTAATAGATCACTGCTCTCCCCATGTGTGTGAAAGTGACAGCGTGCACACCATGGTGGCACTTAGGCTAGAGATTACAAATACTTGTTATGAGTTATATTTGGAGTTGGATGTCTTTATGAAATTGTGGTGTCTGCTGGAACCATCTAGTGCTCAAGGTGACAGTGTGGGGTTATCTAGATGGGAAAGATGAACTTTGAGGTGTGCTGTTATAGCCCTACCATCGATTAGAGTGTCCAACCGGAGAGTAGTTAAGAGTAGTATCATAAAGAGAAGATAGTTATATGAGAGAGTGTTCACTAGTGAAAGTATGATCCCTAGGCCTTGTTTCTAAGCACTGAAACACCGTTTCTTACTAGATCTATTACATGTTTGCTTGCTTCTATCTTTATTTCAGTTTTACTTTAGTCTTTTCCACGCCATCAAGCTATTTTCTATCACCATTACCACTTATAATTATCTATACCACTTGTATTTCACTATCTCTTCGCCGAACTAGTGCACCTATACACCTGACAAGTGTATTGGGTGTGTTGGGGACACAAAAGACTTCTTGTGTCTTGATTGCAGGGTTGCTTGAGAGGGGATACCTTTGACCACTTCCTCCCTGAGTTCGATAAACCTTGGGTGATCCACTTAAGGGGAGAGCAGAGATCTATTAAAGAACTTGAGTAGAAAGGTAGATCTATAGATTACAAGCTCATGATCACAATAAGATCATGCATAGAGAGAGAGAGAGGAACACATAGCTACCGGTAGAACCCTTAGCCTCGAGAGAGAACTACTCCCTCCTAACAAATAAGTGCAATGTTGAAAGAGTTCCCCATGAAAGCATGGTTCTGCTAATTCCCACGAAATAAGTGCAAGCATATACAACATAGACGACACAATGGTTCAAGTTTATTAAGGGCAAGAAAAGTAAAGTGTGCCATCAAGTTCGTGAGAGCTTTAATCACTAGTTTTCTCATAACAAGTTTAATTCAGAAGGTAAACAAAAACATGAATATACTTGGAATATCATAAGCTAATGGGTAGGTATGGTGGACTCTTTGGAATAACTTGGTTTAGGGAGTTGGATGCATGAGTGGAACTCATACTTGGTTGTGGAGGCTAGCAAAAGACTAGGAGCGACAAACTAAGAGAGCAATAATGGCCATAATAATGCAGAGAGACAAAACATTATTGATCAAAGCATAAAGTGATACTACAAGTTGAAAACTAAAGGATCATAAAGGCTATGGTGACTTTGGATAGTCATAGCATGGTGTGAGCATGCGCCAAGTCAACCCAAATAAAGCATCAAAGGAGAATACCACTATACTGTGCTTTAATATGCTAAAACAACGCATGATTCATCCAAGGCACATTAAGAAATATCAATTGTTTATAAAAATTCATGCTACATCAAAGAATACTAAGCATAAAGCCAAAACAATATCAAGCATGACATGATAGAGCATAGGCCACAGTAAAAAACGAGCTCTTTTTACCACATAAGCATGAACTTCCCTACTCTTTTCCAAACCAAACCAAACTATTTGCAAACCAATGTATGAAAGAGGGGGTCCAACCAATTTATTTAGGAAACTAAGCAAACCAATCAAACTAAAACCAAAACTAAAACGAAAAATAAGACGCTCCAAGAACAACACAACTGTGCATGAAACAATAAAAATGAAGCGTTTAGAAGAAACCTGAGATTTTTATTGATGAAGAAGGGGATGCCTTGGGCATCCCCAAGCTTTGACGCTTGTACTTATTGGATATTTCTTGGGGTGACACGCATGGCATCCCCAAGCTTGAGCTTTAGTCCATCCTTCATCTCATTACACATTCCTTCCATACACCAGCAATTTTTTCCTTCATAAAAAACTTCACACAATCTTTATTACCAACATTAGTGCACTCAAGATAATAAGTCTTTAGGTTTAGTTCCAACACCAATAAAACCTCCATTAAAACACTAGATACTGTAGCACTTCCCTCAAAAAGCTCAATTCCCCAAAAGAACTCAGAAAGGAACCAACAAGAAGCAAATGCAAATAACGGCAGAAATCTGTCAAAACAGACCAGCAGGTAAAGACGAATTTTTTCGAAGCCCTTCTGTTGCTCAAATCAAAAAGTGTTGAACTAACGAAAGTTATATAACAACCTGGGGAAGAAGCACAAAAATGCACGCCTCAAAAGGACGTACGGATATTTTACACGAATTTTTACAGTGAAGCACATAAATCTGTTTCAGGACAGAAACTTCCCCAATCATTACTTCTCTGTCATTAGAGGTTACTCTTGGCACAAAAAGCAAATCAAAAGGATAAGGAGCAGTTATTACAGAGGTAATAACTTCCGAGACACATCTAAAACTTTTGGGTTATCTTCCAATAAGTACTTTTCTTTAACGCCTTTAAGTTAGGCATGATAGTTTGAGAAGATGCTCACATAAGAAATATGAATTGAAGTAAAAGAGAGCATCAAGAAGCAAATTCAAAACACATTTAAGTCTAACCCACTTCCTATGCATAGGAATCTTGTAAAGAAACAAGTCATTAAAGCACAAAGCAACAAGCATAGTAAAGCAAAACAAGTGCAACTTCAAGAGTTTCAACATAAAGAGGGGAAACTTAATATTATTGAGATGCATAAAACCATGTTTCCCTCTCTTATAATAACTTTCAGTACCATCATAAATAAAATTAACAATATAACTATCACATATAACATTCTTATCATGAGCCACATTCTTAAAAGAATTAATACTCCGCACATAAGAATAGTCATTCTCATTAATCATAGTGGAATCAAATTCAACGAAATAGCTATCATTATTATTCTCATCACCATAATCATCAAATATAAGAGGCATATTGTAATCATTATTAATTTTCTCCTCAATAGTTGGTGGACTAAAAATATGATATTCATCATTGTAATCATCATATATTCGAGGTTTGGTATCATCATAAGCAATAGAATAGCTATCTTCCAAAGCTGGGAACTAAAAAGATCATGTTCACAAAAACTAGCTTCCCAAAGCTTAGACTTTTCCATAGCATTAGCAATAATGGTGTCCAAAGAATTCATACTAATAACATTGCTATTAGCATGCAAATAAATTTCCATAGGTTTTTTAATTTTCTCTTCAAACACTTCATGTCCTAACCCAAGATAAATATTATAAAGCTCTCTAATTTTGTTGTTGTTTTCCATTAAGCGTAACTAGTGAAAACAAGAAACAAAAAGACAAAATTGCAGAATCTAAAGGAAATAACTTCGAGCACTCGCACCGGAGGATGTGAGTACCTTTTACCTTACCTCCCCAGCAACGGCGCCAGAAAATAGGCGTTTGCCGTGGGAGGTTCTTCTTCTTTAATCCTCCGGTGTGAATACCTTTTACCTTACCTCCCCGGCAATGGCGCCAGAAAGATGTCTACTTTTAGTTTTGCATTTGATAAAATAAAACCCAAAAATATTAGACTATTCTCTAGCCTTATTTTGTGCAAATTCCTCTCGGCTCTTGTTGATTCTTTTTGCAGGTTACTCACTTCTAGTGATCGAGCTATGGGACGAACGCAAAGAGTTGACTCAAGTAAAAGCGAACGAGTAAGAGGGGGTACCGCATTCCTATTTTCCTCTTCCTATAAGCTTATTCATGAACCTTTTATATTTGTTCGGTTGCACTTGATTTCCATTCCACGCTTAGTTTGTTATCTTTTAGAGTTTGAGCTCAAAGGCTTTTCTCACCTCTTTGGTTAAGACTTTCGACAATTAAATCAGTTTAAAAAACAACTCTTGGGATTTTATTCCAAACATTTTAGAACAAGAGAAAGTGACAACAACAACTTTGGTGTCATATTTTTGTCTTAAGGGCTTAACCTTAGTAGTGCTCAACCCCACATACTGACCGTTGACTTGATGATACCTTTTGAAAAAGAATTACTTGATGGAAAAAACTTTTTAGAGTAGTAGAGGGAGATGCCAAAATTTGTATTGATTTGATATATAAAAAAACGGGGGAGAGAGAAAAGAAAAAGAAAAGAGAAGAGAAAAAGTACTTTGTTTCAAATACACACCTTTGGGATGCCAACAACTCCGCTAGCTTTTGAACAATCTATGGTATAACCACGAATTTCGGCTATGAGTTGATGGCATGAGTGACATACGTGTCGCTGTATGGGAAAAATTATTGGCATTCCCAATAGGTTGTGTAGGAGTTTACAAAAGAAATATCCGTTGATCCTTGAGAAGGAAAAAAGAAAAGATCCGTTGTCAAAATATGAGCTGAAATACTTTCGATACCTTTTGATTCTTGGCATCACCTCACTACCTAAAATGTGCAATTATAGTTCTTGATAAATAATGAAAATATGAGGTATTTGATAGCCACGATTATCGAAGTGGGTGATTAATGAAAAAGCTCTAAGTTTATCCTTCTTTTGACATCTACATGTGCACCCTTAATTTTGATTCGAGCAACATGGCTTAAAGACATTTTTACTCTCATAACAAGAGAGGCGCTGAAAGAAATTGATTTGTAAAGCTTCGCCAAATTTTTAACAATCTCATTTGAGTCACAAGAACTATTAGCTAGCGAATTACTTGCGTTTAGGGATCAAGCTTAAGTGCAACTGTTCAGATATATTGTGCTCATATTCAAGGTTGTAGGATTTGGGACGCTGGAGTATGATACAACCGCGAACTTGTAAGTCTTTATCTTGATTCAATTCTTCGCTATTATTTATTATAGCTTTGTCACTCAAGGGCGAGTAACCGCTAAGCTTGGGGATGTTGATAACTCCAAATTTCATCATTTTTTACCATTGGTTTTCCTCTTGTTTATTGCCGGATTTTCCTGAAGATTGCCCTTTTCACTAATGTTAATGTCGCAATTAGTTAATCTTTGTTTTCTTGTGATGGTTTTCACGCAATGAACATTTATTGAAAATCTAATAGCATTTATGGGCTAATTACACCAGAATAAGAAAATCCCCAATTGAAGCCATTTTCATCGGAGGCGTCAGCACGCATAACGACCAATGGTACGGTCGGGGCGCGCCTATACTGTCCGTCCGTACTACCCACCAACGCCTTCCCTATATAAATACAAGCAACTTTCATAAAGGGGAGATGAGAAGGACCACAAAATAGAAGTTACAGAGAAGAACTTCCCCTCGTTCTCCGACGATCTTCACCTCAAAACCACACACTCCACCATCATCCTATCATTACTTAGAGAGCGAGAGAGAGATTGGCACTTGTAAGATTAGGGTTTGATATTTTGATCTACCTTTGGTTTGTATTTGATTGGATCTTTAAATCGCTATTGTGGTTTGCTACAATAACTTTGAGATGATTTCTATTTGCAATACCATGATGCCTTTGATCTGTCTACCCCTCATGTCTGAGTAATCCCCATAGGCGTGGGAGATGTAGAGGATTGGTGAGATGTGATGTGCCTATTTTATTTCCATCATTTGTGATTGTTGCAATGTTTATTTAAATAGTGAGAATGAATATCTATGTTTGCCTAATGCTTGTTATCTAATTTAAGGGCCCAGGTAACATGATCCAAAGATCCCATAGGTATGAACTTGTATGCTAGTAATTCGGCGACCCCCGAGTGACACAGCCGATGTCAAAGAAGAGCTAGTATTACTCGAGGACAACAACGAACCACTAAGATTAAAGCCTTGATCCGGTTGAAAGACCTTAATTAATGCACTGACCTTGGCCGTGGTACCAGGCAGAAGGATCATTGAGATTAGAAAGAATTGGCCATGAGGACTCCTAGTCAGTATATGGGTTGCTTGCCTACTCACTTATAAATAAGAATTATCATTATCACTTATTCCGCTTATTTCATTTGGCACTTTTACACCCACCATGAAGTGATTCTCTCCACACCTAACTTCTCATCTGCAGGATCTTTACACATCTTCTGTATCTTTACTTTTATGCAATTTACTTATTTTCTAAGCAAGTTCCTCTATCTTTTATTAACCACTTCCACCGTCAACATTTGCAGTCAATTCACTCAAGACTTGTGACACCTTGGGTGCGACAGAAACACCGTATAAAAACACTTTCCTAGGCTCCTCGTTGGGATCGATATAAAAACCGGAATTAATACTTTCGCGAAAACATTCTCTGACGAACTTGTGCACTTACAGGCTATCACACGCCACTGACGAAGGGGCAAGGAAGTCAAGTGACCAACCGGCACCGGGCCCACGAGTCGTCGCGTCGTGGCATGATACCCGGAGTCACCGACCGCGTCTTCCACGAGTCTGCGCAGGACGTGGCGTACGCCCAGTGTGTGAACCGTCGCTTCCACTACTTGGTCTTGGGGGTTGACTCACCCACAGAAACCCCAAATTTGAAGGGACTCGCTAGCTTCCGTCTTCCTTCGCCGCCAGCCCTCTAGAGCTTCGCCCAACTCCACTCCTTCCACTTCCGCAGCACCCGCGATGGCACTTAAGAGAGCGCGTGCAACTTCCGCTGCGCCTAGCTTTCTCCCATCGATCGTAGGGGCCCTGCCACCGGCGATGATTCTCAATGAGGGGTTGGAGAAGGTCCGCAAGTTGATGGCCTCCGACTCGAACGAGTGGGGAACCTTGTGGGTGTGGTGTGTCGGTGTTGGGGGAAGCGGGTGGCACACTGCCGCGGCTCCCGTCTTCATCCACTCTATCATCGTCGGCCTCGTCCCGCAGTTTTCCCCTTTTCTCATCGCCGTCTTGGACCATTACTGCATCCAGCTCCTCCATCTCCACCCGCGGAGTGTGACCCTCCTAGCCGCCTTCGCGTTCTGGTGCGAGGCCTTCGTCGGGGTGGCGCGCCATCCTTGGAATTGCTCCGGCACATCTATATCCTCCGTGTCCTCGTGCCATGGGATGTCCATGGTGGCATCAGGTTCTTCGCCGAGGAGGAAGGATATTTCCTGTCCATCTCCATTCTTGGCACGATGTCGGAATTCCACCGCAACTAAGTCCTGGTAGACGCCAGCCGTGCTTGGCCTCTGCTTCGCGCTCCCACACGGGGGGGGGGGGGGGGGGGGGGGGGGGGGGGGGGAGGGGGGGTCTAGGCTGGGCTTGCGAGGCGGCTACCTGTATGAATCTCGGGCCCCTCGTGAGGCGCGTGGCATACTTGAGGACCAGGGCTTGTCCGCCGAGATGGTGGTGAGGGAGTTTTTGCAGCAGCAGATCACCCCTCTCTAGGAGCACAAGAGGCCCGTGTGGACCATGTCGCCTGACTGCGACGCGGTCTGGCTCTCCGAGGGGCCCCGCGCAAAGGATTCTCATGTTGCTGCTCCTTGGCGCGGACGCGGCGACGAAGCTTCCCCTGGGCGTGCGCCCCCTATATTCGGTGGGCGATGCGAGCGCCGCTTGCGCGGGTCTCCCCACCTTTGAAGCCAGGGGTGTGCCCCTTGTTCGAGTTGGATGACGAGGACGAGGAGCCAAGCAATGCCCTCGAGCCTCCCGGCGTGTGCGATGCGGGAGCGTGTCGTCTTCGGAGGAAGACGTCGAGGACCTCCCCCGCGTCGAGGTTGGTGATTCTTCCTGCGGGGCTGTTTGAGGGGGGGCACGCTGAGCCCGAGGCATCAGCTGCCCCTGCCCGACGCGGGTGTTGGACGTGATTTTGTACCATGATCTCTTGTGCAATATGTAAAGAAAAGTGGTGAAAGGAAAACAAAGAAAAATAGTGCATGTACGATACATACACTAGTCACGTGAATTTAGAAACATCAAGATAGTCATACGACCGATCAATCCAACATGCATACAGGAGTCCATGTCCACGTTCAAGGCAGCCAGCTTGTGCACCGGCGCCTAAACAACGTCAAGAAAAATGGAACTGATTATAACTTAATAATTAATTAGTGTGTTTTGCAGGGTTACAAATACAAGACAAACAATACTCAGGTCAGGTGTATGTGCCGGCCGGCCGACTCACCGCCGCAGCGTGTCGTGTACGTGCGCAGGAGCCAGTCTACGGCCGTGATCGACTCGCTTCAACTGAACGTATACTTTTCGAGTTAATTTCAACAAACCAACGAGGTGATAAGGATCACGCTCGAACGGTCGCGACTCCCTGGGAGAATTAGCGCGTGTGTGCGTTGAGATAAACATCGCCGCCGCAACGCTGCGCTCCATCACTGTCCATCCATCATGTATACTAGATTTAGTGGTGCGCCTTGGCGCACGATCCCGTTAAAATCGCGGCAATTTACGATTTTATATAACGATAACAAAAAAGCATGAAAATGATAACAATCTAATGAAGTTCTTAGAAATATTTAGCAAAAACGGTTGCCATTAAGGTTTATAGCAAAGTTGTTTGGTGCTTATTACACACAATCCAACATAAATCATTAGACCCATAATAGAGACCAGAGGTAGCAATCTCGTCCTGGAGCCAAGTTCGCTTGGTTGAATCAGGTACTTTACCAATGAGAACATCAGAGGCAACTATGTTGGTTGAATCAGGTACTTTACCAATGAGAACATCAGAGGCAACTATGTCTTTGATCAGCTCATTGTTCCTCTTCACACGCTTTTCTTCCTTTTTTCCCAGCCGGTAGCCAAAACGCTTTGTTCATCTATCTTTGCTTTTGTAATTCATCATAGTTGTAACCTTTAAATACCTTTCTCTGATTGGTTGCCATGTACTGGATTGCCGGTCACTGAGTGAGGAGGGAGCAATGACTGGGCAAAAGAATAAAAGAGCACTTCAGTCTGGAAGTAGCTTCCTCCGATATCACTACATTTATACTTAGGGCGTGGACGGTCTAACTTCAGCATTGCATCCAGAACGACTCTGGTCGAGATTTTGATGGTTTTCATAGGCCTCCAAACATTGAAGAAAGAAGTATATTGAACCGAAGGATATGAAAGTATAATTAAAATACAGTTTGTCATTAACAGTTTTATACATCTGTTTCATATTCCTATATATGGAAGTCCATCCTATGGCGCAATTTATACCTGTACGAATACAAGCAGAACACCGTACTCAAAGAAACCAAAAGCAAGGATGAAGAATTGAGTAATCAGAGCCAAGCCACAAAGAACAAAATAATGAGGAATAGACGTAAAGAAGAGCAAAAGGAACAAGCAAGAAGATATAAACCAAGTAATTCGAGGTTAGGCACGAAGAGAATCAAAACTTGCAAAAGAACCAAACAAAGAATAAGAAATCTGAAAGATAAGGATTTACAAATAAGCAAGCTTATTGATTTTGATCTATTATGAAGAGTAGATATGTTTAGATCAATTTTTTCAAGCATCGATACCTAACAGGGTACTGATGGAGATCTAAAAAGAATATATGTTCTTAGAAAAAAGAAGTGCATTAACATTTAGCTGGGTTTTTTGCAGTGTACTCATGGACCAGGGTGCTCTGGTAACAATTCTTGTGAGAAGTAATTTATTCTAAACTATTATACATTCAGATTGACACAATTTAGTGTTTCCTGATTTAGTTTTACCATAATGCTATCACCTTGCTATTAATTATCACTCAGTTATACATTAAAATGACACAGTTTAACAGGAGGGCCAATAATAGAAGCAAATTTTGTCTTACAACTCATCTAAAGAAACATTTGGCTTAGAGGATGGATAGCATGACAACGGATCAAACAAAGCATGGGATGCATTATGTAGCACCAGGCATGTACATACCCGAGGGCTGCGTCATCTAACTGGTAACCAGTCCTGCTGCATGAGTACTTCTCTGACATCGAGGAAGAGGAATCCGGTGTAGCTACCCAACTATAGTTTTTACAGTAAGCACCAAAATAACACCACGTATGAGTGAAGCCCAGTACCCAACATATAAAACTGTGTCCTGGAAGAACAACATTAGGAAGGTTATGGACATGATAGCAAGACTATAAGAGATAAGAAAGCAAGCCTTTCAAACAGGTCAAAGTTAACCAAGTCTATAAGAAATATCTTTGGAAAATGATCTTCCACATGAGGTCGCAGGAGATGACCTATAGCTCCGGAGATTCAGCAATCCTTTCAAGCTGGTCCAATCAACAGCACCAAAAAAAGATAGTCTGAGCACCAGATGGTAGCCTACTATAAGGTAGTACCTGGCATTTCAGAGATATCTACATTAATATACCACCTACAGGCTTTACCTCCGGCAAGCCCCATACAAATTTCAGCGTATATTGCACTGTTCTCATAACAATGTTGATGATATATTCAGTTTAACCTGCAAATCAAACCACTATATATTCAAAAGACCTGAAACAGAAATTTTGTCAGGGGACATATGTATTTGCTACCAACTTAAGCACATGCTTCTATAAGTTTGCAATAAATCAAAAACGAGTGGACGGCTGGTTTGCCTGAACTAAAATGTATACAATAGAATGGTTTGCCTGAACAGCTGAACCATAACCTGAACGGCTGAACAAAATGCAGAAGCTATTTTACCTGACATGCAACCATCTGTCTAGAAAACAAAAGAGAACACTGACATGCAACCATCTCTCTCTAGCGGCGAGGGTAGTTAGTCTTCTGGCCGCTGTCTTGCTAGACAAACCTGAGCAGAGCACTGCTCCTTGGAGGTGTCCTACAGCCCCACCAGCAGCTCCCCTCCCGGCTTCTCAAACAAGAAGAACACGGTGAATCCGTGGTGTCTCTCCTTGTCTTGGTGACCTCATCCAACCCCTTGGTGAATATGTACAATCTTAAAATTGTTTGAAAACACGAAGCAAGAACTTGAGCTGTAAGTTGATTTCAGAAATAAAAACGTACAAAAACTGAATATGTATAATTCCACCTATGCGTGTGTCTCAAAATTTCAGATACGACACCTATGCATGTGTCTCAAAGGCTGAGATATAATCTGATGCGTGTCTCAAACAACCTAGAAAGGCAACGACATAACCACTCATCCATTTAGCAATAATAGCCTGCATAAGGAATTTACATAACCAAGAAAGGCAATTGATTGTATATGCAAGTCACATAATTTTGAGAGGTAATATAATGCAGTGGATGAAAATTCAAAAAATAGAAGCTATTAGTAGAATGAATATTACGAACACTGATCTTCCCCTATGGCCTGCTTGCTTTTCATCAAACAACCTGTAGGGATAAATAAAAGAGAACTTCAACTATATGAGAGATTATATGAGACTTAAATCATAAGAGAGTAGTGGAAGAGAGGGGAAGCGCTCACCATGGCTAGCTAAATAATTCAAAATGACTGAGCATGCTAAATAATTATACCTTTAGATGAATAAGTAAAACTGGTGTTATTTTTAGGAACTACATCGGTGACAACGCATAGCTAGCAAATCCCTGCCCTGCTTCGAACCCCTGTGGAAGCAGCGATTATAGGTTGATTCTGAGCCAATTTTTCTTTAGCATTTTGATACTGATTCTAGGAAAGATATGCTAGCATTTGAAGACGTTGATCATTGCACATCTAATGACTTGTAAGCTGCAGAAGAAACCATCGATCCAAATACCAACAGAATTTTTTTCTGAGCTGAAAACTGTAGGGGGGTCCCGACTGTATAATGCCAAGAGAACTATATCTTTATTGAAGAAAAATAACTGATGAAAAGAGGACCAATAGGATTTATGACTGAAAGACAGGTAAACAAAGTAGAATAGAGCTTTTGAAGTTCAGAATGGCAAAAGAAAGAACCTTTTTCTTGAAAAATCAATCGGGCGAAGCAAACACCATTCTAATTTGTTCCGGTTAGATATATAAAGTGTATATTTACAATCAGGCGAAGCAAACCTTAATATTTTTATGCAAACGTTTTTACAATCACCAGCAAACTCGTATGTTTCGTGCACCTTGTGTATCCAAAATGAAATTTACTAAATCCTAACCAGGCAGTTCACAATGCAAGCGATAGAGATGCCGGAACAACAACTTTCAGTAGAGATACACAAACACACATGGGAAAAGAAAAAAAAATCAGAGACGTATATCATGGTAGCATCAAGTATATTTAGAAGTAACATCATTGTTTAAGTATCTCAACAGAACCAAGTACACCCAATTCTCATTTCTCGGACTTCTAATGTCATGACAAAGCCAAGCTCACCAAAAATCAATAGGTCTAGCTAACCGGCAAGGATGACATACCTCATTTCCTAGCAGCAGCAAAACACACTTTTATCTTCTCCAATTCAGTTCCGACATCTTGCAAGGCATAGACTCAGTTCTCAGTCACATATCATTGTACCAGGAAGAAAAATATTAGATCAATGGAGAAACCGAGAAGCCAAAGCACATCGAACACTCCAAAATTATCTAGCCAAGAAGAGTCAAATGTAGCTTCATTTTCCGACCTTATAAGCTTTGAAACCTTCTGAACCACTTCTAGTAGTTCCTCGGAAACCACAGAAGCAAATATTTAACATTGCCAATGGTATCTACGGAGACGTTAATAAGCGCACCTGCAAGAAATCGTTTCATATTGCAATGAACTTAATTCAAAGAACATAAGAACATTTGAATTATTTGACTGAACCGTCTACGCAAGAATAATCACTGGTTAGAACATAAGCAACTACCTTGTCATCAGTCTACATGGTACACCCAATTCTAAGCCCAACAAAAATCCCAACATGAACTTCCATGGTTTATGTGGATTTCGCATAAACTCCCAAAGAACAACAATTTCAATTTCAACATCTTTGGGGAGGTACATTTGAACCTGACAAAATTGATAGCAAGATTAGCTGAAAATTAAAGAATTATTACCTGATGTGTGTGTGTGTCTCGTACGACCTAGCACATATAAATGTTCCCATAATTAACTCATGTATAGGACAGATGGTACCTAGGACGCCTGGTCCTCCTTGGCTCCGGTGGCACCGGCCCTCCTCGGCTTGAGATCCTTCAATGAGGAGCGAGGAGGAGGGAGAGGGTGTCCGCTGGTCAAAGCACGTGGTCCTCAGTGACGGCACTGCAGAAACCATCTAGGACGCATGCGCTCCACCTGCGCCAAGCACGGCGGCGATGGTTTCACTCCTCCTGGATGAGACCCTCCTGGCCGTTGTGCACAGCTGGCTGCGCTGGTCGCCGGGGCCGCCGCCGACAGGGCACTTCGTGGGGAGAGCAACACGAACCGCACGCCACCACCTGACCATGCCTCTTTACCCCATCTGTTGCCGCCTCGAAGGAGAAGAAGATGTGGAGAGGAGGATGGAGCTGCCGCGCGAGACCAGCGGTGGCCAGGGAAGGGGAAGGAAAGGGATTGGGCGAGGTGTGGAGTGGCCGCGATGGCAGACGAGGGGGAGGCGAGCGAGGGGATTGGGGAGGAGAGCGGGCGACGAGATTGGGGGCTGGCGGCTAGGGTTGTTCCAACGTGGGCGGGGTGGGCTTCTCGTTTTATACCGCGTTGTTACATGGCTTGATCTAGCAACGAACGGACGAGATGCCACCGGGAGCCCATCCAACGGCCAAGCAGCGCAAATCGCTATGAGTAGCCCATGGGGGGGCACCTATTGCACTTTTAGATGCCTATAAAAGGCACGCACCCAGCCAAGGAAGGGGAGCTGGTACCTGGAGGCTAGAGGACACACCCGGAGGATCAGACCCAGCAGGAGGCATTGCTCTTGCACCTGGAGATCAAGTAGTACGCACAGTCGGGGAAGAAGATATCGCAGCCGAAGGAGCTCACACACCTGAAACCCACGCAGCATACACACACGCCTCCCCCAGCTACAATCCCACATCCATATACAAGCCCAACACACCACATCCAAAAAACCATATACAAACCCAAGCCGGTTCTGCTCTATCTGAGGAATTGGAAGGTTCCTTTCAAAGATTTGGAGGGGGATTGATCGAGCGCTTCATGAACAAGATGATGCAAAATCTGAAAAATCCACTGCCCCTCCCAGCGCCCTGAAGTGTGTGGACTTCGGGTGGATCTCCTCTTAGAAGATCACGGCATCTTCGAGCTACGGGGGAAAGCATCGCTGGAGCACCTGCAGGAACATCCTGAGCAGAGTGATTCGATTCATGTGGTGATCTGATAGGTACTGTCTCAATTGCAAAAAAGACAGATGGTCTGTAATATGTTAGTTTTTTTTTGCACTTGGTCCTGTGCTTTTGTTTTTGGCTTAGTGGTTATGTTGGTATTTTGGACAGTTGATAGGCCGGAGTAGTCTTGGTTTAGCGTTATGTTTACTTTGATCTGGTTTGCTGAACTCTGTAAGATTCATTTTGATTAATGGAACTGGGGAGAGATCCCTCTTAGTCTCAAGAAAAATCCAAGCCGGTGAATCACGTCACGAACTAGGAGAAGCTGCCATGGAGGTGCGTAGTGGTGAGAATTATGGTTAACTCTTTCATCCCCCTCTCTCTCTCTCTGAACACGCACGCACACACACTGTTGGCGCCATGATGCTTGGTGCCGACAAAGCCGGAGCAGCCGGCGACGCTTGGCCGGACGCAGCCGAGACGCGGACGTGCAACTCGTGGTCTTCTTCATCACCCTGAACCACAACGAAGACGGCGGTGGTGGCGAGGGTGCCGGAGTGCAGCCCGGCGCCTTCTCCACTACTGCAGCCGTCTCGAAATCGGCGACCATGACGGGCTTCTGGCCACCATCTCCACCATGCGCGATATGGGTGACCGGACTGCTAGATGCCATGTCCACCGCCATCACTACAGGAATCGAACGCTATGCCGAGGGCAGATAGCCGTCGACGTAGCCTGCTAAACCGTCGGCGTAGGCTACGCCGATGGCAGCCCTCGCCGTAGCTCCTCGGCAACGCTGCTCCTCGGCGGAGACGACGCGGCCCTCGGCGTAGCTGGAAAACCCTCGGCGTAGCCTACCCCGACGGCGGAGAGCCCCAACGCCGTGACACGACGAGGTAACGGCGCGCCGCTACGCCGATGGCCTGGCCGTCGGCGTAGCTGGACACGTGTCAGAGCTGCGCCGTCCCAGTCGCGGAGCTACGCCGACGGCCCCCCTCGGTGTACACGTGCCACGTGTTGCCCCCCCCACAGCGCCCAGGTCCGGAGCTACGCCGACGGCCTCCCCCTCGGCGTACACGTGCCACGTGTTGCCCCCCACAGCACCTAGGTCCGGGCCTACGCCGACGGCCTAGCCCTCGGCGTAGCCCTGACCATTTGGTCACACGCAAGGAGCTACACCGATGGCCTGGCCCTCGGCATAGGACCAGCCCAGATTTTTTTAATTTTTTCTGCTTAATTTCATAGCAATGGCAGCAGTAATTATTAACAGTTATCTGTTGGCGCCATGACGCTTGGTGCCGACGAAGCCGGAGCAGCCGGCGACGCTTGGCCGGACGTAGCTGAGACGTAGACGTGCAACTCGTGGTCTTCTTCATCACCCTGAACCACAACGAAGACGGCGGCGGTGGCGAGGGTGCCGGAGTGTAGCCTGGCGCCTTCTCCACTACTGCAGCCGTCTCGAAATCGGCGACCATGACAGGCTTCTGGCCACCATCTCCACCATGCGCGATATGGGTGACCGGACTGTTAGATGCCATCTCCACCGCCATGCACGGTGCCAACAAATACGACGGAGTCGAGGCTACCTGCGTGCAGCCCGACACCCTCTCCGTGACACCCAAGGTGGCGACGTCGGAGTAGCCGGCGTGCAGCCCGACGCCCTCTCCACAACACCCGAGACGACGACGTCGGGGATGCCGGCGCCCTCTCTACGACAACCGAGACGACGATGTCGGGACTGCCGGCGTGCAGCCCAGCGCCCTCTCCACAACACCCAAGACGACAACATGGGGGCTGCCAGCGCCCTCTGTACGACAACCGAGACGACGACGTCGGAGCTGTCAGCGTGCAGCCCGGCGTCCTCTCCACGACACCCAAGACGGCGATGCATCCCGGCGTTCTCTCCACACTGCCCAAGATGGCGGCATCGGGGCTGCCGGCGTGCAGCCCGACCTCCTCTCCACCTAACACGAACGGGACAAAAGATGATGGTGTCATGGTGCCTGGGTTGCCGACGCAGAGCCTCGCACCCTTTCCACTTCAACGGCGCCGGTTATGGTGTCGAGACTTCCGAAGTGTAGCCTGGCGCTAATATGATGGCCTCGAGGGCGCGCAGCTGCCGGTGTCGCCACCAAGACGACAGACCGAGGACGCGCGGCTTCCGGTGTGCAGCCCGGCGCCATCTCCATCTCCACCACCACCAAGACGACGGCCTCGAGAACATGCGGCTACCAGCGGGCAGCCCCGCCCCAAGACGACGGCCTCAAAGGCGAACGGCCGCCACCTTCTTCATCTAGACGGCGCTAGCCGTGACGGAGGCGACGATGGGGCTGCCGACGTGCAAGCATGGCGCCATCTCCACTACGACGGGCCGCACTGATGGGCAACGACGGGGCTGCCGTGTCAAGATCGGTGCCATCTTCACCACCACGAGCCGGGCCCAAGTCGACGGCCTCAAAGGCGCACGACGGCCTGCGCCAGACGGAGCCTTATCCACCTCTATGATCCATAAATAATGGCGTCGGGGCGGCCGACGCGCAACAGCGGCATCCCCTCTCCAGCGGGGTCGCCGGCGCGCAAGACGGTGCCATATCTGCCTCTATGACCCATGGATGATGGCGTCGGGGCAGCCGGTGCACCGGTGCCATCTCCTTTCCCGTTCAGTCGCTGGCGCGCACCATTTCCACCTCTACTACCCATAGGCGGCAACGGCGACGGCAAGGAGGCTGGCGTACAGCAGCGCCATCTCCACTCCCACGATGGAGGGGACCAACGTGCAAGCTGGCGCCATCTCCGCCTCCGCAAGACATAGGTGATGGCGGGGTTGCCGGCGTGTAGTGACGCCTCCTTCATCTCCATGAACATGGCATCCCAAGGATGACGGCATAAAGACTGTCGGCGTGCAGCTCGGCGCTACCTCCATCCTCGCACAGGACCGTGCTGAAGACGAGGATGGCGGCTAGGCTGCCGGCACGCATCTATACGTCACAGAAGGCAGTGAAGAAGATAACGGCGCCGGGCAGCCGGTGCGTGCTATCTGGAGTCCTCTTCACTCCCATGGACGAAGACGGAGGCGTTAGGCTTCTAGCACGCGGCCCGGTGCTACCTCCGATGATGACCGCTGAAGACGACGCCCCGGGACTGCCAGCATGCAGCCCGGTGATACGTCCATAACGTATCTATAATTTTTGATGGTTTTGTGCTAATAATATGCTTTTGATACTCCTTTTTTATAAAGTTTATGATTTATTTAGACTAACCTACTAATAGTTGCAAAAGTGCACAATGTTTTTGTTTTACACTTTGATGTGTAGGAATTATCAAGAATACAAGTGGAAACATTGTTGGAGTCAAATTGGGATTTTTCCAGAAATCTGTCTCAGAACTCTTTTTGAAGATGGTCGCGTTTCGGGTCGAAGACAACGTCAAACGGAAAACTCTTCAGCTATAAAGTTGTTGGAAATTCCGCAACAAATATTCTGGAGATAAAATTTAGCTGATTCCGAGTCCGGACGGGCCTGCTAGACCCGATTTACTACAGCCCAAGATGGGGTGACGGGAATCCGAGAAGTTATATAAAGGGAGAAAACCTAATTCGCCCAAGGCACCTCCACCCACGAATTTGCAGCCGCCAAAGCCACGTTTTTGCCTCCCCCATGGATTTCATATCCATGGAGAGGGCTCCCAAAAAGCCATGAAGGAAGGGGCTAAAGTGCGGTGTTCCCCCATGATACCGCGGCGGGGAAGGAGTCCCCCGTGCCACCACCGCCCTCTTCACCATCTTCACCATCTTCACCATCTTCACCGCCATCTCCATCACCTAATCCTCCTAGTATGCAGTGGTTTATCCTCCTACACACCTCTGTACCGTCCTATGTAAACATGGTGTTTGATGCTATAAGTTATAATCCTATGATATATGTCATGTTTGCGTAGTTTCTTTGTTCTTAGATTGAATAGTTGAACGTATTTGGTTCATTAGAGTTGTATATTGATATGGTACAGTCCTTTGGTGTCCATTATATTTGTGCGCGCATGAATTAAACATCATAGGGTTTGTAGTATGTGTAAAAGGAAGGGGGAGTTCTGCCAGAGTGACAGAAACCTGAGGGCGCGAACCGAAACATTGCACGTATGGGAGTAAGAGGCCCATTAAACTTAAGGCTATGGTTGGGAAAACCTTAATGCATTGTTAGTACTTACGGATGTTTGCTAACAATCCAATCATATAGTACATGTAATTCCAAGTAGTGAAGCGCATGTATATTTAGCCTCTCCCATATAGAAAACGGCATCGAAGACAATGTACCTGATCTATTCGCTATTTAAACTTGGACAAAGCCACCACTATTCCACACTCATGGTTCTGTTAGTTTAGTGTATTTTATTACTGCAGCAATTAGCTTTACTTTGTTGTTATTTATTATAATGCAAAGCTATCTCTATTACTCGTATTATTGCTCTAGTTTTATTTTCTAGATAATGCAAACGTTTAGTATGCGTAGAGTTGTATTAGTGGTTGATAGGAGTTGAGAGAATATTTATCCTACCTTTAGCTCTTTTTTGGGTTCAACACTCTTACTTATAAAAAACTACACACGATCCCCTATATTTGTGGCTTATCACCCGGCAGCATGGTCACTATTGTTAATGATCATGAATCCCACGTCCGAGTCAAGACGCTGCAAGCAACTGGTCCGCCGGAGTGCAGGTCGGCGCCATTCTCGTCGGGCTCAAGACATGCGGCTTTGACTTCATGGCGGGCGCAGGGTGTCGCCATTCTCGACCATGAGCCGCGCTGGCTGAGGCTCTTCTTCATCACGCGCGACGGAGATACATCACCATGCCTAAGCCCGCTAGTGTATGGTTCACGGTTTGCATCGGTGCTAGATGGTCGTGCATGTTGGGACAGTTCTTGACTTTGGTGTTCCTTGGCGCACGAAGCCGCAGAAAGCCAATAGGCACATGCATGCGCTTGCGTGTGAAGGCAGCGCTGCATGCATGCGTATGTGCCCTGCGCATGATCTCGTGCATGTGTGCCCAACGGGTGCAACCTGAGGCGCCCATCGGCGATGTCTATCGCTAGCCATGCGGGACTGATAGACGAACACCCCTTCCGTTCCCGAACGAGGCAAGACGATGTCTCCGACACCATTTCTCCATGAGCTCGTGAGACAGCATTCTCGGTCACACCGACTGCCGTGAACTTGACGTCCGGCTGAGACGAGGTGCTGACCAGACTAGCTGCGCCGACTTGTATGCGTGCGTCGGTCCGACACTGACGCATATCTCCACCGACACTTACTCCCGCGAGGCGTACCCCTTGTGCACCCCGACGAAGCTACTGGTCGTCGAGAAGTCCCAGCTAAGCGGACCCATGCTACTTCAACTCCAACTACATTGACACCGGGCGGGTGTGGCCGGAGCAAAGGCCACGCTACTCGCGACGCGTGTACCGACGAGGAAAAGGGATCTGCCGCCGCCCACACATATGCCACCACCACATCATGCATGGAGAACGCGAAGCGAAGACGACGAAGACGACCACACAACTTAATCGGAGGTGTCTCGCGGCGTAACCTGCGGGAGTAATTAACCGGGTGCCTTTCAAGGCCACGGGAACCAGGAGATCGCAATCGCCACAGTCAGGAAGGCCACGGAGCGCATGTATTAGGGATTTTGTACTTTGTTTCTCCAAGAGATATTAATGAAATGCATCGTCCCCACCTTTATTTTGTGTACTATGGTACACTGGCACACCCACATTTCTTTTTCTTTACCCGGCGCATGAGAAAAACACGCTGCCATCTTCTTCCCCAAAGTAGCACTCCACTACTCTCTAGACGTTTTTCTCGTGTCAAACAGCGGGTGGCCGAGAAGTGTCTCAGGCCAGGCAGCGGCAACGCATTTCTTCCTCCCGGCACGAGGAGGGTTAACTGGTCCCTGATGGGAGGATAAGTAAAGAGGTGAGGCATCCTCGTGAGGCTTCCCCTTTTCCCTTGCTCCTTCTCCCTGTTTCATCATCTCGCCATGTCGGTGCAGGTGCGAGAAGAAGAGGAAGGCGAAGGTAGCGAGGTCCGATTCGGGAGGAGCGCTAGGGCGTGCCATGGGCAGTCTTGCCTTTCCCAACTAGGGGCACACCCCGAGATTCCCTCCCTGTCCGACCGGGAGTGGGCCGTGACGAGGGACAGCTCGGCTGATGAGGGTCTGCCTGACTCTGAGGTGGTCGCAGGAGGCGGTGATGCCCCCTTCTCGAAGATCTTGTGGGAGCGTACGTCACGACCCTGTCACCGGTCCGCCGTGACCAGGGAGAGCCTGTCGGGGAAATCCCCCAAGCCCCGACATCCCCCAAGCCCCCGATGTAGCGGGGCCGAGCGTGCTGGCTTTGTTGACGCCCGAGGGTGGCTCCCTGAGCCGGTCAAGGCGCCTGCGAGGCGTCCTGGCGACCGCCCATGCGGGCTCGACTGGTTACTTGCCAACATCGTTGCAGAAGAGCATCGCCTGGCTGGGGCATGACATCATCTTCACCTAGAGCGGGCCGATCTCGATCAGGCCCAGGAGCCGTGGGGAGCCCGTGGCAAGGCAACAAGCTCCGGGCGCGACCAGGCCCTCGCGGAGTCGCCTCATGAAGCCGCGGGGACTTCCGTGTCGACCGGAGTTCGTGCTCCGCCTCCCGAGGCCTCCTCTGGGGACCTGGCCAGTGTCTCTTATGAATTCTCGGTGCGCGACCGTGCGCTTGCCTTCTCCGAGCGGGATGTCGAAGAGGATCGTCGGAGGGTCGCTCAGAGAGAGCGGGACGTGGCCCTTCGTGAAGAGGCGGTCCGCTTCGCGAGGATGAAGCTCAGTTGGAGAAGAGCCGCCTAGAGGCACTTGAGACCCAGCTAGGGATGGCCCGGGAGAAGCTTGAGGAGCGCATGCTCGTTGTCAACCGTCATAGTGTGAGCACCGACGAGCGCCTCTGCCACTGCTACGCCAAGGTTGCCAAGGAGCGAGAGCAGATGAAGAAGGACAACGAGGTGGTGCTCTCGCAGCTTCGCCAGACCCTTCAAGAGGAATGGCAAGGGAAAGCCAAGACCCAGGAGGCGTGCTACTTGGAGAAGAGGGAAGAGCTAAAGGCCTCCCTCCGCAAGGAGGAGGAACGCCTAGCCCAGGCCCTCGCTGATCTGGGTACCTTGAAGGAGCTGCAAGCCGCTCAGCAAGAGCTCCAGAAGCACTGGAATCTCGGCGGCAAGGTGGAGCGGACCTCCAGGTGCTGGAGAAGGAGAGGTGCAAGATGTACCGGGCGCTTGCCAAGCACGCGTTCGTCACTCTGCAGGACTTCGTGGTAACCGATTTCTACACCGGTCCCCTTGCCGATGCCAGCACGGATGGCGCTTTCTTGGCGCTCTTCAACCGGATCACGGTGGCGTTGGAGGGGAAGGCCTAGCTTTACCACGGGTACCACCTGGACGAGTGACGCAAGATGATGCGGGTCGTGGCGACCCATGTTCTCTCCGTCCTCTACCAATATGACGCCAACTTCTCCTGGAGGGTGCTCTTGGAGAAGGTGACGCACCCTGCGAGGACCCCGCCTAGTGACATCACGCGGTTCAACCATCTCGTGGAGGAATGCGTCGATGAATTCCTACCGATCTTCACGCAGATCGAAGAGGGTGAGGGCTCCGAGGCTGCTGAGTCTTCCGACAATGAAGACGGAGGTTCCCTGCCTGGCTTACCTGGCATCTAGGGGAGTGACGAGCCATCTCTGGGAGACAACGCTTCGGAGCCATCGGCCTGAGGGGCCCTTTTGACTATAATCCGTTCAATGTACATTGGCGTGATGGCCGTGTTTCGGACCTAATGTCTCTTTTGTGGCCTCGTGGTGCGTACTTGTTCGTGCTCTTGTTGAGGGTCTTGTCCTTCCCCTAGGTTTCGCAGGGAGATGTTCGAGGGAGGCTGTTGTGCACCGGGGAATGCGTGCAGTGAGCTCTCGTGGCGAGGTGTAGGCGTTGGGACCTGCAGGTGAGGTGACTTGTTGCTGTGGTCGAGCGGCGAGTTTAGAGCTCCGCTTGCTAAGCCCTTTAGCTTCATGACAAGCAAAGGGGCAGGTGCCTCGGGGGTCGTCCCGTCGTTCTCTTGGGGAGGGGGCTGTCCCATTAGCATGGGGATTTTTTGGTCTTTTGAGGGCCAGGAATCATGGGTGAGGTGACTTGCAGCCGAGGAACGGGCCATAAGTTCAGAGCTCGATGCTTTAGGTCCTAGAGATCTCGGGCCATGGAGAGACAACGCCTCATGCGCCGTTGCTGCAAGGTATGCATACGTATATTTTAGTTAGCAACCGTGGGTGAGGTGACTTGCGGCCGAGGAATGAGTCGCAAGTTCAGAGCTCGACGCTTTAGTCCCTTGGGAGCTCGAGCCGCGGAGGGACAGTGCCTCGCGAGCCGTCATTGCGATGCCTTTTTTTGCCAGGAACCGTGGGTGAGGTAACTTGCGCCGAGGAACGGGTTGCAAATTCAGAGATCGACGCTTTAGGCCCTGGAGATTTTGGGCCGCTAGAGGGAAGTGCCTCACGAGCCGACAGGAACCGTGGGTGAGGTAACTTGCGGACGAGGAATGGACCGTAAGTTCAGAGCTCGACACTTTAGGTCCTGGAGATTTTGGGCCACTAGAGGGAAGTGCCTCATGAGCCGACAGGAACCGTGGGTGAGATAACTTGTGGCCGAGGAACGGGCCGTAAGTTCAGAGCTCCACACTTTAGGTCCTGGAGATTTTGGGCCGCTGGAGGGAGGTGCCTCTTGAGGAGAGCACCGTAGGGCCCGTGCTAGCCCGCGATTCTTCTCGAAGAGGAGATCATAGGCATCACACGTTGTGGCGGTCCCGGCCAAGGACGAGTGCGTCTTGGTCGAGCCGTGTTCCTAGTGCTGCCTCGTTCCGTTAATACACCATACGAGGGTCTCGAGCACTAGGGACCGTGAGTGAGGTGACTTATCACCGGAGATAGTCCGCAAGTTCAGAGCTCAATCCTTTAGGCCCCTGACGTCGACGGGAGCGATCAGGCGATATGTACCATCCCAGCCCCCACTCGTATGATGGATGTACGAGAACGTGGCCATCACGTGGGCAAAAAGAGAACTCAAAGAACGAGTGGAATTCATCGAAAAGCAAATAGGAATCACTAACAACTGCAGCTGTTTCCCTTCCCGAGCACCCTGCCCTGGGGGGCGCGCAAAAATGTCCCGTCGTATAATTTTAAGCAAACTTTGTTTAAATATGAAAAACTTTGTTTAAATACATATCACATCATATAATTTTAAGCAAACTAATATCATCAAATTTGAGCACATAAATTAAATAGTACAAATGTTAAAGATAGAATATATTTCTTTTTTAATATATTTCCAAAAAAATCCAAAGTTAAATGTTAGAGATGTTGTGTTGATCTAATATGTGACATATTTTAGAATAAACATTGAATTTTCATATTCCATAACATGATTAATGAGGAAAATTATTACACATGCTAAAATCGAAATTCTCACTATATACTTGACCTAGAAGCCAACAGGATTTTCTTTTTCACTTTTGTAACAAAATATTTTGTTTTTTCAGTTAAAAGGTTAACAGAACCTCCAACTGCTTACAGAACCATGTTAATTCTAATCACATAATATAAATTTCTAGAGCGATAAACGTTTTACACATATTTAGACATTGCCCTCACATTTGCAAGGGCCACCATACTAGTTACATTTAATAATGGGTCTAGTAATACTAATTTAGTGTCATAAATGTTGCTACATTTTTCTATAAAGTTGTCAAACTTTATTTTTTAAAACTTTGGACAAAATCTGAAACTTATTTTTGGACATCAAAAGACCACCGAGTGAAAAAAAAAGGTGATGCTTCTGCGGGACGGCCTCTTGAGAAGAATAAATAAATCAACTTTTTCAGTGGTACCAAATCTATCATTTCTAGAGACTAATTAAAAAAAAGTAACAACAATATAGTTGAAACAGATGTAGAATCTACCGGTGTCTAGCTCTGGAGATGGATTTAACCAACAAGGTGGACGAAGAAGGCCACATTTTAGTGACGCGGAAAAAATATCTTATCTTTATCTCTCTCAGTATACATCATCTTCATCTTTGAATGTCATGTAGCCATATGAATTGAAGGAAGGTCTGAAGGTCTGAATGTCATGTAGCCATAGGAAAGAAGTTGCGGCCGTCAAGCAATATATAGCGGCCAACTCTCAAGCAACCAACATGCAGCTGCTGGTTCCTCCAGCTCCCAACAGCTAATCTCTGTGACACAGCTGCACAGCTGATCCTCAAGCAACAATAACGCTCATCCCCGAGTTCAAAATTTCGGAATATCTACTACATAGTTCATTTACAGTACAGACGCATTTTTTGGCATTTATTTATCCGCATACATGCTAACTAACCATCAGATGTGCCGCAGACAGTTTAATGCAGTTCTAAGACTGGTTTACGCAATCAGCGGACTGTTTCGACAGCATGTGAACCCGCTCCGCGTTCGTCCAAAAAAATAAGTCCGGTGGTACGTGCACAGCCTAGTCCGTGCCAACCTGATTACCTGCAGCAGGTGTACAGAAACACAGAACATTAATACAGTGCAAGTGACGGTCAAATGCGTAGATGCACCATATATACCACTTTCTAGAGAGAGTTGCGCCGTACCAAAGTACTGGAAGTCCTCGACTGGCTTCGCTCGATACGGAGGCTTCGGATTTGCCTAGTCAGTCGCTGATATGGGGTCTTCGTCGTTGCCGTCGCTACCACATTGCCCTTATTATTCATCACGTATGTCAATCACTGACAGCCCATCCCGATGTGCAACCGCAAGCCTAATAGATAAAGAGCAAGTGGATAAAACTAAGCAGGCAAATGAGGCAACGATCTGACACAGGTAAAAGGAAAGAAACAACCAGAACAGGTTACGCAGCTGATTACCTTCCCGACTCTTTCAAACATGCAAGACCTCTTACCCATGAAAGACCGCCAATGTTAATTATTCTCTTGAGCCTGTGGGAATATGAAGCACTCACGGAGTTATGAAAAAGACCCCAACTAGTTCACATACAAAAAAAAAAATTTGTAAACAAGCTTGTCGAACACAACCCATGATAGTATTAGTTGGCATATGCATGTGGAGTGAGATGTAAGGGTGACAAGTTTTAAAGGGCTGTGCCGCATGTTTCATAAGGACATAGTTTGTGATCATTACCTGAAGTTAGTGGAGCTCCACAAACAAACATCACCGCCCACTGTACCTGTAACTAGAAGTGGAAGACTGGGATAGGAAAGGACGGAACGGACTTCAGACCTATGGGGTAGTGTACGAACACACTTCTTCTTCTGCATGTCCCATATCTTATTTGAAAAATGAGGCATACATTAGTACAAGAAATGTTATATGGGTATTGCATTAATATATTTTTTGAATGAAATAGCAGACCTTGGCAGTCTTGTCATCTGAGCCAGTAATCAAATACTGCTGATCATCACGTGTGAAGAAATCCAGTGATTCCACAGCACCAGAATGCCCTGACAGAGTATACTTACATTTGGTAGAATCAAGACTCCAAACCTGAACACCAATCGTAAGAGCTCGCCATCAAGGTATAGCAGAAAATGAAAAATAATCCATCTTCATTAAGTCAAATTTGGTTTAGCAGAGAAAGAAGAGAGAGAAAGATAAACCTTTATTTTCCCATCATTAGAAGCACTAACAAAACTGTTGTAGTCCTTTGTGTTAAATGCGAGTGCACGGACATCACGTGAGTGTTCCTTAAATGACCGCATGCACTTCCAGCCGAACCAACCGTGGTTGCAGTCCCACAACTTTATTTCTGAACGACATGATGCCAGCACATACGAATGGATTGGATGAATGGCTAGTGAGCAGAAACCATTGCGCACTTTGAAACTCGTGTTTTTTTGCATTTTCTTTTTATAGTTGTACACACGGATGAAATTATCATCAGATCCAACCACAAACCATCCCTTACGTGCGATAAATTTAACAGACAAAGCTGCAGTAAGCACAATCATCTTATTAGCATGTCTATGTATGCTGGAAGAAACTTATGGTAACAAAGGAATCAGAGAGCTTGCCTGTAGCTAACTCTGGGAGTTTAATAGAACCCATACATTTCTTCTGCCAGTAAAAATAAATGAGTCATCTGTTAGTCCAATGCTAAACAAAGAATGGTACATGTTCCAATGCAAATTGAGCTTTTTGTGATTTCCCTTTGAATCACCGACGATAATTCTCATACTATTAAATGAAAAAATTGGCTGCAGGGTTTTCCCCTGAAATGTTTGGTGAAAAAACAATATAAATATAGTACCATGAGAAGAAGAGGTTTTTTTTTGTAAACAAGAACTTCAATACTGCTGACATAGGTTCATGTTCTGGATTCTATCAACCATCAGCAAACATAGGTTTTTCCTGGCTTTTGGCAATCAAGAGAAGCTTTATATGTACTAACTGCTGAGACATACACCGTAACTTGCCTGTGTGTCATAGTTCCATATGTGAACACGCCCAAGATAAGAACCTGTTATAATCCTGTATGACGAGAAGGTATTTAACACTTGATACTCACATACAATGCACTCACTTGAAAACAGAGCTATTATTCAATTGCTCATATTGCGCGAAGCACTCACAATGGCTCTGTCTGGTTTGCATCCATGCAGCGGAAGCTATCTTGTAGATAGGAACGATTATCCTCCATCGATATGATCTGACCAAACAAAATTCTTCTCAAGATTAAAAAAAACACCTCAAAGATGGAAGATCTAGGGAAGAAAAAGCATGCCTTTACTGATGGAGGGATTGAGTGCTACGTCGTCAATGCATGAAACAAAATCAAAACAAAAGGAAGCATCAGTTACAAATCAACTGTTGAAGAAACATTATTTCAATGCCACAACACAATCAGCCGCATAAATGAATTTAGTTGTGATATCTTTCTTGATAATCTCGAATCCTCTACTATCAAATATAGTGTTATTAACTTCTCTCATTTAGCGAGGCTTTCGTGAATGACTTGCTAAGACTCAATATAATACTGACTCGTCTCTAGACTTATTGGTACCACCAAGTTTTGGCTGTGCTGTGTCCTTTTTAGTAAAAGTTTCTCTTCTCCAAAAGTAAATTAATTTATACCCAACAATATGCTATTTCTAAGGCAGCTGAGAAATTTCGAGGTCACCGCTAAGAACTATCAAATATAAATAGGAGATTTCGTTTTGTATAAGGGATATGAAGATCTCAATCGGACGGCTATCAATGTCAAGTTGCTGACTAGGAAATACCTATTTCTAAATTAGTGAGAAATAGCTATTTCTAAGTGGACTGAGCTATAAACACTCAGCCCCTTTATTTTTAAATCGATAAGAAAGAACTATTTCTGAGTCGACTAAGCTGTTGTATCTAGGGATAGATAGTCAAAAGATACTAGGTAGACTAGGTAAAAGACGGATGGCTCAAAGTTCCACAACATATAACGCAGACACAAAGTAATTTTTTCCTTAAAAGTTACAAAATTCTAGTTGTCACATGCTTTTAGTTACAAAATTCACTATATTCTGATTTACATGGTTGTCAAAGTTCTACAGCATATAACACAGCCATGAATCACATTTTAACTTGAAGCTACAAAATTCTAGTGGTCACATGCTTTTGGTTAGAAAATTCAACATTTTCTCATTAACATGGAAGCGCAATCCGAACATTCGCAGACAAAAATTAGGTTAAAAAACTACAATATACACGACCAGAAAGCATATCCAAAATAGATGACTAGTATTTCCACAGTGTCAAATCACTGTGTACAACAACCATTAGGCATATCACTATGTCAAATCATGTTGTACCACCATGGAAATAAATTTGAGTGAGTTTTTTTTCGAGATTCACTAAATTTCAGTGATTTCGGTAGACACCGAAATGATTGCCTTTCAGTCAAAATATTTCAGCCCTTTCAATAATACACTTCTTGCTATGTACATGTTTAGTTGAACAAACAAACCTCAAATATCGTGTCTCCTTGCAGAGCACAAACACCTTTCAGAGTCACCTTATGTACAGTCTTCCCCAACGCTTCCACATTCCGAAAATATTGCATGCACCTGTTTACATCACTAAGAATACTGTAATATGTACTGGTCTGCAGGATTAAATCGACGTTTTTTTCTAGTGGTAGGTTTTCGTGTTTATTCATTATCACTACAAGAGTGTAAGTGGTCCTTGGGTCCACAATGCCAAACATTGATAGGGTGCTTAAGAAGCATGTCTTCTCATCACTTTTCTTCACAAGCCCAAATGCCACCTGCTCATCTGTGTTGTTTGTTAGGTTGAGTGAGCACGAGATTAACTTGTTGGGTTCAAAGCGAAAGACGAGCTCAAGTGGGTAGACGTCAAGAAGCACGCTGGAGCATGGAATTACCTGCAAGGAAAAAGCTCATATAGTCAACATCCCTCCTGCTGAATTCCTACTAAATTATACTGTATACGCTTAACTAATTCACGAAGTTCATATTGAACAGGCAGTACTATAGTTATATATAGAACTACTGGTCAGGTCACTTGCTTGCCGTGTCTCACTGAAATCTTTTGCTGCCTCTTTGTGATTCTGCCTGCCTGTGCTTAACATCCTCAAGGGCGGTGGCAATAAACACTCCTGGGATTTCTTCACGTCCCCCACTGTACCATCTGTCTTAATGTTGGACATGTCTTCAGTGATACTGTGCAGTCTGAGTTCATTGCTTACTTTGGTGCTCTCTTCTGCATTAAAAACAACATCCAAGTTCATTGCATCAACCACGCCACTCTCTTTAATGAACATGTTTGTAGTTATATCGTCAGCTGAAAGACCATCATTCACTTTGGTGCTCCACACAATGAACTCAACAGTACGCTGCATATCGCGCGGTGCCTTATGCTGCGGATGCAATGTTACATCGACAGTACAATTGGATCGTGGCGGCACAATGTCTTTGTTTGGCCGCATGCAGTATGGAAGGGGGCTCATCTTTTGGATGTAGAAGGCAATGTAAGCATCTGTCCGGTTGTTTAGCTTAAGTGAGCATGATATCGACTTCTTAAGCTCAAAAGGAAAATGTAGTTCGAGTGGCTCAACACCAAGCATATCATCCTCCGAGTAAGGGCTTATCTGCAAGAAAAGATTAATCTAAAATCAACCTTCAAATTAAATTAATATTATACTATTTCATTTCTAATATGTTCAACACAATGATAAAATGTTAAATATTAAAACCACATTCGAAGACCGTGAGACTATATAAGGAAGAAGAGGTCTTCGACAAAAAAGGAAGAAAATAAGGAGAACCAGATATTAAAGCTAACTAATATGGATCTTGAGGATACATGGAGCATACGTGCTTACCTGCCCAAACTTATATTCACAGGCATTGCTGATTGTCCCATCAACCCTGTCCATTTCTCTGATATCATGTATCAGATCCCATATAAAAGGCCGCTTGGACGGGTCAATTTCCTGGCAGAGCAACCCAATTTCCATGCATTTTGCTACTTGTTGGTAAACCAATGGTGTTTCCGTCGCTAAATATTTCCATCTGTGTCTCCATCTTCTAAGAACCTGTCATTACACATTAGATGACAAAAAATAAAGCTAAAGGTGTAACCATAATCTCAAGATGCACGCTCATCCATTTGAGCTTATCACACAGCCCATGGGTGCCTCCGATTATGGGGCTAGCGGCGGGATGCTGACATGTACGACAAAACCAGCTTGGACACATATCTCTCTACAAAAAGTTAGATGAGATTCTGGATGCTTAAAGTCATGCAAAGTGCCTGTATGTGGGCATGTAGTAAAATCGCAATATCTCTCTCACTTTACTTTCTGGTGTTGTGCACGATACTTCTCTTTATCTTACTTACCTAGATATATCATACAATACCATAGCATACAAATTAAGTAGTATTCAGGAAATCGTAACAATATAAGGAAGCAGAGGTTTAGGGTATTTCTATAGGGGACCATTTCCACAGTAAGATAAAAGCACTCTTACATTGTTCTTATTATTATCGGGGATAACCTTGTGTCCTGTCACCAATTCAGTGATTATAATGCCCAAACTAAAAATGTCTGATTTGAATGACATCTTGCCACTATGTAGGTATTCCGGAGCACAATATCCACTGCATATGAAACCGATAGATTGATGAATTATGGTAGAAGAAAATGTAAGACAGTAAATGCCATAAAAACATCGGTTCTTTTGATGTATAGCTCACAGTGATCCAAAACGGTCTTCGCTCATGGTTTGTGATTTTTCATCGAGTCTTGACAGACCAAAGTCCGTAATTTTCGGCACCATATGATTATCTACTAGTATATTGGCCGGTTTCAGATCCATATGATATATATGCTTTTCCTTGTGCAGATGATGCAACCCTTCACAGATTCCCCTGATTATTTGGTAACGTGTATTCCATTCAAGTCCCCTTAATTCATCTGCAGAAATAAGACCAGCAGGAAAGCATGAAATCTTCAAACATTTGATTTGTTCATGCTAATTGCACACTGAGTGAGATATAGCAACATTTTGTATCTGTCCAGTCTATCCCTTGCTGTCGATAGTGAAGCAACAAGTAGAAGTGAAATAAAAAAGATAATTATTCGAAGACAAGAGCTGCTTCATATACGAAATTGACATACCGGTGATATATTTTTGTAGGCTTCCGTTGCTGATATACTCAAAACAGAGCAATCTTTCTCTTACCTCAGCATAAATATGTTGCCTTAGTCCTTCAAGTTTTATAGCTGTGTGGTCTGTGCTAGCACAGAAGCCAAGAAATCGTACTATATTTTGATGGCGAACAGTCAACAGGCTATCAACTTCGCAATAAAACAGCTTATCGTCGATTGAATGGTTGTTCCTTATCCTCTTCACAGCAACATTACCATTTGGAAGGACACCCTGTTTAACTTCTCTTGTGAGCATTTAGAGCAATTTTAGCCCTGTTGTAAGAAAATTTAATGGAATCGTGCAATAAAAAGATGGTTAAAACTGAATATGTAGTACCCAAACTAAGAGCACAACTTTTTATTCAGAGAGAGACTACAAATTAGTCAAACCCAAACATGCATATTTCTCACACATGCTAGGAAAATGTCTGAGGCTCTCTACCCACACTTATAGAGGTGAACACTTTCCCGCTTAAGACATGGGTGCTTGTACTTCAAACATGGCACACTGTATCAATCCAACGTACTAAATAGGTTATCCTCCAAAGAATCTGATTGGGCAATATATACCACCAAAATTAAGTGGTATTTTGGAGACATATTACATATATGTAACAAGTGTAACAAGTAAGTAACTATGATATTTACTAGTTTATCACTGAGTCTTCACATAGTTTGGCAAAAATGGAGGCTCCACATAGGACAAAAGCATATTTTCACAGTTTTCGGGAATCTTCAAAGCTTCCTACATCTACATTGTTGGATGACATTTAGACATGTAAAATTTAAGCCCAGAAATAAGTCCAGCGGTGTTTATACAAAAGAAAAAACTGCTGTGCTAACATTGCTGGTCCTTGTTTGTTTACAGCAAATGGATATATTTTGGCCAGAATTTGCAATTTCACACTACACCCCATAATGTACATTGTGAAGTTGGCAATTGTTTCACAAAATCTGGGGGTATTTTTCTAATTATTTGAAACATCTAGATGCAAATAATGGGGCATTAGATAATATGCACTCATTTTGTATTACTGCATTGCTACCCTTGATATCTTTAGGTGCTATATGCTTAATTTATTTTAAAAGTAAACATACCTTATACACGATCGCAAATCCACCCTGACCAATTATTCGATCTTCAGAGAAATGTTCCGTGATGTTCTTCAAAAGTGCAAATGGCAGATTTGTCGGTTTCGCACTTCCGTCAACTATACGCTCCAGAATATCAGGTTCCATCTATCTGTTTTCAAGCAATTGCATTATAAACTTAGAGAATTGTAGGAAAGAATAGTATGTTCCTAATAGAGCACAGTTGCAAGGGAGAACTACCACAATGAGAAGACTAGTCATTTCCCCACAGCATGACAATTGCAAAAAATTATATTAAAACTTTTGTGCCAACTAATATTTATGGCAACACTGCTCTACATATCCTACCATGAATTTGGTTTGATATTAAAATAATTCAGTATTTTATTTTAAATAATTTAACATTTGACAATAATGATTCTCACAAGACGATGCAAGCAAGCATTCCAAGAAGAACATACATGGATCACAAAGTACAAAGTACAAATTGGAATGCATATGTGCAACGATGTGACCAATCCCTGCATCAAAGATATGTAAAAGAAGTGCTTGAAGGTTTCGACCAAAGTACATATGAAAGAAAAAATTATGCTTGTCAAACTGAGACAATTACTCCTTCCGTACTGTCTAAAGACCTAAACTCCCAGGTGGTTCCGAACAGAGGTTGCGCTCAGAAGCAAACTCGACACAAGAGCTGAGAGCCAAAAAGAGCATAAATTCACATGCAGATTCTGGATGTCCGTGAGACAGTAGAGGTTGGGGTTGTATCTACTAATTAAGATGCCCACAGCAAGTTTGTTCTAAGAGCAAATTGGATGTTTACACACAAAAAAAAACACGTAGCTTAGGCACCTACTATTAGGACAGATAATTTCCACTGAAAAGATGTAGTGGACTATTTTGCCTAAAAATGATACTCCCTCAGCATCCCTTACCTTTTGGATAAATCTGTACAGTTAAGCGTTAATCATCTGATTCAGTAGAAAGTACTGTACGGTCGCTACAAGCTAACAATTCATAGTCCTATTTCGTTGCTTTTTCAGATCTGATGGTTGTCAACATATTAAAAGGAACCAATAAACTCGAGGATGGTTATTTGTTCCAATGGTATTCGCAAAAAAGAGCTGAATCACTAACCTGAAAAGGAGCTGAACCCAATGGTGTCAAAGTATTACAGCTGCCGGGAAAATCCAAGGAGAAGTGCAGGGAGATCAGACTGGAACAGCTGGTCGAGGTTGCACAGGAATGAAGAGAGGGGCAAGAAAAGGCATCAGGTATAGGCGAGGTGCATTGACTTTGAATTGTTACCCCGCCTCGCTAGTGGGTAGTGAGAGTGACAAGCAGATCTCGAGACGTTAAGTAAGTAGGCTAGTACTAGTAGTGGTGGGCAGTGAGAGTGACCTTCAAATATTGATTAAGGAGAATAAACAAACAAACGTAGAGACTGGACTGCACAACTAACAACTTCAGTTAAGGACAATGGAATGGATAACAACTTCAGTTAACATGTGGTGGCTGTCAGGTGCATGTGCAGGTAAGGGTAACCACGCTAGCTAGCTAGGTGAGCACTAAAATACGGAGAAAACTGATAATAATCTCTGTAAGCTCGTGAAATGAGCAGCTCGATCTGCCTGTGTGTATGCCTGAATCATGAGCAGAGCAGCTAGTATACTGAGCGTGTGTAGAACAAGCGGACGCGACGAGGCGGAGAACATGAGGATACCTGCGGTCGATGCCGCCGGAGGAGCTCGAGGACGCGCGCAGCCGCCTCGTACGCCCGGTGCGGGCATGGCCCTGAGATCCGCCGCGGCGGATACGTAAGGTCGGACCGCATTGCCCACCGCCCCGCAGCTCCGTCGTCGCCCGCGTCTGATTTGGGGGAGAAGCAGCAGCACGGGCACGTGTGAACAGGCGAGAGCACGGCGAGGAAATGGGCTGGCTGAGGTGAGGACACGGGCTTTATTTTTAGGGGTGAAACGAGGCCCAGCTCATATGCTCACCCGGATCAAAACTTCCCATCTCCCAGGTCCTCCTCACAATGTTCACTTAAAAACAGCCAAACTCTCACTTTTACTACAAACGTTCCATTTTTATTACAAAATATTCCGCTTTTGTTACATGTCGCAAAAAAAAGGTACTAATGTAGCAAACTGATTTCGTCGAAGACTTTCGCCGGAGACCTCGCCGGATACTGCATAGCAAAACAATTGCGCTTTTGTAGCAAAATCAGAAAACCGATGGAGCAAGGTGATTATGCTAATGTAGCAAAAGCCTGACTTTGCCAGAGACATCATCGGAGCAAAAAATGTAGCAAAAAAAATTCCATATAGCAGCGTCGCTCGCCGCATGTAGCAACACCACAAGTCATATGTAGCAGGTCCGGTCGCCACGTGTAGCAGGACCGCTCGCTGCAGGTATCAGCGCCGCTCACCGCAGGTAGCAGGTTCGGATGCCGCAGGTAGCAACTACTGTGGCTGTAGGTAGCAACATCAGAAGCCATATGTAGCAGGTTCGGTCACCGTGTGTAGCATCATCGTCGTCCGTCTGCACATGTCCGACGAGGCCCTTGACAGAGGCGCCTCGATGCCTGCCTGCAGGTAGACAGGGGTAGCAGGGCAACATCTGGTTGAGGA
The DNA here is from genome assembly GCA_910589775.1 of Avena eriantha. Classification (NCBI taxonomy): domain Eukaryota; kingdom Viridiplantae; phylum Streptophyta; class Magnoliopsida; order Poales; family Poaceae; genus Avena; species Avena eriantha. The sequence continues at coordinate 5,543,182 of OU342744.1, forward strand.
AGAAGGCCGGGGCAGAGATCGGTGGCGGCTTTCGGCGAGCTTTAGGGGAGGGCGACGGCCTCCGGCGAGCAGCGGCGGGGGGTGGAGGCCCATGGTGGCTCGGCAACGGGGAGCTGCAGGGGCGAGTGCGCGGCGGCCGGAGCTATGGGGGGTACGCGGCGCCGTGGCCAGAGCTGCCCAACTCGGAGGGGCGCTGCACAGATGCAGGAGGAGGAGGTCGGTGTGCGGCGCCCGGAGTTCGTCGGAGCTCGGAGCGGCCGCAGAAGAGCTTTTTTCCAGCAGCCTCGTCCGGCGGCGGTCGAGTGCGCGGGGCGGCACGAGATTCTGACGGCGCGCGGCCACGCGGCGCGGCCTGCAGCCAGCGAGTGACGCGGCGCGCCGACGCAACCTGCGGGGCAGTGCGAGGAGCGTCTGCATATTGTACAGAGGATAAGGAGGTTGTGTGTAAATAGTGGGAGCACCGCGCGAAACAGAAACAGAGTGACCCGGGGGATCGGAACGCGCGATCCGCCAGGGGTACGGTATCATGTTCCTATGAAAAAGAAGATACTTGGTAAATGTAGCCACGGTGAGTAAGTAGAACCCATCACTCTTCCCTCTCAAAAGAAAAAGTAGAACCCATCACTCACTCATCAAGGTCGCCTACTAAGTAGCAAACCCTCGTCCGTCAATAATCTGGTTCCATCAAGCAAACCCTGGCGTAGAATTCGTACCAATAATCCCTTCTTAGTAGTATTGAAGAAGCAAAAGCGTTTACCAGACCATCCATACATCGCGTGGGAGTAGGTAGGAACCAAATCGAAATTTCGCCTTCTTCCCGCCCGCATCTTTTCTCCCATCGTGAGATTCAAAATTTTATTTTTCCAGAAAACTCTCGAAACCTTCTCCTATAAGTAGGCCCCCACCGTCTTCTACCGCGTGCGGCTTGGCGCGTGCGACCGACGGACTTAGACTTACGTATTAAGGCAAAGTGAGGGTTACCACTTCTAGCAAAGTCATCTTGTGACATAGTTTTGCCACTTGTGGTATTACTACCCATAGTGGTCTTGCATTTTGCTTGTGTGGGCTTGTACTTCTTCTTCTTCTTCTTCTTCTTCTTCTTCTTCTTCTTAGCCTTGGACACATAGCCAAGACCCCTTTTCTCATTATTTGACATTTGCTTTCTTAGGAGATCATCAATAGACTTGTTTCCTTTGGAAAAGGTAGCTTTTGCAAGCTCCCCCTTCAACCTAGCTTTTTCTTCAAGAATGTTCGTACTATTGAATGAAAATACTAGGTGAAGCAATATTAGTCAACTGAGTTTGAAGTTGTTTATGAGACTTTGTGAGAGTCACGAGATCACTTTCCAAAGACTTGTGAGCCTTGTTAAGCTTCTCATAATCCTCGGCAAGTTTGTCATGAACAACACCAAACTCAATCATGTCATTTTTAGCCTTTTTATACTTAACAATGGCATGATCACGTTGTTTAATGAGTTTGGCTACAATTTGATCATTTGCCTCATCGAGGCCTTCAAGTTTTTCTTCAAGAGACACCCTAGAGTCTTGTTCTTCTTCTAGAGCATTAGTTAGAGCATCCATCTAAAATAGATGCTCTCTCCCAAGTTTGCATCTATCATCAAGGAGCTCTTGTGTCTGAGCAAGTTGGTTCAAGAGATAACCAATGATGGATGCATGAAAACTAATCAAACATGGGATGATAAAATTCAAATGAAAAAGAAAACGTAGCATGGGAAGATTCTGCTGTTATTGCGTGTTTATAATATACAGTATCATGCTATTAGTATGATAGAACATGTATATCATTTCTTTTAGCAGGCTATTTTAAACATTAATTTATATAGAGGAGCTTAGCTTTGTTGCCATAAGAACACCACCAAAACTGCAAAAACGGCGACAATAAGTTGGTAAATCATATCATCTCTTGTTTTCTTTTCATCGTGAAAATAACAACCCCATGTTTTCTCAAAGGGGTTCAATATCTCTTGTTGGCCAGCTGCTTGAAGTTGATGGGTGAAGTGAGCTGGGCTGGGCCGTCGAACAGAGCTTGGGCCCCAAGCTTAGCAGCACGCTGGGTGGAGTGGACCGAGTCCCAAAACAAGTACCTATCTCGGTTGTGGCATAGCGTGGCGTTCCTCACGCAGGGCCCCTCCGCACCCAACCTCCCACTCCCACAACACGCGCTGTCTGAGCTCACAAACCCTTCATCCAATGCACAGGAAGTAAAGAATTGACAAAGGAATTAGTAAACTTTGGACCCATAATTTGGCAGAATCACCATTGTTTTTGGTATGGGCTCGAGATATTGTAAATACGCATACCGGTTGAATGTGGGCTATCCAAGCTGCCCTGGGAGGAGGCAAAGGTGTCCGCGAGGGAGTAGGCGAGGCCAGGGAGGTTAGGTGCCAAAGAAGCAAGGCCAGACTTCACGACCGCGCCGAACCCGGCGGCGTAGTGGTTCAGGGCGTCGTTGCATGCTCCCGTCGTGTTCAGCACACGCACCAGTGGCACACACCCCACGGGGCCCACGTTGATGATCCGGAGTTTTCTAGCGCCCATCCCATACAGATCCTAACACCAAAGAAACCGTGAACAAGTCTAGTTATTGTACAACGTTTTGCTATAAATGTTTCAGATATTCATATATGCAAGCTAATTTATTCAATATCTCCCCGTTTTGGGTCCTGTTTCAGTAGAATACGTGCACTGGTCAAACGGCTAGCACCATCGATTTATAGACATTCAAAAACTCAGTTGACTTAGGTGTAGAAGGACCATACTACCCCCTCCGTTTTAAAATATAAGATGTTTTAACTTTATGAAAGAAGTGTACCTAGACCCCTTTTAGTGTGTAGGTCCATGTAGATTTGAAGTGAACGAAAGGAGTCTAGATATATTGTTTTCATAAAACTAAAACATCTTATATTTTAAAACGGAGGGAATATATGTATCTTAGCGCTGATTTTGCCAAGGTGGTTCCCGAAAATAACAAATGGTTAGGAAAACAGTTGGTTACATACGGTAATGGCTGCGGAGAAGTTGGAGAGAAGGGTAGTGTAGAGCGCGACGGCATCGGCTTGTGTGTTTGGCATAGTCTGGAACATGTCGTTGCCGCCGATGCTCAGGAGGAAGAAGGAGTTGGCGAGGATATCGGCCACCTTGCGGCTACCCGCTGCATCCTCCATCCCGGCCTTGGTCGATGCAAAGTAGCGTACTTGCTTTGATAGGGGTATGTTGTTTCCTGCGTTCTGCAACAAGCACACTTTCAGTACATTGCATTTATCTTACATACCGTTGAACTAGAAGCGAACAAATTCATCAACAACGTCAATGACCCATTCTACATATTCTTTTTGACAAATTCTATGGAACAAAAACTAGTGTTGATAGGTCCGTCCAACACAACTTGACCATGTCAATGTCTAATTGTCTAGTACCATGCGTGCAATATTAGTGTGTATACTGGATATGCACTTTGGCTCACAGGACTAGATGTTTCCGGTGCGAATAACGTACTATTTTAAAATGTCAAACAAATATGAAAAAGTCTCAAGGTGTACAGGTACCTATTCTAGCGCGCATATAAAGTTTCAAGGAAAACGAACGTTTTATGTGACCCGTGCAAAAAATATATAATTTTCGGTGTTATAAAATGTCTTTTTATGATAGCCTTTTTGTCTTTTTTATATTCTTAAGAAAAATATTTTTAAAATGTAAACCTTTTTATATGTATTCCTTGAATGGAGAATTTTATTTTATTTCGCAAAAAAAAAAAATGAATGGAGAATTTTATTTAAGAAAGGGCGTTTTATTACTTAAAAGGCTTAAACCTTACACCTGGCTTCTCCATAGCTAGGATACACACAGTCGCAACATTCCAAGACGAAAATAGACGAAATACACGTAATCTTCAAGAGAAGTACATAATGTGTAGTCTCGAGCCAAAGCACAGCCTCCCTGTATATATACTTTTTCAGAACACCTTTGTTTATTTTTTATAAACGGAATATATTAATATCGTGAAGATATCAAATATACCCAGTCTCTGCAACAACGTAGTACCCTAACAGTCCTATGGATGCACATAACCAAAAATAAACACCTTTGTTACTACCACGTCCATTCCAAAATGTAAATGCTTATATTTTGGAACGGGGAACGGAGATAGTATATGAGATGGTCTCCAAAGAGTAAATTTAAGCCACTCTTACAGTTGAGTCGAGGATCCCAGCCCCTGCCGAGGCGTAGCTGATTCCTTTGGTCAGAGCGCTCAGGACGATGTTGTTGCGTTTTTTCAGCAGGAGGTAGGCCACAGGGCTCCTCTTGAACCCCAGGTTTTTTGCTGCATACATCCATCAACCATGTTAACATAATTATGAACACGTCATGATCCTTATGTCTATAGTTCTGTTACATCGTTTAAATATACCCATGAAGTCAAATACATATACCGATGAAGTCGGCGACGTTGTAGCCATTGCTGAACCGTCCTGTCGGCCTAGGGCCGCCGGGGAAGTCGACACCATAGAAGGGTACGTTGGCCCTAGGCACACCCTTTCCTGGCAGGTGGTTGTTGTTGCCCACGTCCAGCGTTGAGTCCCCCAGCACAAACACCGCCGGCACCACGGGCCGTGCCGCGCCGGCGCTGGCACCAAAGACGCCTACGAGCGCCACCAGAAGACCGAAGAGGATGACGACCTTCATGGCCGCGAACACCATTAGCCTTGTGTACGTGTGTTCAAACTAATTGATGATGATCGTGATTGACTTGATGGCAAGGAGCCGGCGAGGTAGGTGCTTACTTATAAACCGGAGAGAGTTCTTTCATCGATTGATAAGACCAACTATGGATACCGACTCGTCCGGGCCTTCTTGTACCACATATATAGAGACATGGAGTACTTTACAGTTCGCCGGATTAACTATGGATACAAACACATTTGAACGTGTGATGATTCAATTCTTCCCCGTTGGAGTGTCCGCTGCCGAGCTCCTTGTCAAGTACTTCCTCCGTTTCATAATATAAAATGTTTTAGCTTTATGAAAGGAGACATCTTATATTATGAAACGAAGGGGTATCTCTCAATCTAGCTAGCTAGAGATCAATGACGACCATGTCGTCCTTCAATTTATTTTATCTATTTATAGATTTTTAACAGACCGTTACATCCTTAGAAAGTGACAGCTCAACAAATACCAGTTTAGCAGCCTAGCTAGCTTGCTCCAGCAATATAAAACGGTCTAGTTACACTTTCAGTCTCCACCTTTTTTCTCGCGAAATTCCACCAATCTATTAATAATCATCAACAACAGTATAAAAAGACCTAAAGGTTATAAAAATTACAATTAGGTCACTGGACCACCTAGTGACGACTACATATACTAGCGCGAGCAGAAGGCGCGCCGCTGTCCTCGCCCCTTAATCATCGGAGCTGGGCAAAGTTTGTCGCAGTAGAGCTTGTTGTAGTAGACATATGGGAAGCCGTTGTGCTAAGACCACAAAGGACCCGCGTACTAGAGCAGCAACCATCGCTAATGAGGACATCCGTAGATCAGAGGAGACTGACTTGAAAACAAACAACGAACACGAAAACGGTTAGAATCCAAGAGATCCACTAGACAAATGACTCCACGCACCCTCCATCGGGGCTAGATGCATCATCAGAACAAGCATAGAGTGGAAGAACTTTATTCTAACTTCAGGACATAGTCGTTGCCTCAACATCCCGAAGAACACACTAAATACAGGTGAAACTAAAAATGAAAAACCTCCCGCCGGTGAGAGGCCATGGTCCGCCACACCTCCAAGACCCTAGGGCCACCGGAGGCGGAGCGGAGCCCATGATGTAACTGGCGAGGGGTGCGGAACCCTAGATGGGTTTTCTGTCCTCACGTCACCTCTTCTTGGCGGCGGTATGTAGCCAGCCTCCACCTTCTAAGGCTCGTGTACTCAACGATTCATATGCAAGTCTGAGCTGGATCGTTCAGCTTGGAGATAATGGATATGAGTATGATGTGTGCACTGGTTAAAACAATTTATTTTTCTGTCGACGCACTCTGCATTTAACATTGTCGCCCTAATTGTATATGCAAAGTTAACAATGTATTAGCTGTCTCATGCATATGGATGGCTCTGTTATGTTCACAAAAAATATTGTTTTTAGACATTGACATGGTTTTATGAATGAGTTTTGCTTCGGTGTCCTTCCCTCTTCCCAGACTTAAAAACTAAAAACACATTGATGGTCAGGATTAGCTGATACCCCTTCATGCCTTCCAAACCGACGGGTTATTGATTACTCCTGATCGTCCTTAAGTTTTTAGATTCTTAAGTTTGTGAGGAGGGGGAGGACACCGAAGTACACCTCTGAATGAATTTAACTTTGCATAGTATTTTTTGTGGTCGTATGTCTCTAATAATCATGGTATGATAATGTTTTGAAAATACTTTTTGAGAAGAATCTATGTATGTGGTTGACAAGTTTCCATTGAAATATTGAAAATAACTCCACGTTTCCTATAGCTTATATTGCACAAAATTAAAGAAAGTGGAATTTTCTAGTGTTTGAAAGTTTTTGGTATGTTGGTCCAAAAAATAAGCATGTATTATAGAAAAAAAAACAATTCGAACATTTAAAGGAACATTTATTTTTTAACATACATATCACCTGGGAACCAATTTGGAAGAAGTGCTAGAAGAGCACCAAACACTGTGACGAAAGAATATATGTATGTGATGAGTACAAGTGATAGTAACTATATCTACTTAGATTTTCTCAAATGACAGTACCTCTATCTACCTGGATTGTTGCTCCTAATAGTGACGACACAAATGGTAACAGATTGATCTAGTGAGCCAATACTTGTGTGGCCCCTTAGCAAATTTGACCAAACAATTAGTCTCGCCAAACTAGAAAGGACAGATGAGGAGATTCATTAGAGGATAACTTAATGACACATTAAAATGCTCTGTTAATTTTGTTACACTTCACTTGACGGTGTTTTACAGTTCACCAATTTGTATATATACTCCAACATGTGGAGGTGTGATGCCTCCCTCGGAAAACTTCTGCATGTTGCATCGGCGTGGTCCGTTGGCGCGTCTCCTGTGTGAGCTCATTGTCAACTTTTTTAAGGGAAATCCACCATGACAACTCAAATAAACATACATTCCTTGCCAAGTGGCCAATATAATAAAATCAGGCGGATCCTCATACCAAGTAATTTACCGAGGTCCCTCCGCAATACAAGCCAGATTATGGGCCACTATATTACTTCCCCATGCAAGTTAGTTGTTACTGCTACCGAGGAGGGAAAAGGGAGCTGGGAATGAGCATTGATACCTTGCGGCACGGATGCCCTAGGAAACCTAGATCCTGGCCTGGTCGATACGAACTAGCACACTTGCTTCGTAGCAGGATGTTGATCCCCGCATTCTACAAGAACAACTTTAGATTGACTTGGGTTGGTGTATATGATTGGATTGGGAGGTGTTTCAGAGCACCACATGTGACTTTTAGACTATCATGAAGATACTTGTGTGTATATATATATATGTGTTGTTGGGGGTGGGGGTTGGTAGGGGTGGACAGTAACCGGAAGTTCAAAAATATCTGCAAGCGCTCCTTAGCTCACCCAGCTCAGCTCTACTTGTTAACTTATATTAGTCGATCATTTCTTATATTGTTCTTCTTAATAAACTTAATAAACAACCTTAATAAACGCGGTAAAGAGCACTCTCACGTGTAGGTCGATAAGTTCATTAATAGGTAGCACTCATGTCCCTAAAAAAAATAGGTAGCACTTATGTCGGCCTAGCCCATCTAGTTTGATCCCAGCCCATTAGTTCATCTTAACCCATGTTATACCTACACACTCCTTCCAAATTCCCTTTCTTTCTAACATGATTGCTATGAACAAATTGAAAGGACCGAAAGAACTAGCGACTAAGAGCTCGCAATAGGAAAATGCACAAATTGGCGAGATCTCCATTGACGATAGACCATGAGCTTTTAATCGAAGTGCCTATCTAAAGCCCTAGATTGCTAGGATAACAAGCTAACAAACTAGTTGCTCGTTAGTCCACCCCTGGCAGAGTAATTGTGATTGTCAACTTGAGGTTAAAGGGAACCTAGGCACGTGGACACATCCCAAATTGAGCATCACCAACATGTCCAGCTGAGGTGTGACTTAAGTAACGAGCATGCATGCCTAGTTCAATCCCTTGTACGAGCAACCAAACACAAGGGAGTAGTATGTCGCGGGTCTTGTTAGCCCACTTCCAAAGGAGGAATGAGTTTATACCAAGAAGTCAAGAACAATAGATACTTCAAAAAACGGAACAATTCGTATGTGCTGGTTGCTGGTTTTCGCTGATCTTTTTTCTGGAAATGGGCATTCTATTACGAATAGTAGTAATGTTTAAATCCGGCCTCTACATAATTAGGATGCACATAGCTGACAAATATCCGAAAATAACTAGAAAAAGCTAGGCGATCAGTACACCAAAGTTTGTTTGTCATGATGCCTACAAGGATGGAAGACCAATTCTCAGATCACGCTGCCATTGAAGTTAGGAAAAAATATCCCTCTCTGTATCCTCCAAGCATGTACATTCCTCCGTAAATAGGTCACGAAACTCCACACGTTGTAGAGATGACCATAAGCGGAGAGTAGCCGTACTCCGGTAGATAACTGTAAGTTAGTAGGCAATTTATTATTAAAATCTTGTTATTTCTACAAAGCCATAGCAACCAAATAATGGCAAGCGCTCTCACCCTAAACATAATATTGTACTTATCATTAATCCCATATAACCAGTTATAAAAAAATATTATCACCGATCGTTGGGGAGCTAAACCAGACACTACTTGGATGATTGACCATATAGATCGAGCAAATTTACATTGGAAGAATAAATGCTTAATCATCTAATCTTGATGTCAAAAAACACACTGTTTACTTCCTTGACAATTTCTTTTAACAAGATTATCTTTAGTAAGAATTTCTCCTCGACAAAGATATTATGCGGATATTTTCGTTTTCAGAGCCATCTTCTTTTTCCAAATTTTCTTATTATCATCATCGACTGGTATATCAGAATGTATCAAAGCTCTATACATGGAATCGACTGTGAATTTACCATTCACTAGTAATTTACATTTATACTCATCAGGACCTTCCAATGCAATCGTAATACAAGATAATTCCAAGATTCTAATCGAGTTCCAATGAGATCTCTTCTATGTTCAGAGGATTCGATTCGATTAATATAGAAATTGTATTCCCTTTATGTCTAACAATAGCGTGCAGAGCTGGATATTATTCTTGCAAGGTAGCGTGGCCAAACCACTTATCCTCCCAAAAGCGTATCTAAGATCCATCCTTGATATTAAAAGTACTAAAACGGAAGAAATGTTTTTCAGATGCCATGAGACCAGCCCAAAAGTGTGAGTCACCAGGTTTTCATAACATTTGTGACAGTGCTTTTGAGCCAACATATTTTGTCCACGGAATGGTTTTCGCTGATACACAACAAAACATGACGACATACTATAAAACAAAATAAAACCTTTGTCAACTCCAAAGAAATCATATGTAACATTTTAAAAGATGATAAGCTTCGAAGTAAAATAATCACACGACACAAATCTTCAAGCACCAGCAGGTGGTGGATACATGCACAGTATCTCCGTGCACTAGATGTTATCAACTCACCATCTTGATAAAAATAGTGTACTCCAAATTGTTTACGCAGACTAATCAAGAACCAAAATTATAGAACTGAAAATGGACCTTGGGGTAAAAATATATTTGAATAAACATAGAACGACCTGGCAAACAGGAATGGGAAGAATCTGTGCTTAGCTTATTGCATTTTCACAGCCTTGTTGTTATCCAAAAACCAACAATGAGCCAACACCATAATAAATTGGTAAACCAGTTATACCTATTTTTTCGTCACAATAAAAACAACCGTTATTGTTGTTCTAGGAAATCAATATCTCTTTTGTGCTAGCTGCTTGAAGCTGATGGGTTCTGTAATTTGGGCTGAGCCGTCGAACATTTGTTTGGCTGACAGCTCAGCGGCCCGCTGCGTGGAGTGGACCGCGTCCCAGAACATGTAGGCATCCCGGTCAGCACATAGCGTGGAGTTCCTCTTGCATAGGCCGCCCTCTGCGCCCAGCCTCCCGACCCCGCAACACGCGCTGTCGGCATTCACAAAGCCTACATAAAAGTAGTAATCACGTGTAGTATATCAATACAAGTGTGACACAAATAAAAAACATAGCATCCATAAAGTTCAAAACTTTGGTACAACCATCACGGTTCTGGCTCAAATCATCGAACAACAACACATACCAAGTGACCGAGGGTTGGCGAAGACGGCTTTCGTGGCGGCGAAGGAATCGGCAAGGGAGTAGGAAAAACCTGGAAGCGTGGGTGCTAGGGCGACGAGGCTAGACTTCAGAGCAGTGGAAAACCCGACGGCCATGCGGTTCATGCCATCATTGCAGGCACCGGTTGCGTTGAGCACACGCACATGGGGAACGCACCCTACCGGGCCCATGTTAATAATCCCGAACTTCCTCGCGCCCATCCTGTACAGGTCGGTGATTGCAGCTGAGTAGCTAGAGACGAGGGTTGCGTAGAGCGCAACGACGTCGGCTGGAGTCTTAGGCTTTGACTGGAACAGGTCATTGCTACCAATGCTAAGGAGGAAGAAGGAGTTGGCGAGGAGTGTGGAGACCTTGCGGGTGCCCCAGGCAGTCTCCATCTCGGCCTTGGTCGATGTGAAGTACTCCACCTGCTTTGACAACGGGATGTTCTCTCCCACATTCTGCAATAATTGAGTTGTTAGTAAATAAAGTAACTACTCCCTCCGATCCATATTATTTGTCGCTTGTTTAGTTATAACTTTGTACTAAATCAGCGACAACTAATATGGACATGAGGGAGTATATATGATGAACAAAGGTGAAACATAAAAATCTGGTGTGTGTGATACAACACATTGGATTTGTGTCAAAATCTTTAGATTGGCTTGGGTTAGTGCCTATGATTGGATTGGGAGGTGTATATGATGAACAAAGGTGAAGCATAAAAATCTGGTGCGTGTGTGCGTGTATGTGTGTGTGGGGGTGGGGGTGGTGGTGGTGGTTGGGTACTGCACTAGTATATGCCTCCCATCTGAATCGTTGCCGTGTAGTATATATCATATGCATGTGTGCGGCTAGATAAGCGTGGAACTAGCTAGATAGCTAGCTTGCTGTGATTTCGAATGATCGTCGCTGGCTAGCTTGCTGTGATTTATAACTTTCTCCAGGCAGCGTGCGTGCATGATACATGCATGTGGTGTGAATGTCTCCAGTTCGGTGAGTAATCCAACTTGCTCCCTCGGTGCCATCCAGCCTAATTCCTAGGTGTAGTTTAATCATATTTTCATGTAAAAAACTTTAAGTTTTGACTACTAAATAGTTAAATAATACACATGTATATACTATTTTTTTAAATAGAGTATCTTGAAAAAACCTCACTTATTTAAGAACTGGAGTAAGTAGTTAAAAATAACTTCGTTTGCTATGCATATAACATGAGGCTGTATTCAAGAGGAATGTTTTAGCCAAACTTACAGTGGAGTCGAGGATCCCAGCTCCCGCCGATGCGTAGCTTACTCCTCTTGTCAGGGCACTTGGGATGAGGTAGTTGCGTGATGTGAGCACCAGGTAGGCCAGAGGGCTCCTCTCGAACCCCAAGTTCTTGGCTGCATTAACATCCGAACCATGATGTATGTTTAGTTCTTCACCGTCAATGTGCCGGTCGGTGAACCCCAAGTTCTGGGCTGCGTTGGGAGGACATGTACATACCAATAAAGTCGGCGACGTTGTAGCCGTTGCTGAACCGTCCGGTGGCCTTTGGGCCGCCGGGGAAGTCGACGCCGTAGAAGGGCACATTGGCCCTGGGAACGTCCTTCCCCGGCAGGTGGTTGTTGTTGCCCACGTCCAGCGTCGAGTCCCCCAGCACAAACACCGCCGGCACCACACGCGCCTCCGTCGTGCCAGCGTCGACGGCATTGGCTAGCGCCACCGCCAGAATCCCGATGAGGACGATGAGACTACCTTTCATGGCCGCGTAACCCATTAACAACGTGTACCTAGTTAGCCAGGAATCGAGCTAGCTATATAATCAACCTTTGTTTGTGTGTGGATGTGTCTATACAAAGTTGCAAACTAGTTATCGGTAAGATGATCGCCAGATGAAGGTGCTTTATAAGCTTGTCCAAATGTTGACGATGTAGGCGGCGAGTTGGTGGGTCTTCGATCTGTTAGTAGAATATATACCATGTGGACTACTTTACAGTTCACATGTGTCATGCGTGTATAATTACGCATGTGGATGCATGTTCCGATCTGCATCGTCGATGATCCATCCATCCTTCTTCTGTTGGCGCGTCTGCCGTCGAGCATCTTGTCAACTCTGTCTCTCTTTCTCGCTGTCCGTTGGCACATGTCATATATTTTATCTCTTTTCATATCATTAACATCCTTTGAAACATAACATCTCAACTAAAAAAGCACGTGCTGTGACTGCATGCGGACATATATAGATTGAGTTTAGCAGCCTGGTTCTAACTACTCCACCTTTTGAGGCTCCACCTTTTGAGGCTTATGTGCTTAAGGATATGTAGGTATGATGTGCTAGATTGATCAGCATGGATATATTTTCTTTATCTTATCGCAAGGTGCGGATCATGTCGATGGTGTGCGGATCATGCACATGAATTGGTAAGTTGGTCAACTATTGGTTTACTCCTGTCATTCTAGAAGAAATATGAAGAAAGTTAAGTCCTAGAACCAGGAGTAAATCTTTCAAATTCAAATGATTGGTCTTATAATGAATTGTGGGGTGATCGGTAAGAAATCCCCTTGCTTTTGGTGTTAAAGACTTAATGGATGAATTAGAGGTGGATTTCATTGGTCTACAAGAGACAACGAAGAAGAAAATTTTCATGGTTATGGGCCCCCTCAGTAGGATGTTGTAAGGGCATCTTATGGGCAAGAAGTCATCTAGATTGATGTTTTATCTATTGTGTATGAGAGACACTTGGTTAAAGTAGTGGTTTATGATAAGATACTAATGATGAACCTCTGTTTTATCATCATATATGGAGCAGTGCAGGATAAACATAAGGGTTTTTTAGCCAACTTAGCTAGAGTGTGTGACAATTAGAATTTGTCAACTATTTTTATATCCCAAGGTTTAATAATGAAATTAATAAGAAGGGTGGTTCTACCAAGTTTTCTGATATTCTTAATTCTATCATTAACACCTATGCTTTGAGGGAAATTAAAATATCAGGGGTCATTTTACTTGGTCTAATAAAAAAAGATGGATAGAGTTCTGGTAAACTGAGTGGGAAAATCTTTTCCCCTTAACTCAAGTTAGGAAAATTCCGAGGTTTATGTCTGACCATAATCCTTTGATTGTGGATACCAGTGAATGCCCTTAGATAAGAACTAGAGATTTCAGGTTTGAGAAGTCTTGGTTGAAATTACCTAAGTTTGCCGCAAGGGTAGATAAAGTGTGGAATAGTCAGGTGCTTTCTACAGACAATATTGGTATTATCCAGCCGAAGTAGAAGAATTTGAAAAAAAATCTGAAAGGCTCGGGAGTCAATTTGAGGGGAGAGTTTATAAAATTAAAGAAAGATTTACTTCATGAGTTAGCACAGCTTGAACTATTGGAAGAACATTTTGTTTTATCTAGGGAACAATATAGCGAAAATGGTTTTGTCCAATTTAAGCTAAGGAAAATCTACGAGGAAGAAGAGTTATACTGGAATGATAGATCTATTGTTATCTGTTTGCTATTGGGTGACAATAACACCTCTTACTTCCAAAAGATTGCCAATGGTAGAAAAAGGAAAAATACAATGTACTCTTTAAGGCATAATTCTGATATTATTCAGGGGACTGCCAACTTACTGGTGCATGCTACTGAATATTACAAATCTTTGTTTGGTTCGGATGAAGGGAATCAATTAAATTTGGACCTCTCTGTTTGGTCTGATAATGAGGATCCTAGCTCCCGCCGATGCGTAGCTTACTCCTCTTGTCAGGGCACTTGGGATGAGGTAGTTGCATGATTTGAGCACCAGGTAGGCCACATGGCTCCTCTCAAACCCCAAGTTCCTGGCTGCATCAATGCATTCACGTACGGAGTTAACATCCGAACCATGATGTATCATCAGTTCTTAACCACCAATGTGCTGGTGAACCCCAAGTTTTGGGGTGCATTGGGAAGACATGTATATACCGATAAAGTCAACGATATTGTAGCCATTGCTGAACCGTTTGGTGGCCTTTGGACCGTCGGGGAAGTCGATGATGTGGAAGGATGTTAAGAATATATTACACGCCTAGTCCTTTCCATCAGTTCGGACTTTTGGTCTAGATGGCTAGTGTATCAATTCAATATGGTACCAGAGACAAGAGGTCTCAAGTTCAAGACCTTGCTCACGCAGTATTAAAAAAGACTCTGTGGCATACACCGAACCCACGCTAAGGACTAAAATATCCTAGACGTGAGGGGAGTATTAATAATATAATACACTTCTAGCCCTTTCCATAAGTTCGTACTTTTGGTTCAGTTGGCTAGGACAACAATTCAATAAAGGGCACATTAGCCCTGGGAACGTCCTTCTCCGACAGGTGATTGTTGTTGCCCACGTCAAGCGTCGAGTCCACCACCCGCTCCCCGTCGTGCCCACATCAAACACACTAGCCAGCATCACGGCCAGAATCCCGAGGAGGACGAGCAAAAGAGCAAACATAGTTGAAGCTAGATAGCCATCAAACCTTTTACAATAAACTGAGGTACATCTACACCGGGTTAGAGAACTAAACATGAGAAAAAAAACAGCCGGCTCCAGAGTGGAAGTTGGAGTCATGGGAGGTGGATGCTGATGCTATGGAGGATGTCGTCGAGGAGTCAAGCCACACAGACAAAGAGGGTCAGGCCTTTCAGCAGGAACAAACAGTCACCGCACTCGGCCTACAGACCCACCTGGTCTGCAGGGCGTGCTCCCGACCTAGGCCTGCCTGGCCCGGGTCATGTAGCAACTGTCGTGTCCCACAAGGAAGCCCAACCGGCCCAGATCAGGCCTGCGCAAGCCCAGATCAGGCCAGCCCCCTCCGCCACCGCGCTGTCCCGGGGTCGCTGCCACCAACCCCACAGACCACCATCGTCCCCTCCGCCAGCCGAAGCTCTCCATGGCCGCCTCCTGCCACCCCCCACCATGTCGAAGGAGCAACGCCCCTTGTCCCAGCAACCAAGGTGCCCCCCTGCCAATCACTGCAGGGGAGGACGACCCTAGCTCAAGCCGCACGCAGCCCGTGCTGCCTGAAAACGACAGTCGCCGCCACGTCCCAAGCACGCAACCGTCGCCCCGTTGTACGTCGTGCCACTACTGCGAGACCCACTCGCGCGCAGTGATGCGTCCAAAACGTATCTACTTTCCCGAACACGTTTGCTATTGTTTTTTCTCTAAACTTGTGTGATTTGGATACAACTAACACGGACTGACGCTGTTTTCAGCAGAATTGCCTTGGTGTCTAGTTTTTGTGCAGAAAATCAACTATCAGGAAAAATCCCGGAAAATATGCCAAAAATCCTATTTCACCAGAAGACTCCCGGAGCCAGAATACGAGACGGAGGGGGGCTGGGCCCAAGCCACACCACCTGGCCGCGTGGGCTAGCCCAGGCCGCGCCAGGGGGTGGTCTGGCCGCCCAGACACCCCCTCGGTCTCCCTCTTCGCCTATAAGAAGCCTTCTGACCTAAAAACTCAAGGGGGTTCGACGTTTTTCCACAAGGAGTTCCGCTCCGCCGCCACCACCAGATTCCATGATTCGGAACCAGAAACTCCGTTCTGGCACCATGCCGGGACGGGGAATTGGAGGAGATCATCGCCATCATCATCACCATCGGTTCTCCATTGACCATCCATGTTTCCCCATCTATGAGTGAGTAATCCCCCGCTGTAGGCTATGGGGATGGTAGGGATTGGATGAGATCGTTCATGTAATGGCATCAGATTGTTAGGGCATGGTGCCTAGTATCTTCTATTAGTGCTTTATGACTTTGTTGCAACTTGTTATGCTTAATGCTTGTCACTAGGGCCCGAGTGCCATGATTTCAGATCTGAACATGTTATTGATTCATTATGATAGTATTGTTTATGGTCTTACCTGCAAGTTCTATACACATGTTGTTGGCCGGAAGTGACAGAAATCGAGATAACCGGAGGGAATGGCTTTGATGTGAGGATCACATGTGTTCACGGAGTGTTAATGCTTTGCTCCGGTGCTCTATTAAAAGGAGCACCTTAATTGCCAGTAGTTCCCTTGAGGCCCCGCTGCAAACGGGATGACAGGACAAAGGATGTTATGCAAGTTCTCATTGCGAGCACGTATGACTATATATGGAACACATGCCTAGGATTATCTAGTACTTGGATGCTTTATCTTATTTATCTGCAATTGCCCTATGTTCTGATTGCCATGTGAATTGTCTTGTCCATGCAACGCCCGTCCATCCATCCCTATGCCTACCGCACTCGAATCCTACTGTTTACTGCTATTGTTACTGTTGTCTTTACTTTACTACTGCTGCTACTTTACTATTCCTACTACAAAACTGTTGCTACTGATAAACTGCTGTGAGCAAGATTGTTTCCAGGTGCAGCTGAATTGACAACTCAATTGTTAAGGCTTATAAATATTCTTTGGCTCCCTTGTGTGGAATCAATAAATTGGGTTTGACTTCCCTCGAAAATACTGCGATACACCCCCTATACTTGTGGGTCATCAAGACTATTTTCTGGCGTCATTGCCGGGGAGCATAGCTTTATTTATGAAGTTCAGTTGGATTCTCTATTGTTCGCTGCTATCCATCCATCATGGGTAAGTCTCGTGATGGCAAGGTTCCTATTTTACCATCCACTACAAGAAGAGGTACGGTTCTGAACACCTCTGTCGCTCTTGATTCACCATCTGTTATGAGTAAGCTTGTTACACCACCACGTATACATGCTACACACACTGCTACTACTGCTGAATCTGAAACTTCTGATACTTATGATGTTGCTTCTACTGTGCTTGATAAGAGTGGTTCATTAGGTCCTTTCCTAGATGCTACGATTGCTAGAACTATAGCTGCAAATACTGAAACTCCTAATGAAGACACTACTACACCAGTTAGTTCACCTGAGTCTAGTGAGAGTTATGATATTAAAGACGGTTATGTTGAGATGACCGACGAATTTATGAAAGAATGTAAAAACACCCATGATAGGAGCGCTGCTAAGAGCCTCCTTGAGAGGCGTACTATTAGACCCAAATTGTCTCCTATTGCTAAGTTTGCTGCTTCTCCCATAAAATTAAAGATAAAGATTATGATTTCTCTCTTGATCTATCTTACATAGCTATTGTTGAGAAAGAACCTTTTTGTGGGACTAAGAATGAAAGTGCGGTAGCACATATGAATGAGCTTTCTACCATGAGTGGCTTGTTTTCTGATGATATTAAGATGCGTACTTACTTTGTTGCTAAGATTTTCCCCTTTTCACTGAAAGGACAAGCTAAAACTTGGTTTAGTAATTTACCTCCTGGATCTATTGATAGCCCTGATTGCTTGATTAGTACTTTCCTGCAGAAATATTTTCCTCCTAGTGCTAGACATGCTATTTTGCATAAACTTTTTGATTTTAAATAGGGAGAAAAGGAGATATTGCCCAAATATTGGGCAAGGTTTTGTGCTTTGATTCATGCACAGGCTGGAAGTCTATTACCTAAGAATGAGCTTCTTGATATATTTTATAATGGACTAACCGAAGAATCTAGGACATACCTAGATAGTTGTGCTGATTGTGTTTTCAGGAATAGGACTCCCAAGGAAGCTGAGGAATTAATGGCTAAAATAAGCAAGAACTATGAGGATTGGACTCCTCCTGAACCAACCTGAAGTAATTATACCTGAACCAACTATTCCAGTGCCTATTCCAACATCAAAGAAGAGGGGAGTTATTGAATTAAATGATGAAGTGATGAAGGAAGCTAAGAAATGTCTTAAGGAGAAGGGAATTAAAGCTGCAGATGTCAAGAATTTACCTCCTATAGAAGAATTATGTAAGCCTATTCCCTACTCACCCACTATTGAGGTACACTCTCTCCAACACTTTGATGAAGGTGATATCCCTTACTCTAAACCTCCTAATCAATGCTTAGAAGAATTTGATATTTTTATTGTTAAACGAGATAATTTTAATAAAAGGGTGCAAAATCATCTAATGGAAAACTCTAGAGCCATTTTTGAGTTAAAAGATATTGTGGAAAGAACCTCCAATAATGTTAAAATGATTGTTAAACACTTTCAAATGGTTCCAACTCAAATAGATCAACTCATTAAAGTGCAAAAGACTTGCTAATTAACACTACTAAAGAAAAACATGCTTATGAAATTAGAACTAGAAGTGGTGCTGCTACCCAGGATCCTCTATATCCAGAGGGGCATCCCAAAAGAGTTGAGCAGGATTCTCAACAAGCTGAAAATAGTGGCTCTACTCATAAGAAACGGAAAAAGAAATATAAAACTATTGTAGAACCCTCTGAACCTGCTAAAGATCCTAATAGTATACCTGTCTCTGATGCTGAAACGGAAAGTGGTAATGAAGAAAATGATGTTCCTAATGAAGAAAAAGTTGAAGAAGAACCTGAAAAGCACACCAAGAATACTAAATACACTAAAGAGGATTTTGTTGCTAAGAAACAAGGTAGTGAAAGAGAGCCTTGGGTCCAAAAACCTATGCCTTTCCCTGATAAGAAACACAAGTCAAAGGAAGATGAATACTATAATAAGGTTTGTGAGTGGATGAAACCTTTATTCAATGCTATTAAACTACCTCCTTACTCAAAGTATATGAAGGATACTGTATCGAATAAAAGGAATATCCCTAATGAAGAAATTTCTACTTTGCTTGCTAATTATTCCTTTAATGGTAAGGTGTTGGGTTCGCAGCATAGAAAACAAAAAAATTCCTACGATGAGAACTATACGCCAAGATCTATCTACTAGATACAGAGCAACGGGTGGACATACATCCATGGAGAACTTACCCTCGAGGACAATGAGTTTTGTTAATGAGTAGGAACTCGTGGTTGATGTAGTCATACGCTTGCCAATATCAAGATCGTGTGGAAGTCCGAGCACCGCAAATCAGAAGCGCATCCGTCCTCGCACACACGTCCAAGCCACCAGACAACCTCCACCTCCTCGCTTCAGCGAATCAGCGGAAGCAGCAACTCCTTCCAGATGCAAGGCCACCGGGAACATGTATCTCGCTAATCCGAGACCATGGGGGAATATCTAGAGGGGAAGAGAGATCCTTCACGAGGAGGTGTGATTTGTGTGGGAGGAGAGGGGGGACTCCTTCCTACCATGGCTTGCGGCCAAGGAGGGACCCCCCCTGCTCTTCCTCATTCATGTGGTGGAAGCTCCACTCACATCAATTCAAGCTCCACCCAAAGTTCCACTCACATGCATTAAATTTCTACCAAATTTAATGCAACTCTCAATTAATAAAACTCTTTTATTTATTTTATTCAGAATTTTGTTAATTACTTTAATTAACAAACATTCACATAAAACACCTTCCAACATTTCAATATCACATGCAGAACCACTTTTGCAATTTCACCCGAAACAATTCCGGTTTCTATCAAAACAATTCATGTTTCTATCGAAACATTTCCTGCGCTTTGCAAAACTTTTGTCTGAAACATATATGCTCCTAAATGGTGTCCGGCAACCCTTAAGTGTGTCACCCTACGGTTCACGAATAATGCAGACATGATTGAGACTCCTCTCAGATCAATAATCAGAAGCGGGACCTGGAGATCCATACTGACTCCTTCACATTCAACGATGACTTCTATGATCGTGATAACCTTTAACGCTAGTAACTTAATCCCTTTGTCTCATGATATAATACATGTCCGAGATTCGATCATCGGTATCCAAATACCTAGTTTGATCTCGTTACCTACATGCACTCTATTCTCGTTCCCGTGATATAACATTCTAGTGATCACATCACTTGCTTGCAAGCTATCTTAATGTGATATCACCGAGAGGGCCCAGAGTATATCTATCCGTCATCGGGATTGACAAATTCCACTCTTGATCCATGAGCCTCAACGTAACACCTTCGTAGTACTGAACCCACCTTTATAGTCACCCTGTTACGGTGTGACGTTTGATGTTATCAAGATACTCTTCCGGTGTTAACAATTAACATGATCTCATGGTCTAAGGATAAAGATTACTTCGTATGATGTCATAGCAATATAAACATAATGACTTGATCATAATGCTATACTTCGGATGAATGTTCATCACATCATTTCACAAATGCTGTGACCTTGTTATTAACAACATCCAATGTCCATGATTAGGAAACCTTGATCATCTTGTTAATCAACAAGCTAGTCTATAAGAGATGCATAACTAGGAACACTTATTGTTTATTAAACACACATGTATTGACATTTCCTATCAATACAATTATAGCATGCAAAATAAACATCTATCATATACAAGGAATACATAATAACAACTTTATTATTGGCTCTCAGGGCATATTTCCTTCATAAGGTACCAAAGAAAAATAAACATCTTTAGAACTGCTTTGTGTGATTTGGGAGCTAGAGTTAGTGTTATGCCTTTCTCTCTCTATAAGAGGCTTCAACTAGAAAAATTAACACCAACTAATATATCTTTGCAAATGGTTGATAAATCTACCACTATTCCTGTTGGTATATGTGAGGATGTACCTATTCAAGTGGCTCATAATTGCTTGATATTAACTGATTTTGTTGTGCTTGAAATGCCTGAAGAGGATAATATGTCTATTATTCTTGGGAGACCTTTTCTTAATACTGCAGGGGCTATTATTAATTGTAATCAAGGAAAGGTGACCTTTAATGTTAATGACAAGGAACATACTATCTATTTCTCCAAGAAGATTGAAAGGACTTATGGTTTGACTTCAATTGAACATGTTGAGGGCATTCAAGTTGGAGAAATATATTGTCCCATACCAAGAGAAAAATTTGAAACTATTATGATTGGGACCATTGCTATCAAAGTTGAGGTAACATAATCATTAGTAGAATACAAAGTTTTGTCTCATGTGAAATTGTTTTGGTGACAAGACCTGATCAACCTTGTTAACAAAAGGATTTCATTGAACAAAACAATGCTTTCACCGTGATTATCTATGTTTACTTTTATTCTATCCAATTTAGTTTTGCTTTCATTTAGTTTTCTTTGTTGTTTAGTTGCTTGCATGTTAGAGTGTCTTAGAACTCCTGTAGTTCTAGCCTTGTTTTGTCATTGCATCATTTCAAAAAAAAATCTGTCTGTCAGAAAAATCATTCATCTATGCCTGAAAAATGCCCAAAAATAAAGTGTCTCGAAAAATTCCAAAAAATTCATATTAAATTTTTATGTGAAAAAAGGGGCAGAGGAGTGCCTGGAAGGTACCAGGGGGACCCACCAGGCAGGCTCACCACCTGGTGGCGCGGCCTGCCCTGGGTGGCGCCATGCCATGGTGTGGGCCACCCCTGGCCCTCCACTCACTCTCTCACTTGCCACTTTCTTCTCTCTCTCTCGAGTAAGCTGCAGTTCATTGCTCAAAATCGCGTTCTTGCTGTGCTTGCTCTCGTTTTTTTTCGATCTCCTTGCTCAGCCCATCTTTGTTGCTGAAATTTGGAGCATTTTTTCTCCGGTGTTTAAATTTCAGAATATAAGATGAATGAGCATCAACTAAACCAGCATGAACTATGGGTGCCTGAGGTTATGAAGGTTCACCAGGAGGAGGAAGTTTTTCCTTCCATTTACCCATGTTCTGAATTCATGAGGGCTGCAGGAATTCTCCAGGGTTTCCACACTGTGGTTTCTAATGCAGGGTTGGAGCACTTTTTGGAAGATGAACCTTGTCAATTTGTGAAGCTAACCATCTATTAAGAAATTTGCCAAGGGAGCAGCTTCTCGAAGGAGGGTGGAAAAATCCGTAACATTCATCTCCCCTCCATTCGCTACTTTGCCTACTTTATTGCCAAGTGTGTTCTTGCTAGAAAAACTGCCAATAAGTTATCTTCGTATGATCTATCATTCATCTCTGCTGCTCTTAAACGAGATATGACTTATAACTTGGGTGCTTTGATAGCCTTCCGTCTTGCTGCTAACTGTGAGAAAGGTGGAATTTGTGGAGGCCTCATTGCTTCTTGTTTACTAGCATAGCATGGTTTAGTGCCTCATCATCTAGACCTACAGTTTCCCATAGAAAGGCTTGATCTTAATTCCATGATACAACATAAATTTGTTTCCTCGTGGGCTAATTTGAGTGAGTTGTCTTATGAAATAACCTTCCTCAAAGCTGGTTGGAGAAAGAGCAAGTCCGAGCGTGTTGTTCTTTTGCCTGCACCTGTTTTGTTTAACCTTGATAACAGGGTAGGATGGTCCCTCACTAAGGAGGAGCTTGGAACGTACCTGGGAGAGCTCTCCCAACAGGAGTAGGATACTAGAAGGGAGGTCACAGATGATTTGGTCTAGCCCTCGAATGAGGGGTGTCTTCATATTAGCAGCCTATTTATGATTGGGGAGCTTCTTATTCCTCCCAAGGGCCCAACTACGACCATTCTTATCATGATCCTCCTGCTTGGAACCCTTACCTGTATCTGGATTGACACCAACTTAGGCCAAAAGCCTAAGCTTGGGGGGAGGTACACCGACATCGCACGCATCTCCTTATCATGTTGCGTCGGTACTTTGTGTATTCATGATTCGTTCTCTTTTTAGTTTTTGTTCTTTCTTTTCTTTTGCTTTCTAAAACACAAAAAAAGACCAAAAATATTTCTATTGTTTCTCTTTGGTTTGTTTCTTCTTCTTTTTGCCTTGGTTTGCTTTCCCCTTTTTGGTTTGTTTGAACTATTCGAAAAACCCAAAAAGATTTTGCTTTGGTTGTTTTTCCTTTTTCGTTCTTGCTTTAAAAATCGAAAACACCAAAAATATTTGTTGTTCTTCTTTGGCTTTGTGAGTTTGTTGGAGGGTTCGGCAGTCCTCAGTGGATATTGGTTTCATATTATTATTCAAGCCACACAAGTGAAGAGCAATAATGAGGATTAATGACAACTTGAGGTGTGGTAAGAGGCTGGTAACGAACTCTATTTGTTTTCATTTTTGTACATATACTCATCATTGTGGGCATGCTTAGTCTGTTCGTGTAGGGTGTATGTTATCTTTGGATGCTTAGTAGTTCTTGCTTTCATATGATTAGTCCCAACTTGCTAATAGTTTGTAGCATGTCATATGAATGTTTGCTTGCATTACTCTATTCATAACTTGGTATGACACCGTGGTATCCTCCTCTGAATGTTTCATTTGAATTGACTTGGCACATGCTCACGCATGCATATGACCATGCTCACGCATGCATATGACTGAAATAATCAGTTAAGCCTCGATGAATTATTTTTCCTTGAGGATCTTGAATCACTTTCATGCCATGATTAGTTCTGTTTTGTTGCAAGCATGATTATGATAGCTATTGCTCTCTCGTTTGTCGCTCCCTTACTATTGCTAGCCTTCACTTTCACTGAGTATGTTTTACTCATGTTTCCAACTCCCTAAAACAAAATATTGTCAAAGTGTCTACCATACCTACCTATTAGCATCATTTGCTACTTCCGTGCATATTCAATATGCCTTGTTTCTTCTGAATAAAATGTTTGCTTGTTATGAGAAAGTTAGTTAGTAAAGCTCTCACGAACTTGATGGCACACTTTATTTCCTACACTTAATAAACCTGAACCATTGTGACTATCCATGAAAGTTATATGCTTGCAAATTATAGGTTGGGAATTAGCAGAACCATGTTGTCACGGGGAACGCTTTCAACACTTGTAAATATATACCTAGTTGATACCATGCTCTTTTGTTTGCGGATGTCGTCGGTGTGAAATAAAAGGGGAGCTTGTAAGTCCATGGAGTTATGTATGTGTGTTAGAGAAACGCCTGGGCCGCCGGTCTAATCCATGCCGTCATGGTGGAAACCTGCAGCGTAACCATAATGATATCTATGAAGCATTCTTCTTATAAAAAAAGAGAGATAGATATTGAGAAAAAGAAAAAAAATAGGTATATGAAAATAGGAAAGAGAGAAAAAAGCACCATTTTCCCATGGTAAATAAGAAGATTGTTGAGATATTCATTGTCTGCTTGCCTTGTCATTTTGATATGAGGATTCTTCCGTATCATCGGGCAAGGGGTACCCGGTGGTGGTTCTCTATGATACGCACGTATTTACGATGACAAGAACTTACCGGTAACTAAAGAACTTGTCTCAAAACTTGATTATTTGTGTTATGACTTTGATGCTTGTATCTTTGATATCTTTACTTCTAGTCTTCACCTGAACTTCAGAGGTGCCTTGGCATTCACAATCAAGCGAGATACCACTCTATCATACCTTGTTATGAGCACTGTAATGTTCCTTATGTTTATACTTCATGTTACTTATTATTTTTGAGTTGGAATCTCTTCATAGCTTGCAATGCCTATTAAGTAAACTTAGTTCCATACTCTTTATTATGAATTGTCTAAGTAGTTAATCACATGCTGAGAATATATACATCATATGAAGCAAATGTGTTCATGAAAGTTCTTTTATCGCACTCAGTTTTCAACTGAATTGCTTGAGGACAAGCAATAAGCTAAGCCTGGGGGGAGTTGATACGTCCAAAACGTATCTACTTTTCCGAACACTTATGCTATTGGTTCTCCTCTAAACTTGTCTGATTTGGATACAACTAACATGGACTGACGCTGTTTTCAGCAGAATTGCCTTGTTGTCTAGTTTTTGTGCAGAAAATCAACTATCAGGAAAAATCCCAGAAAATATGCCAAAAATCCTATTTCACCAGAAGACTCCCGGAGCCAGAATACGATACGGAGGGGGCTAGGCCCAGGCCACACCACCTGGCCGCGCGGGCTAGCCCAGGCCGCGCCAGGGGGTGGTCTGGCCGCCCTAGACACCCCCTCGGTCTCCCTCTTCGCCTATAAGAAGCCTTCTGACCTAAAAACTCAAGGGCGTTCGATGTTTTTCCATAAGGAGTTCCGCTCCGCCACCACCACCATATTCCACGATTCGGAACCAGAAACTCCGTTCTGGCACCCTGTCGGGACAAGAAATTGGAGGAGATCATCGCCATCATCATCACCATCGACCATCCATGTTTCCCCCATCTATGAGTGAGTAATCCCCCGCTATAGGCTATGGGGATGGTAGGGATTGGATGAGATCGTTCATGTAATGACATCAGATTGTTAGGGCATGGTGCCTAGTATCTTCTATTAGTGCTTTATGACTTTGTTGCGACTTGTTATGCTTAATGCTTGTCACTAGGGCCCGAGTGCCATGATTTCAGATCTGAACATGTTATTGATTCATTATGATAGTATTGTTTATGGTCTTACCTGCAAGTTGTATGCACACGTTGTTGCCCGGAACCAAAGGCCCCGAAGTGACAGAAATCGGGATAACCGGATGGAATAGCTTTGATGTGAGGATCACATGTGTTCATTGAGTGTTAATGCTTTGCTCCGGTGCTTTATTAAAAGGAGCACATTAATTGCCAGTAGTTCCCTTGAGGCCCCGCTGCAAACGGGCTGGCAGGACAAAAGATGTTGTGCAAGTTCTCATTGCGAGCACGTATGCCTATATATGGAACACATGCCTAGGATTAGCTAGTACTTGGATGCTTTATCTTATTTATCTGCAATTGCCCTATGTTCTGATTGCCATGTGAATTGTCTTGTCCATGCAATGCCCGTCCATCAATCCCTATGCCTACCGCACTCGAATCCTACTATTTACTGCTATTGTTACTGTTGTCTTTACTTTACTACTGCTGCTACTTTACTATTCCTACTACAAAACTGTTGCTACTGATAAACTGATATGTGCAAGATTGTTTCCAGGTGCAGCTGAATTGACAACTCAGTTGTTAAGGCTTATAAATATTATTTGGCTCCCCTTGTGTCGAATCAATAAATTGGGTTTCACTTCCCTCGAAAATACTGCGATACACCCCCTATACGTGTGGGTCATCACGCAGTCACGCCATGACACTCGACGATGCGCCACACTCTGGCCCGGAGGGGATTCACCGCGACCACCCCCACGCGCGGGAGGGCGAGCAGTCCTCGCCTCCATCGGCACCGACCGAGCTTCGCTCGGCCATGCCCTTCTGGAAGTGGCGAGGGGGAGGAGACATGGGAGGGGGGCGAGCGGAGGCGGAGGAGGATATCCCCCCGGCCATCGTGCGTGGGCGGCGCGGGAGGGGAGAGCGGCCCGTGGCGGTCTCCCTGACCTAGGGTTTAGAGGCCAAAAGCAAGGATCAGCATGCTACTGAATAATACAAATCTTTGCTTGGTTCTGCTGAAAGGGAATCAATTAAATTTGGACCCCTTCGTTTGGTCCGATAAATAGGACCCCAGGTCCCGCCGATGCGTATCTTACTCCTCTTGTCAGGGCACGTGGGATTGTTGGAATTTGAGGTGTTTGCATGTGGTCTTTTGTCCCATAATAAATACAAATTCTGAATTTTTTTGTGGCCCATTATTTGTGGCAGCTCATGTGTGTGCTAGTGGTGCTAAAGTTTAGTCTCACATTGCTAGTTGAGTAAGAGTTACACCTCCTTATATATTAGGCTGATCTACCACTCACTAAGGTGTGAGAAGAAGAGCAGCTCTCGCAAACTCCTCCTCCGACACTGCACGTCTCGCCTCGTCACGACGCGCGCGTGCACCGCGAGTTGCGGGTTGCGGAAATCTCGCCGAGCTTTATTTTTGCTGTTCAGGAAAATTAATGGTGGATTAATTACAAGTCATTAACGGATGCGTTAATTAGTCATCCGTTTCCAGACTTTCTAGAACGTGTACTGTTACCGACTCGAACATGAGATGAGCCCCACGATCTCCCCTCACATGCACTATATAAGCGTCTGTGGTAAACCTAATCGGGACTGCCTGTCACACGTGTCTCCTTCCAGTCTATTGCACCATATCCTTTGTCTTTCCCATCCTGGCCTGCGGCGTGCACCGTAGATAAGATAGTAGGCCTCCGAAACCCCGCCCGCCTCTTATGAACCTATACGGATGAGGGGCGATCAGGTTTTTGGGGAGCGCTTCCTTGCGACTACTGACGCCATCAAGGATCACTCCTTCTCCAACGAGGACTTCTTCCCGGACATCAGCAGCCTCTACATCGACGACATGGCTGATGATGTTGGTGTCAACGCCAACCTGAACATGAATCCTCCTGCAGCACCGTACGTAACTCTGAACTTTCTCTTTCAGATTCTGCTAGAGTTCTTTATTATAGCGTTTGGTGTAGATGTAATAGATTTATTTTATTTAGATGTAATCTGTTCATCTACTTTGTTAATCTGTATAATTAGTTTTGGTACTGTTTATATGAATATGTTTTCTTAGTTTATTATTTAGATTAAATCATATGGATTATTACTCAT
The DNA here is from genome assembly GCA_910589775.1 of Avena eriantha. NCBI lineage: Eukaryota > Viridiplantae > Streptophyta > Magnoliopsida > Poales > Poaceae > Avena > Avena eriantha. Next base: position 5,570,832 of record OU342744.1, read on the forward strand.
ATTTTCAATAGGATGAGGTAGTTGCATGATTTGAGCACCAGGTAGGCCACTGGGCTCGCATTAACGCATCCACACGGAGTTAACACTGGAACCATGATGTATCATCAGTTCTTAACCACCAATGTGCCGGTGAACCCCAATTTCTGGGCTGCATTGGGAGGACATGTACCTACTGATAAAGTTGGCGATGTTGTAGCCATTGCTGAACCTTCCGGCGGCCCAAAGGCCGCCGGGGAAGTCGATGTCGTAGAAGGGCACATTAGCCCTGGGAATGTCCTTACCCTGTAGGTGGTTGTTGCCTACGTCCAGCGTCGAGTTCCCCAGCACGTACACGGACGGCACCACCCGCTCCCCTGTCATGCCCGCGTCGACCGCACTAGCCAGCGTCACGGCTAGAATCCCGATGAGGACGAGCAAAAGAGCAAATATAGCTGAAGCTAGACAGCCATCAAACCTTTTACAAAGCTGAACTGAGGTGCATCCACACCGGGTTAGAGAACTAAACAGGAGAAAAAAAAACAGCCGGCTCCAGAGTGGAAGTTGGAGTCGTGGGAGGTGGATGCTGATGCTGCGGAGGATGTCGTCGGGGAGTCTGCTGATGTGATCAACGTCGGAGGTGAGATCGCTCTGGCGAACGAGGTCCCTATTGCCCCGGCTCCACTTTCGTGGCATGAGCCCTGTGGTTATTCCATGGGACGCGCGCATCTTGTGGACTCGGACACAGCCGCTGCCTTCTTCTCCATCTTCCTCGTGTCGAGTGGCTGGCGAGATGGGAAATTTTGATGGATGATGAATTTTAAGGGGGGTCGACGTCCCTTTGTGTTTTGAGAAGTGGAACTAGTGCGAAGAGTGCATGCGTGAATATTGTTTCTCAGTTTGGATCCATCGAACACCACCAATAGCAGGTGCGTGTTTTATGCATGTGTGTATGTATGTACTCGTACCTTAAGTTGTGAACGCACGTAGCTGATGTATGGAGTACTTGCTATTGGTGTATGGAAATTCAGTTACGTGGAACAGCAGGTAGCTCATGTATGGAAGAACAAACTATTATGAAAGCCAAGCGACGATACGAGGACGAGTTTTGGACGTACGCGTACAGTGAAAAGTATGCGGCAGCGTGTCAGCATCAATCGCACCGTACGTACTGTAGACATAGTCTGGGAACTGTGTGCTCGATTATTCTGGAACTCAGATTAGTCCCACACTGCTAACACCCTAGCAAACACACCATCTTAAATAAGCCAGCCTCCGCGCCATACCACCAGCCGGGCCTGGTAGCACACGCCTGTAACTCCAGTTATAGGAGGGCTAAAGAGTTGTGGTGACCCTGGCTTGATAAGCTCGAAGCACATGCCACAAAGACCACTTATTCAACCCACTTACCAACTATTTTTTGTGTTTCTCTACACATGCTTAAAACACATGATTTATTTTCTTTTCATAACTGTATATTGTCTTTACATCTTGATATATACCATAACCTAGTTCTTATAGAAGTTGTCGTGGTGGTGTCACAGCAGATGCCATGGATAGACTAAAGGTGGGGCCAATATGTACTAGAGGAATCCAGAAAGGGATAGTGTGGTGATTCCACACACAGATGCTTTGTATTCTCCAAGTTCACAAAGTTTATAGATGCTCCTTGAGCTGTGTTGGGGAGAGGAGGAAGAAGAAGCTCTCTTACTCTCACCACTACTAGCACCCCATGAACAATCTACTTGCCCGCCAGCCCCTTCTACAGAGGCCCTAGCGCTTCTTATAAAGGGGAGGCTAGGTTGCTAGTTAGGGCATACGTGGAGGCATATTCCTCTCCCAAAATAGCAAACCGACCGGGTCTTCTTTTCCTTCCGTAAGCCATGCAGAGGCTACGTAACCCTCTGCGGCGCCAGTGTCAGCCGACATAGGCTACGTCACCTTTGTCGGCCACGCGCTGCTGGTCCCTCCCACCGTCTGCTCCGCTCACGCTCCAGCGCACTGAGACCACCTTTTGACCAGCGGGATACCTTCCTTCTCTTGCAAGACTGGTATAACCCGGCTCAGGCCTGGTTAATCCGGCCCCATGGGTACCTGCAGATAAGTTACAAAGAGCCCGCCAACGTGCGATATACGTCGGCCGGGACGCGGTTAGGCGGACATCCTCCGTGCCGGGTTACTCCGTAAGTCGGCCTGCCTTGAGGTGACTTGGCCAGCTCTCTCTTTGACCTTGCCATACCTCGGCTAACTCGGCCTCTATACCCCGGCGTGACCCTACCCGGGGGTATCCCCCCAACATTAGTCCACGAAGCTGGTGCGGTCCTAGCAACTTCAGCCGCTAGGCCACGGCAGGTTGAATCTACCAAGATTTTTGCTCCCCTCTCCGAGTTACCCTGTAGTTCGGATCTCTCGACTTAGCTTTCCCTTGGCACATTCCGAGTTATCACTCGCTGGCCGAATTACTCATCAGTTTTCCGTGTTATTCTTCCTTCTCTCATACACTTCCCCACGTCCTACGTGGAGGGTAATCATCATCTTGCCTCATTTTAAGGGCTTGCGCCAGTACTGCACTTATTGTCAGGGGTTACTGCTGCACACGTCGCGTCGCGGCTGCCTCCTCGTTAACTGCATCACCACGTCACGTCGTGGGATCCCCTGTTCCCTGTGGCCCTTCTTGTGGCTTGCTTCTGATTGGCTGACCCGGTAGATACACGGCCACATCGTGTGGCCTCGAGGCACTGCCCGATCCCACTATCCATTGCAAGGGCACGGTTAAATAGGGGAGAGGGCGCGCCTCTTGGCTATTTTCCCCCTTCTTGCACTCTTCTGCTCATCTGCTCCTTCTTCTTCCTTGCGACAGCGCCACCGCCACCGCTTCTGCTTAGCGCTGCCACCGCCGCGCCTCGTTCCTTCGCATTTTCCTCGCTGCCGCTACCGCGCCGCTTCACCGCCACGGGGCCGCGCCAATCCAAACTACTGTCCCCCACCTCTGATCTGGCTGGTGAGGACAGCGATTTGGAGATGACCGAGGAGGAGCTCGCCGTCGCCGAGGAAGAGGAGATGGAGGGGAAGGTGAGGTGCAAGAGCGCGGTGCCTGGGCCGGCTCGTGGGTGTGCCAAGATGACCTCGATTGGCTTACCGCACCCGCCGCATCCCCGAAGGTGTAATTTCTCGGCTCCCCTCCGAAGAAATTTCTCCCTCTCCCAACCCGGGTGAGTTCGTCGTCTTCCTCACCCACTTCCAGCGTGGCTTCAGCCTGCCAGCGAGCGATTTCTTCCATCATCTTATCAATGCCTATGAGCTCTAACCTCATCATCTTCCGGTGAACACCATTACTTCCCTTTCCTCCTTCGCATCTGCCATAGAGTGATACATCGGCTTGTGGCCTACCAAGGAGCTTTGGATCCGATTCTTCGGTCTGAAGAAGAATGTTATCCCGGATAAGACCAGTGCCCCTGCGGACAAATTTCTCACCCAGTGCAGCGTCGCTTCTATCTCTCCCCGCAAGAATTCTATCTTTCCCCGGGTTACCGGCCTCGAGTCTTGCAAGAGCTGGGCCCGGACCTTCTTTTATGTGAGGAATAGCTCGGATGAAGATCTGATCCGGCTGCGCCCCTTCGCAATAGGCCCTCCTAATCCAGCTTTGTGGAACCGGATCCCCAAGAAGCCAACTGTCTTGGTGAATCAAGTAAATAAGCGATTCAAGGAACTAAAGGAGCTGAAGCTACGCAACAAGGATGTGATGATCACATTCGTCCGCAGCCGGGTTTCCCCCATGCAGAAGCGCACACACAAGCTCTGCCATATGAGCGGGCATCTTGACCCCAACCGGACTTCCTCCTTCGAGCTGAGCAACACCAAGATATTCCGCCGGGTTAAGGCCATCTTTACGACCGACAAAGATTTCAACGCGGATTGGGATTGGGGATTGGAGCACTACTGCCGGGACAATCCTCCTCCCACGGTAAATTTTCTTACCCAATCCTTCTCCGAGTTACACCCTATGTCAGAACATATTGTTTATTTGATCCCCTTGCATTTTGCTTTTAGTTGTTTCTCCAGCAAACCCTCGAAGACGGCACCGAGCCTTCCCTCAAATGGGGGAAGGATCGGCTTGTCTCAGATGAGGAGGAGCCGAATCAAGAAATGTTCTTGCATGCCCTGGACGGATCCAAGCAAACCTCTTGTAACTTCTCTTCCTTAAGGGATTGGCATAACGATGAGGATGATTCCGATATTGAGATGTTGGAGGTATATGACTCGGTGCCATTTCTTTCGCATTTCCGACCTCAGCTAACCCGACTGAGCAGATCCACGAGGACCCCCCTCTTGCAACGGGTGAGCCGGTTCCAGCCGCGTCTAAGAAACGGGCCGCCACTTCGGCTGCTTCTTCCGAGCCTGCCCAAGCAACCAAAAGATGGAAGAAGTCCGCTGACAAGGCTGCCAGCAAACCACCGACTAAGGCCATAGTTCGGAGAGCTCGAAATCCCAGGGAGCCTCTGACTTCGGACGAGTGAGTCTCCTTTTCCTTGTCCAATTTTCTGCTTCATGTTTCTTTGTCTCCATGCCTCTCTTTCTGTTAGAATTTGTTACTCATTGTTTGACTTGGTAGGGCTGCCATGGAGGTTCCCTAGAGCGGCTCTAGCATTGCTTCGTCTTTTCGGCGCACCCCATCTCCCCCTCGTGACGATGACACGCGCCCACTGAGCCTAGTTTAGAAAGACTCGGTGACTGCTCCGGAACTTGGCCCATCTCGTCCAGAGGAGGGCGACCTCAGTGCAGGGGGAAGTGGTGCGGCCAAGGACACGATAAGGCCGGATGCTCCTAGCTCTTCATCGGCTGAGCCGCAACCAGTTGCTTCCGAGGTACCAGCAGCAGCAGGAGCAGCTTCAACAACAGCACCAGTAGCAACACAAGCACCAACACCAGCAGTAGCACAAGCGTCAGCGTCAGTACTACCAGCAGCACCAGCAGCACCATCATCAGCGGCAACACCAACACCAACTCCTTCTGCTTCGTCCGAGTCTTCCAAGACTCGGCGAGAAGACCCAGCTAGCACTAAGGCTGTGCCCAAGTCCAAATCCATAGCTCATGCCTCAACCGCCCAAAAGCAGCCCAAAGCCGACAGTCAGGCCAAGAAAGGTTCTGGTGCCACCAAGGCATCATCCATCGAGGCTGGACAACGCACCCTTGCGTCCATGCCGCCGAAGAGATATGCCTCCTCCGGGTCAGCTGTCAGCAAGCAACTTGCACTGCATACCAGCCTCGCTGCCGCCCTAGTTGAGAGGAGAGAGGCCCACGCCAAAGGCTTGGTTGCGTGCCACATGCCTAGTGGAGAGAAATATCCTCCGACTTTGATTGAATATGTCAATAATTGGAACAAAGCGGATTTCGGCAATCCAAACGACGATCTCCCGGAGAAGTTTGGGCCCGCCAAGTTCAGCGCACAGATGAACACGGTAGCAAAGGCTATCAATATTGCTGGCCGAATGATGGAGGTACGCTACTTTGTCTTTTCCTTAATATGCACAAGTACTTAGAGATATATCCATTAGTCCCCGAGCCTCCGGGGGAGTAGCTTGCTCCTTGGCCGTATGCTCCTTAGAGGACTAGCTTAGCTCCTTAGTGGTTTCGAATATGCACACACCTAGAGCCGGGTTAAGTTCCACTTGGCCCGGATTCTGTATACTTCGAATATGCACACACCTAGAGCCAGGTTAAGTTCTACTTGGCTCGGGTTCTGCACACTTCGAATATGTACACACCTAGAGCCGGGTTAAGTTCCACTTGGCCCGGGTTCTGCACACTTCGAATATCCATATAACTGAGCCAGCATTGCTCTTTTCAGATCACTACCAATCGTCGGACTGCTGAGTTTCAGCGCCTCTTGGACTCACACAAGGTGCTGCGCTCGAAACATGCTGCGCTTCTTGCTGAGTGTGAGAAAAAGGGTAAGTTTTCTCTTCAACTTTTCCCCCATCTTCCTTTGCCATTTTCCGCCAGACTAATCTGTCATTCGGATTGTACAGCCGAAGTGCAGGCCAAAAATACCATCATGAGAAAAAATTTGGACGAGATAGAAGGTAATTCACTTTGGTTAAGCCTTTTCCGTGCTCTTTCTCCTCTCTCCTTGACTCGGCAGATATTTATACCTCGGCTCTACCGGGTCAACAAACCGTTGCAGCATCCCTTGAAGATAGTGTGCATGTGCCTGATATGATGCTGCATTTTCTTGAACAAGCAGGGCAACATCATGACGAGCTCAAGCAGAAGGACGACGAGCTTGCCAAACTCAGAGCCAAGGATGATGAACTTGCCAAGTGATACATTGCAAATGTATCTATAATTTTTGATGTTCCATGCTTGGTTTTATCTACTTTCTTGTGTTTTGTCCACACTTTGGAGTACTTTTCATATGACTTCTTGGACTAACCTATTAACAAGAGCCACAGTGCCAGTTGCCTGTTTTCTGTTGTTTTTGGTTCCAGGAAAGTCAGAAAATCAATATTCTCATAATTGGACCGGACAAAAGCCAAAGTTTTTATTTTCCTGGAAGACTCACGGAGCCAGAAGGAGAGTCGGAGAGGGGCCACAGGGTGGCCACACTACCCCATGGCGTGGGTCCCCCCAAGCCGCGCCAGGGCATGGTGTGGGCCCCCTGGCCACCCACCGGCCTTGCCCTCTGGCCTATAAGAAGCCTCCTGAGACATAAACCCTAGATCATCAAGCCTCCAGCCACGAAAAGTTCCGCAGCGCCGCCGCCACCGAAGGGGAGATTCGGGGGACAGAAAGTCTCTATTCCGGCACCTTGCCGGGACGGGGAAGTGCCCCTGGAGCCATCTCCATTGATCTCCACCACCATCTCCATCACCATTGCTGATTCCCATGATGAGGAGGGAGTAGTTCTCTCTCGAGGCTAAGGGTTCCACCGGTAGCTATGTGTTCATCTCTCTCTCTCTCTATGCATGATCTTATTGAGATCATGAGCTTATAATCTATAGATCTACCTTGCTACTCAAGTGCTTTAATAGATCTCTGCTCTCTCCATGTGTGTGAAAGTGACAGCGTGCACACCATGGTGGCACTTAGGCTAGAGATTACAAATACTTGTTATGAGTTATATTTGGAGTTGGATGTCTCTATGAAATTGTGATGTTTGTTGGAACCATCTAGTGCTCAAGGTGACAGTGTGGGGTTTTCTAGATGGGAAAGGCTTACTTTGAGGAGTGTTGTTATAGCCCTACCATCGATTAGAGTTTCCAACCGGAGAGTAGTTAAGAGTAGTATCATGAAGATATTTATATGAGAGAGTGTTCACTAGTGAAAGTATGATCCCTAGGCCTTGTTTCTAAGCATTGATACACCGTTTGCAATTAGATCTGTTACATGTTTGCTTGCTTCCATCTTTATTTTAGTTTGCCTTTAGTCTTTTGCATGCCATCAAGCTATCTTCTATCACTATTACCACTTATAATTATCCATACCACTTGTATTTTACTATCTCTTTGACGAACTAGTGCACCTATACACCTGACAAGTGTATTGGGTGTGTTGGGGACACAAGAGACTTCTTGTATCTTGATTGCAGGGTTGCTTGAGAGGGGATACCTTTGACCACTTCCTCCCTGAGTTCGATAAACCTTGGGTGATCCACTTAAGGGAAAACTTGCCGCTGTTCTACAAACCTCTACACTTGGAGGCCCAACAACTTTCTACAAGAATAGAAGTGTGTAGACATCAAGCTATTTTCTGGCGCCGTTGCCGGGGAGGAAAGGTAAAAGGTATTCACACCGGAGGATTAAAGAAGAAGAACCTCCCACGACAAACGCCTATTTTCTGGCGCTGTTGCCGGGGAGGTAAGGTAAAAGGTACTCACATCCTCTGGTGTGAGTGCTCGAAGTTATTTCTTTTAGATTCTGCAATTTTGTCTTTTTGTTTCTTGTTTTCACTAGTTAGGCTTAATGGAAAACAACAACAAAATTAGAGAGCTTTATAGTATTTCACTTGAGTTAGGACATGAAGTGTTTGAAGAGAAAATTAAAAAACCTATGGAACTTTATTTTCATGCTAATAGCAATGTTGTTAGTATGAATTCTTTGGACACCATTATTGCTAATGCTATGGAAAAGCCTAAGCTTGGGGAAGCTGGTTTTGATGAGCATGATATTTTTAGTCCCCTAAGTATGGAGGCTAAAATTTACTTTGACGATACTATGCCTCCAATATATGATGATTACAATGATGAATATGATATTTTCAGTCCACCTACTATTGAGGAGAAAATTAATTATGATTACAATATGCCTCCTATGTTTGATGATTATGGTGATGAGAATAATAATGATAGCTCCAACTACAATTAATAAGAATGACTATATTTATGTGGAGAGTATTAATTCTTTTATGCATGTGGCTCATGATAAGAATGCTTTATGTGATAGTTATATTGTTAATTTTATTCATGATGCTACTGAAAGTTATTATGAGAGAGGGAAACATGGTTTTATGCATCACAACAATATTAAGTTTCCCCTATTTATGTTGAAAGACTTGAAGTTGCACTTGTTTTGCTTGATTATGCTTATTGCTTTATGCTTTCATGACTTGTTTATTTACAAGATTCCTATGCACAGGAAGTGGGTTAGAATTAAATGTGCTTTTAATTTGCTTCTTGATGCTCTCTTTTACTTCAATTCATATTTCTTATGTGAGCATCTTCTCAAACTATCATGCCTAACTTAAAGGCGTTAAATAAAAGTACTTATTGGGAGATAACCCAAAAGTTTTAGATGAGTCTTGGAAGTTATTACTTCTGTAATAACCGCTCCTTATCCTTTTTATTTGCTTTTTGTGCCAAGAGTAACCTCTAATGACAGAGAAGTAATGATTGGGAAAGTTGCTGTCCTGAAACAGATTTCTGTGCTTCACCGTAAAACTTCGTGTAAAATCTCTATACGTCCTTTAGAGGCGTGAATGTTTGTGCTTCTGCCCTAGGTTGTTATCTAACTTTCGTTGGTTCAACACTTTTTGATTTGAGCAACATAAGGTCTTCGACAAAATTCGTCTTTACCTGCTGGTCTGTTTTGACAGATTTCTGCCATTTTCTGCATTTGCTTCTTGTTGGTTCCTTTTTGAGTTCTTTTGGGGAATTGAGATTTTTGAGGGAAGTGCTACAGTAGCTTGTGTTTTGATGGAAGTTTTATTGGTGTTAGAACTGAAACCTAAAGACTTATTATCTTGAGTGCACTAATGTTGCTAATAAAGATTGTGTGAAGTTTTGTATGAAGGAAAAATTTCAGGTGTATGGAAGGAATGAGTAATGAGATGAAGGATGGACTAAATCTCAAGCTTGGGGATGCCACGTGTCACCCCAATAAATATCCAAGAAGTACAAGCGTCAAAGCTTGGGGATTCCCAAGGCATCTCCCTCTTCATCAATAAAAATCTCAGGTTCTCTTCCAAACACTTCATTTTTATTGTTTCATGCACAATTGTGTTGTTCTTGGAGCATCTTCATTTTTGTTCTTACTTTTGGTTTGCTTGGTTTGCTTAGTTTGCTGAATAAATTTGTTGGACCCCCTCTTTCATACATTGGTTTTCAAATAGGTTGGTTTGGATTGGAAAAGAGTAGGAAAGTTAATGCTTAAGTGGTAAAAAGAGCTTGTTTTTGACTATGGCCTATGCTTTTTCATGCCATGCTTGATATTGTTTTGGCTTTATTGTTAGTATTCTTTGTTGTAGCATGACTTGTTATAAACAATTGAGATTGCTTAATGTGCCTTGGAAGAATCATGCGTTGTTTTAGCATATTAAAGCATAGTATTGTGGTATTCTCCTTTGATGCTTTATTTGGGTTGACTTGGCGCATGCTCACACCATGTTATGACTATCCAATGTCACCATAGCCTTGATGATCCTTTAGTTTTCAACTTGTAGTATCACTTTATGCTTTGATCAATGATGTTTTGCCGCTCTGCATGATTATGGCCATTATTGCTCTCTTAGTTTGTCGCTCCCAGTATTTTGCTAGCCTCCGCAACCAAGTATGAGTTCCACTCATGCATCCAGCTCCTTAAACCAAGTTATTCCAAAGAGTCCACCATACCTACCTACTCGCATATGCTATTCCAAGTATATTCATGTTTTTATCTACCTTCCAAATTAAACTTGTTATGAGAAAACTAGTGATTAAAGCTCTCATGAACTTGATGGCACACTTTACCTTTTGCATCTAATAAACTTGAACCATTGGGTCCTTTGTTGCGTATATCCTTGCGCTTTATAAGTTGAAATTAGCAGAACCATTTTTCATGGGGAACGCTTTCAACATTGCACTTGTACTTTGTACCCCGTTGATATCATGTTATTTTGCTTACTGATCCCGACGGTGTGAAATAAAAGTGCAACTTGTAAGATCATGGAGTTTGTATGTGTGTTAGATAAACGCCTGGGCTGCTAGCCTAAGCCATGTCTAATCATGGTGGAAACTTGTAGCATCACCATAAGGAGCACTCTATGAAGCATCCTGAATAAAAACCTATGCAAATAGCAAATAAAAAGATCGCTGAGATGCTCATTGTCTGCTTGCCTTGTCATTTTGATTATGGGAAATCTCCCGTATCATGTGCAAGGGGTACCCCATTGGCGGTTCTTAATGATACACATGTACTTACAATGACAAGAGCTTACTCGTGACTGAAGTTGAGTAGCATGAGGATCGGTCTTCGTAAGTAAGGGTCATGAGATTTCGGTTTATAACTTGTCAAGCATATACTCTTAGTTGTGTCACTTTAACCTTAATCACCTTAAAGATGCTTATGATAGGGGCAATGAGAGCTAAAATCTATTAAGTACCATAATTTTTGGAAGCTCTTTATGAGACTTGAATCCCTACTTCCTTCTATGAAGGCCTTTCTTCCACCATTATATTGAGTCTCCACCTTCTATCTTTATGCACCTACTTTGAGAGCATAGTGGCCATTCTTAGTTCTATGTGCATTGTCCCAAGGCTAGTTGTTGATGCATAACTTGATATTTATTGTTTTAAACTACTTGTATCTAGTCACTCTTATGAACTTTGAAGGTGTCCTATGCATTTATATTTGCTACTCTATGAGGGACAAGCTGAATGCCATTATGCTATGTTTTCTTTATGTGAAACAAACAAACGTCTTGCAAAGCATTGTTATTCATGAATCTTTTGTTTGTATCCTTTCATGTTACAACATAGTTGCTTTGTCTTATTGTTAGAACTATATCTTTCATGCTATGTTGAAGTACTATGATCCCAGCTTTGAATGTTTTACAAATACTTTGATCAAGTTTATGATGGTGCATGTCACCTCAAAAATTATTATTTCTTTTTATCACTTACCTACTCGAGGACGAGCAGTAGTTAAGCTTGGGGATGTTGATACATTGCAAATGTATCTATAATTTTTGATGTTCCATGCTTGGTTTTATCTACTTTCTTGTGTTTTGTCCACACTTTGGAGTACTTTTCATATGATTTCTTGGACTAACCTATTAACAAGAGCCATAGTGCCAGTTGCATGTTTTCTGCTGTTTTTGGTTCTAGGAAAGTTAGAAAATCAATATTCTCGGAATTGGACCGGACAAAAGCCAAAGTTGATATTTTCCCGGAAGACTCACGGAGCCAGAAGGAGAGTCGGAGAGGGGCCACAGGGTGGCCACACCACCCCATGGCGCGGGTCCCCCAGGCCGCGCTAGGGCATGGTGTGGGCCCCCTGGCCGTCCACCGACCTTGCCCTCTGGCCTATAACAAGCCTCCCGAGACATAAACCCTAGATCATCAAGCCTCTAGCCACAAAAAGTTCCGCAGCGCCGCCGTCATCGAAGGGGAGATTCGGGGGACAGAAATTCTCTGTTCCGGCACCCTGCCGAGACGGGGAAGTGCCCCCGGAGCCATCTCCATCGATCTCTACCACCATCTCAATCACCATTGCTGATTCCCATGATGAGGAGGGAGTAGTTCTCTCTCGAGGCTAAGGGTTCTACCGGTAGCTATGTGTTCATCTCTCTCTCTCTATGCATGATCTTATTGAGATCATGAGATTGTAATCTATAGATCTACCTTGCTACTCAAGTGCTTTAATAGATCTTTTCTCTCCCCATGTGTGTGAAAGTGACAGCGTGCACACCATGGTGGCACTTAGGCTACAGATTACAAATACTTGTTATGAGTTATATTTGGAGTTGGATGTCTCTATGAAATTGTGATGTTTGTTGGAACCATCTAGTGCTCAAGGTGACAGTGTGGGGTTTTCTAGATGGGAAAGGCTTACTTTGAGGAGTGTTGTTATAGCCCTACCATCGATTAGAGTGTCCAACCGGAGAGTAGTTAAGAGTAGTATCATGAAGATATTTATATGAGAGAGTGTTCACTAGTGAAAGTATGATCCCTAGGCCTTGTTTCTAAGCATTGATACACCGTTTGCAATTAGATCTGTTACATGTTTGCTTGCTTCCATCTTTATTTTAGTTTGCCTTTAGTCTTTTGCATGCCATCAAGCTATCTTCTATCACTATTACCACTTATAATTATCCATACCACTTGTATTTTACTATCTCTTTGACGAACTAGTGCACCTATACACCTGACAAGTGTATTGGGTGTGTTGGGGACACAAGAGACTTCTTGTATCTTGATTGCAGGGTTGCTTGAGAGGGGATACCTTTGACCACTTCCTCCCTGAGTTCGATAAACCTTGGGTGATCCACTTAAGGGACACTTGCTGATGTTCTACAAACCTCTACACTTGGAGGCCCAACAACTGGCTACAAGAATAGAAGTGCGTAGACATCACCAAGCTCAAGGCTGAGATGAAAAAGCTCAAAGAGCTCCACAAGACTGAGATGGGCAAGGCTGGCCAAAACTTCACCGAAGAGCGAGAACATCTTAGCCTTCAACTTGCAAAGGATTAGGAGTTGTTGAAGGAGGCTAACGTCAAGCTCGAGTTAGCTAATGGCAAACTTGAGAGGCTCTGGAAGAGGCGTGCTGATTGCACCAAAGAGCTGACTCGGATCCATAGTCACATCTCCCATAAGCTCTTTTCCTTCCGCCGACGTGTATTTCTCCGGGTTAAACTCCTTTACCAACTTCACTTGTTTTTTTCAGGCAAATTCCCAGAGGGCGATGCCATTGCGGTTATTGCCGTTGCCAAGTTCCGCCGGTAGAGGGGTACCCCAACTGATCCTGGCTCTGAACCCATTCCTTATGACATGGAGGACCTGTTGGTCAGCCTATCCTCCTGCATAGAAATTATAAAGAACTATGCTTCTGGTTTCCTGGATTCAGCCGTCCGGATCTTCCGTGCACTTTGGCATGGTGAGGATCCTCCGGAGGGATCCACTGCTTTGATCAACATGCTGATGGATTGCGAGACCCAACTCGACCTCTGGAGAGAATCCGCCGCGTGCCGGAGCTGATACTGTCCTCCATTTCGTGCTCACTTGGTATGAAAAGCTGGATTTGAAGGTTCTCGAGCGCTTGCGCACCGGGTCTAGGTGGTCGAATGATCCGGATTGGGTTGCTCGGCGCAAGGCTTATGCCCACAACATTATCCAGTTTGCCCCTATTCATCAATGGAACGAAGGACCAAGCTTCATCGGCATCGTTGATGATGAATATGTTGAAGATGGTTCGGATGGCGAGGAAGAGGACGAAGCCTCAGATCTCGAAGACAACGAAGATGACGACGAGGCTGAAGCCGTAGCTCCACCCGCTGGCGCCGAGTTACCCCCTCCTGTTGTTGCTCCTTGAGCACAAAAAACACTTTGAAATTTATCAGATCCCCGGTATGCCGGGTGCAGATGTATCAATGATACTGATTATATTTTGCTACTAAGTTATTCACATCGGATTAACTTGGGCGTAGTCCCCGAGTTTCACTTTCTTGTTTCTCCAATTTCATGGCTCGGCTCGCGTCTACCTTGATTCGGTTTTGTGACTTACGAGTCCGAGTTTCAAAAATCGACTTAACAATACTTGGAAACTTTAGGATTAGCTCAAGGTAATCTAGCATAGTAAAAGTAAAGTAAACCTAGGGTTAGTCCGAATAATAAATGTCGGCTCGATTACGTTCTTTTCCTTAGTCGTTTTTCGTGTGCTACACAATTCCAAACTTGTTCTCTTGCTTGCCATGAAGCCTATTCTTGTTGGACAGTAGGAAGTCGAAGAGTTGAGTTTTTGGTGCTCACACACTACTAATCCAACTTAGGCAGAAGCAACTTAAGCCAGCCGACATAAAGATAAATAACAAACACATAGAACAACAAATATTACTAAGACAGTCCCCAAGTTACTGCTAGAGGTGCCAAGATTTCATTGATAAACTCATTGCCGACATACATACCGACAAATGAGAAACTCGGATACACACACTTCTTTGTTAAGTGTAGAACGGACAAAGTAGGGCTACATTCCATGGACGCTTAGATTCCTCGCCAGACCTGTCCGCCTTGTTCTTCTCCTGTCTTTGTGCATCAATGAGATAATAAGAGTCATTGTGCAATGCTTTGCTGACAATGAATGGTCATTCCCATGTGGGGGATAACTTATACATGCCAGCAGTACGTTGTACCAGCCGGAGTACCAGATCACCTTCTCGGAAGACTCAGGGGTTTACTTTCCGGCTATGATAGCGTCGGAGATTTTGCTGATATATGGCAGATCTGGAAAATGCCAATTCTCTCGCTTCTTCCAGCAGATCAACATCATTTTGCTAGGCTTCTCGCACTTCGGCTTCTGTGTATTGGGTGACCCTAGGCGAATCATACTCTATGTCGGCTGGTAATACAGCTTCTGCCCCATATACCAAAAAAATGGCGTATAGCCTGTTGATCGATTCAGAGTTGTTCTTAAACTCCACAGTACCGCTGGTAGTTCTTCTATCTAGCACCCCGTTGATCTTTGCAGCGGCTCGATGAGCCGGGGTTTTTATCCCGGATAATACTAATCCGTTGGATCTTTCCACTTGTCCGTTCGATGCGGGGTGGGCTACTGAGGCAACATCTAGCTGGATCTTCTTATCCCGACAGAATCACGCAAATGCTCCTTCAGCAAAATTGGTGTCGTTATCCGTTATGATACTGTGAGGATAACCATATCTCAGAATGATATCTTTGAAGAATGACACAGCTGTAGCTCCATCACACTTTCTTATTGGCTTTACTTCAATCCATTTCGTAAACTTTTCAACCATAACCAAGATATGGGTCATGTTTCCTCTTGCCGGCTTGAATGGACCAACCATATCCAAACATCATACGGCAAATGGCCAGGTAATTGGTATGGTCTTGAGATCCGACATTGGCATGTGTGTCTTGGTAGCATACCTCTGACAACCATTGCATTTTCTTACTAGATCCCCTGCTTGCTCCAAGGCACTTGGCCAGTAAAATCCATGTCGGAAAGCTTTTGCCACTAAGGCTCTGGATGAGGCATGATGCCCACATTCCCCTTGATGTATATCTCAGAGGATGTCAAGCCCTTCTTCCAGGTCAACACACCGTTGCAGGACATTCGTGACACTCCTCTTGTATAGTTCGGCATTGATAATCGTGTATGCCTTCGCCCTCCTCTAAATTTGCCTTGAAAGCACTTCTTCATTGGGAAAAGTTCCATCCTTCAGGAACTGGAATATGAGTAGTGCCCAGGCTGGTATAGCTTGCACCGGAAACACATGCTCGTCAATTTCCATTTGATCCGCCGACATAACCTCTGCCGGGTCACGCTGCGTAGTCCCAGGGTTCTGCGAAGAAGTCCGCGGGTTTGTTGAACCACTTCCTATATCAACGTCCATGGGAACAACTTTAGACTCCGGATTGGCTAGGATATAGATTGACTCGGATTCTGGGGATGGCCTGATAGATGGCTTTCTGAGGTGCTCTAGTGCTACACCCGGGGGAATCGCTTGTCGGTTTGATCCAAGCTTTGACAATACGTCGGCAACCTCATTTTCCAGCCGAGGTACATGGTGAAACTCACATCCCTCGAAGTATCCTAATATCTTCTACACATGAAATCTGTACAATGCCATGTTTGCATCCAAAGCATCCCATTGCCTTGAGACCTGCTGAACCACCAAATCCGAGTCACCGAAGCACTGGATCCGACCTATTCCAATTTGTTTTCCTACTTTGAGTCCATGCACAAGTGCTTCATATTCTGCAACATTGTGTGATGCTGTGAAGTGGATCTGCAGCACATACTTCAGCTGGTCTTTCTTGGGAGAGGTAAGCACAACTCCGGCGCCTAACCCGGTTCTCATTTTTGATCCGTCAAAATGCATTCTCCAGTAATTCAGATCTGGCAACGGTGGCTCATATTGCATCTCGGCCCAATCTAAGAAAAAGTCGGCCACAGCCTGAGACTTGATCGCATCTCTTCTGTCGAATTGTGGAGCATAAGGGGCTAGCTCAATTGCCCATTTTGCAATCCGGCCGCTTGCATCCTTGTTGCTCATTATCTCAGATATGGGGGCTTCACATATCACTTTGATGGGATGCTCTTCAAAATAGTGCTTCAGCTTCTTAGCTGCCATGTACACACCATATGCCATCTTTTGATAGTGAGGATAGTTTTTCATTGAAGCTGATAATACCTCGCTCAGGTAATAGACTGGCCTTTGCACCGACTTACCCTCTTCGTCGCGCTCTACCACTATTACTGCACTTACAACTCGGTTGGTTGCGGCTATGTACAACAACATTGGCTCTTTTGAGAGTGGAGAGGCTAACACCGGTGTAGTGGCTAACATCTTATTTAACTCAATGAAGGCTTCATTGGCCTGCGGCGTCCATATGAACTTGTCCGATTTTTTCATTAGCTGATAGAGAGGCAGTGCCTTTTCTCCCAACCGACATACAAACCGACTTAAGGATGCTAGGCAACCAGTGAACTTCTGGACATCGTTAAGGCACTTAGGCAATTCCATTCGTTCTATGGCTCGGATTTTAGTTGGGTTAGCTTCGATACCTCGGCGGGAGACAAGAAATTAGAGTAATTTTCCGGCCGGGACACCGACGGTACACTTCTCCGGGTTAAGCTTCATTCAGAACCTCCTTAGGTTCGCGAATGTTTGTCGGATATCATCAAGGAGCCTTTTGCTTTCCTTGGTTTTTATAACCACATCATCAACATACACCTGCACATTTCGACCAATTTGATCGTGTAAGCATTTTTGCATACATCTTTGATACGTTTCCCCTGCATTACATAAACCAAAAGGCATAGTGCGATAGCAATAAGCCCCGTACGGGGTGATAAACACAGTCTTTATTTGATCATCCGGGTTCAGAGGTATCTGGTGGAAGCCAGAATATGCATCTATGAATGACAACAATTCACACCCAGCAGTTGAATCTATGACCTGATCTATCCTTGGCAGTGGGAATGGATCTTTTGGGCACGCCTTATTCAGGTTTGTGTAATCGATGCACATATGCCAAACTACTGCCACATTCGGATCGTCTTTCTTCTTTTCCACAAGCACCGGATTGGATAGCCAATCCGGGTAAAGTACTTCCATGATGAACCCAACTGCGAGGAGCCGAGCTATCTCATCCCCAATGACGTTTCTCCTATCTTCGGCGAAGCGACGGAGAGGTTGCTTTACCGGCTTTGCTCCGGGTCTCACATTCAAAGAGTGCTCGGCCAACTCCCTCGGAACACCTTTCAAGTCCTATGTGGACCAAGCAAAGATATCCTGATTCTCACGGAGGAAGTTGATGAGCTCACTTTCCTATTTCTCAGTTAACCCGGCACCAATTGTTACGGTGCGCTCTGGGAATAGATCATCAACGAGCACTTTCTTTGTATCCTTTGTTGCTTGAAATGAGACGCTTCCATGTGGGTTACTCGGCGCCGACATATACTGCTGCATGGACTGAGCCAATGCCGCTACTTCCTGGATCTTCCTTTTTTCTTGTGCAATCACGAGTGATTTGGCCAGGTTAGACCCGGCTGACGCACACTCAATGGAACGTCGGAAATCCCCAGCTATAGTAATTACTCCATTTGGCCCAGACAACTTCATCTTCAGGTAACTGATGTGAGTACTTGTCATGAATTTGTTCAGGACTGGCCTGCCGAGTAACACGTGATATGCGCTTTCTCAGTTCACAACCTCAAAATCCAAATTCTCAGTTCGGTAGTTATCTCTAGTGCCAAATAGCACGTCAACCCGGACTTTGCCAATGGGTTCATAGGAGATACCGGGCACAATGCCATGGAAAGTTGTCCTTGTAGCTTGGAGCATGTTCTCCGAGGTACCCAACTTGCGCATTGTGTCCATGTACATGATATTGATGTTGCTGCCATTGGCAATCAGCACCTTGGAGAACCTCACATTGATACTTGGCCCGATGAATGTTGGGTCCAGCACAAGTGCATACGAACTAGGACTCGGCATGATCCTGGGATGGTCCTTGATACTCCAGGTAATTTCCTGATCAGACCAAGGCATATACCTCGTCACTGCCGACATAACCGCATTCACCTCCATATGTCGGTGTTGCAACCTCTTTCTATCTGTTTCCTCCGTGGTAAACACACAGTAACCCTGGTGATGCTCCCTATATTCATTTTTCCCCTCATTGCCGGGGTACCTTTGATCTGGCTGATGCTGGTTTTCCACCTGATGCACTGCATCCCTTCTCTCATGGTTCTCATACCTCGACGGAGGTGGTGGCAACATTAACTGTTGCGTATTTGCTCCGGAGAGTAGTTGCTGTCGAGGTTGATCGTTCCGAGGTGCCTGAGAATTCCCCGGGCCACTTTGCTCTATCTTCCTCATCCACTCACACTGCCAAGTTGTATGACTGATGGCTCAGTGTTGATGTAGAGCTTGTTGGGAACCCCAAGAGGAAGGTATGATGAGCACAGCATCAAGTTTCCCTCAGTTATGAAACCAAGGTTTAATCGAACTAGTAGGAGCAAGGAAACACCCCAAAGGTGTTGCTAGCTGAGCCTTGGCAGGGCGCACTACCGGTGCTAGTAGCAACGTGGAGACCTGCACAACACAACCACAGAACTCTATCCCCAACTTGCGATGAGGTTGTCAATCTCACCGTGTTTTGCTGAAAACAAAGGATTAAACGTATCGAATGGAAGGAAGTAAAAGTTTGCAGAAAGTAAACACAAAGCAGTAAACAGTTTATAGATTGTATGTAAAGAAAAGGACCGGGATCCATAGTTCACTAGAGGTGCCTCTCCTTAAGATAGATAACATGCTGGGTGAACAAATTACAGCGGGGCAATTGACAAACGTCGAGAAAGCATTACATGCATATACTAATCATCTTGACTCCTTTGAGACTTGATTGGGCATTACAACATTATACATAGACCGCCATCCAACTACATCTATGACTAATAATCCACCTTCAGGTTATCATCCGAACCCCCTCAAGTATTAAGTTGCAAGCAACAGATTATTGCTTTACTAATTGCGTGTAATGTAAACAATACGATTGTTCTATGAACAAAGGATTTTTGTTTTCTCCCTAGTAGCAACAACACATCTAGTACCTTAGAGATTTCTGTCACTTCCGCAGATTACCAGAGGCATGAACCCACTATCGAGCATAAATACTAACTCATGGAGTTGCTAGCATCTACTTGGCCAAGATAGCTACTAACAACGGAAAGCATGCAAGATCACAAATAACAAAGACATGATAGAATCAATAATCAATCTGAAATAGTATCTCAATATCCATCGGATCCACACAACATGCAGAATTACAAATAGATGATCTTGATCATGAACGGAGCTCACAAGATCTAAACATGAAAGCACAAAGGAGGAGAACCAGCCATCTAGCTACTACATGGATCCGTAGTCCAAGGATGAACTACTCACGCATCACACCGGAGGCTTGCATGGTGATGAAGAAGGCCTCCAGAGTGAATTCCACTCTCCGGCAGGGTGCCGGGAAGAGCTTCAGGTCCCTCCCGATCTAGGGATGGAGATGATGGCAGCTACAGACTCTTTCGTGGATTTTTGATCGGGTACTTAGGGTTTTCGTCCCGAGGGCATCTTATAGGCGGAAGTGAAGGCTAGCAATAGTAAGGGAGCGACAAACGAGAGAGCAATAGCTGTCATTATCATGCTTGCAACAAAACAGGACTACTCATGGCATGAAAGTGATTCAAGATCCTCAAGGCAAAATAATTCATCGAGGCTTAACAGATTATTACAGTCATGTGCATGCGTGAGCATGTGCCAAGTCAATCAAATGAAACATTCAGAGGAGGATACCACGGTGTCATACTAATTTATGAATAGAGTAATGCAAGCAAACATTCATAACGCATGCTACAAACTATTAGCGAGCTGGAGCTAATCATAAGAAAGCAAGAACTACTAAGCATCCAAAGAAAACATACACTCTACATGAACGGACTAAGCATGCCCACAGTAAAGAGTATATGTACAAAAATGAAAACAAATAGAGTTCATTACCAGCCTCTTACCACGCCTCAAGTTGTCATTAATCCTCATTATTGCTCTTCACTTGTGTGGCTTGAATAATAATATGAAACCAATATCCACTGAGGACTGCCGAACCCTGAAGCAAACTCGCAAAAACCAAAGAAGAACGACAAATATTTTTGGTGTTTTCGATTTTTAAACAAGAACCAAAAGAGAGGAACAAGCAAAGTAAAATCTTTTTGGGTTTTTCGAATAGTTCAAACAAAGCAAAAAGGGAAAAGGGAACCAAGGCAAAAAGAAGAAGCAAACCAAAGAGAAACAACAGAAATATTTTTGGTCTTTTTGTGTTTTTAGAAAGAAAAAACAAAGAAGAACAAAAACTAAAAAGAGAACGAAAACATGAATATACAAAGTACCGACGCAACATGATATGGAGATGAGTGTGGTGTCGGCGTACCTCCCCCCAAGCTTAGGCTTTTGGCCTAAGTGGGTATCAATCCATGTACGAATAGGGGTTCCAAGCGGGCGGATCTTGGTAAGAATGGTCGTAGTTGGGCCCATGAGAAGAAGAAGCTCCCCAATCATAAGCGGGCTGTTGATATGAAGATTCTCCCTCATTCAAGGGCTGGACCGAATCATCCGTGACCTCTCTTCTAGTGTCCTGCTCCTGTTGGGAGAGCTCTCCCAAGTACGTGTCACGCTCCTCCTTAGTGAGGGACCATCCTTCCCTGTTATCAAGGTTAAACAAAACAGGTGCAGGGAAAAGAACAACACGCCCGGACTTGCTCTTTCTCCAACCAGCCTTGGGAAAGGTTATTTCATAAGATAACTCACTCAAACTAGCCCATGAGGAAATAAATTTATGTTGTATCATGGAATTAAAATCAAGCCTCTCTATGGGAAACTGTAGGTCTAGATGATGAGGCACTAAACCATGCAATGCTAGTAAACGAGAAGCAATGAGGCCTCCACAAATTCCACCTTTCTCATGGTTAGCAGCAAGACGGAAAGCTATCAAAGCACCCAAGTTGTAAGACCTATCTCGTCTAAGAGCAGCAGAGATAAATGCTAAATCAAACGAAGATAACTTATTGGCAGTTTTCCTAGCAAGAACACACTTGGCAATAAAGTAGGCAAAGTAGCGAATGGAGGGAAGCTGAATGTTACGGATTTTTCCACTCTCCTTCGAGAAGCTACTCCCTTGGCAAATTTCTTCATATAAATCCATGAGTGGTTCAGGTCTCTCTTTAATCTTCCTACATGATCCCCATTGAGGTACCTTAATAGCTGCACGAAAATCATCAAGAGAAAGGTTGACAGCAATATTGTAAATTTTGTAATGGACCATGGGGTTAGGCAAAGAGTGAATAAATTGGAAATCATGCACCACAGACATGGTTAGCTTCACAAATTTACAAGGTTCATCTTCCAAAAAGTGCTCTAACCCTGCATTAGAAACCAAAGTGTGGAAATCTTGTAGAATTCCTGCAGCTCTCAAGAACTAAGGGCATGGATAAATGGAGGGAAAACTTCCTCCTCCCGGTGGACCTTCATGACCTCAGGCACCCAAAGCTCATGTTGGTTTAGGAGGTGTTCACTCATCTTCTATTCTGAAATTGAAACACCTATTAAACAAGTGATTGCAACGTAAATATAATGAAGGATTCTACTCATAGGGACTTGCAAGAGGCCTAAACATGCATCAAAACTATATCTCTAAGCATCAAACAAGCTTACAAGATCTCAAAACCAGTCACCTACAGCAGCAAAATACTCAACATATGATCCACTAAACACAAATCTACTTGGACAAGGGGAGGAGTCACATACTAGGGAATAAATGCTCCAAATTTCAGCAAGAAAGATGGGCCGAGCAAGGAGATCAAAGAAATCGAGAGCAAGCACAGAAGGAACGCGATTTTGAGCTATGAACTAGAGCTTACTCGGGAGAGAGAAGAAAGTGGCAGGTGAGAGAGTTAGTGGGGGGCCAGGGGTGGCCCACACCAGGGCATGGCGCCACCCAGGGCTGGCCGCGCCACCACATGGTGTGCCTGCCTGGTGGGCCCCCCTGGTACCTACCAAGTACTCCTCTGCCCCTTTTTTCACGTAAAAATTTAATATGAATTTTCTGGAATTTTTCGAGAAACTTTATTTTTGGGCATTTTTCAGAAATAGAAGAATGATTTTTCTGACAGACAGATTTTTTTATTTTGGAAGCATGATACAAAGACAAAACAAGGCTAGAACTACAGAAGTTCTAGCATGCAAGCAACTAACAACACAAAGAAAACTAAACAAAAGCAAAAACTAAAATGCAAAGGATAGAAATAAACGGAGATAATCATAATGGAAACATTGTTTTTATCAATGGAATCCTTTTGTTAACAAGGTTGATCAAGTCTTGCTACCAAAAAAATTACATATGAGACAAAACTTTGTACTCCACTAATGATTATGTTACCTCAACCTTGATAGCAATGGTCCCAATCATAATAGTTTCAAATTTTTCTGTTCGTATGGGACAATATATTTCTCCAACTTGAATGCCTTCAACATGTTCAATTGAATTCAAGCCATAAGTCCTTTCAATCTTCTTGGGGAAAAAGATAGTATGTTCCTTGTCATTAACATTGAAGGTCACCTTTCCTTGATTACAATTAATAACAGCTCCTGCAGTATTAAGAAAAGGTCTCCCAAGAATAATAGACATATTATCATCTTCAGGCATTTCAAGCACAACAAAATCAGTTAATATCAAGCAATTGTGAGCCACTTGAACAGGTACATCCTCACATATACCCACAGGAATAGTGGTAGATTTATCAGCCATTTGCAAAGATATATCAGTTGGTATCAATATTTCAAGCTGAAGCCTCTTATAGAGAGAGAAAGGCATAACACTAACTCCAGCTCCCAAATCACACAAAGCAGTTCTAACATAACTGTTCTTAATAGAGAAAGGGATAGTTGGAATCCCTAGGTCTCCAAGTTTCTTAGGAACCTTACCATTGAAGGAATAATTAGCAAGCAAAGTAGAAATTTCTTCATTAGGAATCTTCCTTTTATTCGAGACAATGTCCTTCATATACTTTGAGTAAGGAGGCAATTTAATAGCATCAGTCAAAGGAATTTGCAAGAATAAAGGCTTCATCCACTCACAAAACTTATTATAGTGTTCATCTTCCTTTGACTTGTGTTTCTTATCAGGGAAAGGCATAGGTTTTTGGACCCAAGGTTCTCTTTCACTACCATGTTTCTTAGCAATAAAATCTTCTTTAGTGTATTTAGTAGTCTTAGTGTGGTTTTCAGGTTCTTCTTCAACTTTTTCTTCATTAGGAACTTCATTTTGTTCATTACCACTTTCAGTTTCAGCATTAGAGATAGATATACTATTAGGATCTATAGCAGGTTCAGAGGGTTCTACAACAATTTTATGTTTCTTTTTCCTTTTCTTACGAATAGAACCACCATTTTCAGCTTCTTGAGAATCCTGCTCAATTCTTTTGGGATGCCCCTCAGGATATAAAGGATCCTGGGTAGCAGCTCCACTTCTAGTTCTAATTTCATAAGCATGTTTTTCTTTAGCAGCATTAACTAGCAAGTCGTTTTGCACTTTAACGAGTTGATCTATTTGAGTTTGAACCATTTGAAAGTGTTTAACAATCATTTTAACATCATTAGAGGTTCTTTCCACAATATCTTTCAACTCAATAATAGCTCTAGTGTTTTCCATTAGATGATTTTGCACCCTTTTATTAAAGTTATCTTGCTTAACAATAAAGATATCAAATTCTTCTTAGCATTGATCAAGAGGTTTCAAGTAAGGGATATCACCTTCATCAAAGTGTTGGAGAGAGTGTACCTCAATAGTGGGTGAGTCGGGAATAGGCTTACATAATTCTTCTATAGGAGGTAAATTCTTGACATCTGCAGCTTTAATTCCCTTATCCTTAAGACATTTCTTAGCTTCCTTCATCACTTCATCATTTAATTCAATAACTCCCCTCTTCTTTGATGTTGGAACAGGCACAGGAATAGATGGTTCAGGTACAATTAGTTCAGGTGAAACTTGTTTAGGAGGAGTCCAATCTTCATAATTCTTGCTTATTTTAGCCATTAATTCCTCAGCTTCCTTAGGAGTCCTATTCCTGAAAACACAATCAGCACAACTATCTAGGTATGTCCTAGATTCTTCGGTTAGTCCATTATAAAATATATCAAGAAGCTCATTCTTAGGTAACGGACTTCCAGCCTGTGCATTAATCAAAGCACAAAACCTTTCCCAAGATTCGGGCAATACCTCTTTTTCTCCCTGTTTAAACTCAAAAAGTTCCTGCAAAACAGCATGTCTAGCACTAGGAGGAAAATATTTCTACAGGAAAGTACTAATCAAGCACTCAGGGCTATCAATAGATCCAAGAGGTAAATTACTAAACCAAGTTTTAGCTTCTCCTTTCAGTGAAAAGGGGAAAATCTTAGCAACAAAGTAAGTATGCATCTTAATATCATCAGAAAACAAGCCACTCATAGTAGAAAGTTCATTCATATGTGCTACCGCACTTTCATTCTTAGTCCCACAAAAAGGTTCTTTCTCGACAATAGCTATGTAAAATAGATCGAGAGAGAAATCATAATCTTCATCTATAATGTTTATGGGAGAAACAACAAACTTAGCATCAGGAGATAATTTGGGTCTAATAGTACGCCTCTCAGGGAGACTCTTAGCAACGCTCCTATCATGGGTGTTCTTACATTCTTCAATAAACTCATCAGTCATCTCAACATAATCTTCTTCAGTATCATAACTCTCACTAAACTCAGGTGAGCTAACATGTGTGGTAGTGTCTTCATTAGGAGTTTCGGTATTTCCAGCTATAGTTCTAGCAATCGTAGCATCTAGGAAAGGACCTAATGAACCACTCTTATCAAGCACAGTAGAAGCAGCATCATAAGCATCAGAAGTTTCAGATTCAGCAGTAGTAGCAGTGTGTGTAGCATGTGTATGTGGTGGTGTAACGAGCTTACTTATAACAGACGGTGAATCAAGAGCAGCAGAGGTGTTCAGAACTGTACCTCTTCTTTTAGTGGATGGTAAAATAGGAACCTTGCCATCACGAGACTTACCCATGATGGATGGAAAGCAGCGAACAATAGAGAATCCAAGTGAACTTGATAAATAAAGCTATGCTCCCCGGCAACGGCGCCAGAAAATAGTCTTGATGACCCACAAGTATAGGGGGTGTATCACAGTATTTTCGAGGGAAGTGAAACCCAATTTATTGATTCGACACAAGGGGAGCCAAATAATATTTATAAGCCTTAACAACTGAGTTGTCAATTCAGCTGCACCTGGAAACAATCTTGCTCATAGTAGTTTATCAGTAGCAACAGTTTTGTAGTAGGAATAGTAAAGTAACAGCAGTAGTAAAGCAAAGACAACAGTAACAAAAGCAGTAAACAGTGGGATTCGAGTGCGGTAGGCATAGGGATGGATGGACGGGTGTTGCATGGACAAGACAATTCACATAGCAATCAGAACATAGGGCAATTGCAGATAAATAAGATAAAGCACCCAAGTACTAGATAATCCTAGGCATGTGTTCCATATATAGTCATACGTGCTCGCAATGAGAACTTGCACAACATCTTTTGTCCTACCAGTCCGTTTGCAGCGGGTCCTCTAGGGAACTACTGGCAATTAAGGTGCTCCTTTTAATAGAGCACCGGAGCAAAGCATTAACACTCCGTGAACACATGTGGTCCTCACATCAAAGCCTTTCCCTTCCGGTTATCCCGATTTCTGTCACTTCGGGGCCATAGGTTCCGGACAACGACGTGTGTATACAACTTGTAGATAAGACCAGAAACAATACTATCATAATGAATCAATAATAAGTTCAGATCTGAAATCATGGCACTCGGGCCCTAGTGACAAGCATTACGCACAACAAGTCGCAACAAAGTCATAAAGCACTAATAAAAGATACTAGGCACCATGCCCTAACAATCTGATGCCATTACATGAACGATCTCATCCAATCCCTACCATCCCCATAGCCTACAACGGGGGATTACTCACTCATAGATGGGGGAAACATGGATGGTCGATGGAGAAGCGATGGTGATGATGATGGCGATGATCTCCTCCAATTCCCCGTCCCGGCAGGGTGCCAGAACGAAGTTTCTGCTACTGTTTCGTGGAATCTGGTGGTGGTGGCGGAGCGGAACTCCTTCTGGAAAAATGTCGAACCCCCCGAAGTTTTTAGGTCAGAATGCTCCTTATAGGCGAAGAGAGAGGCCGAGGGGGTGCCTAGGGGGCCCACACCACCCCTGGCGCGGCCTGGCCTGGCCCGCGCCACCAGGTGGTGTGGCCACCCCAGGGCTCTTCTCCGTCTCGTATTCTGGCTCCTGGAGTCTTCGGGTGAAATGGATTTTTGGCATATTTTCCGGGATTTTTCCTAATAGTTGATTTTCTGCACAAAAAGTAGACACCAAGGCAATTCTGCTGAAAACAGCGTCAGTCCGTATTAGTTGCATCCAAATCACACAAGTTTAGAGGAGAAACAATAGCAAAAGTGTTCGGGAAAGTAGACATGTTTTGGACGTATCAGTACCTTAGAGATTTCTGTCACTTCCCTAGATTACCAGAGGCATGAACCCACTATCGAGCATAAATACTAACTCTTGGAGTTTCTAGCATCTACTTGGCCAAGATAGCTACTAACAACGGAAAGCATGCAAGATCACAAATAACAAAGACATGATAGAACCAATAATCAATCTGAAATAGCATCTCAATATCCATAGGATCCCCGCAAACACAACATGCAGAATTACAAATAGATGATCTTGATCATGAACGGAGCTCACAAGATCTAAACATGAAAGCACGGAGGAGAACCAGCCATCTAGCTACTACATGGATCCGTAGTCTAAGGATGAACTACTCACGCATCACACCGGAGGCTTGCATGGTGATGAAGAAGGCCTCCAGGGTGAATTCCCCTCTCCGGCAGGGTGCCGGGAAGAGCTTTAGATCCCTCCTGATCTAGGTATGGAGATGACGGTGGCTACAGACTCTTTCGTGGATTTTTGATCGGGTACTTAGGGTTTACGTCCCGAGGGCATCTTATAGGCGGAAGGAGAGGCCGAGGAGGTGCCTGGGCTGGCCACACCACTCCCTGGCGCGGCCAGGCCTGGCCCGCGCGGCCAGCTGGTGTGGCCGCCCCCTGGCCCTTCTCCGTCTCATATTCTGGCATCTAATGACTTCCGGAAAAATAGGCACTTTGGCTTTTGTCCCGTCCAATTCCGAGAATATTCATTTTCTGACTTTCCTGGAACCAAAAATAGCAGAAAACAGGCAGCTGGCACTGTGGCTCTTGTTAATAGGTTAGTCCAAGAAATCATATGAAAAGTACTCCAAAGTGTGGACAAAACACAAGAAAGTGGATAAAACCAAGCATGGAACATCAAAAATTATAGATACATTTGCAATGTATCAATGACCCGCCGGGTTACTCGGATTTGGCGTCTGAAACTTGCAGGGCTGATCCAGCATTGCCTCATACGTATAACTCGGTCGGTCTTTCTTTTCTTGCCACTGTTTCTTTTGCTCCGGTGTCCAAGTTTTCTTGCTATCATTTCTTGGAGTCCACTGCTGCCCTCCAGTTTTCTGACGCTGATTACTCCCTGCTCCGGGTTGATCTTGGTTTACAGCAGCAACTTGTTGCGAACTGTACCTGTAATCTAGTCTATCATATCTTCTCTTACTCTGGTAGTCATTTCGCCGGGATGATCCGGCTCCGTCTCGCTGGTAGTACTCCTCATTTGACTCGTTTGACATAAGCCGGGGTTGAGTCGGATCACCTAATGCATACGAATCACCAATCCGGATTGTTTCTGCCAGCGTAGTTGGCATATCCCTTTGTAACCTTTGCCATAACATGCTCGCGTATCTACAACATTGTGAGAACCAAGCTATGGCCTATGACTCAATCACGCCTTCACATGAGTTTCTCACATTGCACCAACGATTTAGGAACTCTCGGTCTGTCTCATTGTGTCTCTGCTTGCATATTGCTAGGGTTTGTGGCCTATTCGGCCTCTGATATGTGCTTGAGAAGTTGTTGACGAACATTTTCTCGAAATCCAGCCAGCAATTGATACTTCCGGGTGGCAAATTGTTTAGCCATACCCTTGCTGGCCCCTCCAACATCTAAGGTACGTATCTCACTGCCCATCTCAGATTGTTTGTTGCAACTTTCACTGCCGTTGCGTAGTTGATTAACCAATCCTCCGGCTTAGTGCTGCCGTCATATGTTTTCGTACCTCTGGGTAACTGGAAGTTAGGTACCGGAGGCTCATTCATGATCCGAGGTCCAAAGCACGCTGGACCTGGAGGACCATGCCCCTCAATTTGCTCCGACCTATAGAGCCGATCTAGTTTTAGCCTAGCGTCATCCGGTAGCAAGTTCCTGCTTCCCAATCTTGACCCTATCACATGATGATCCGGCCTATGGTATCCTGCATTCGCCATTTCCGAATCACCATCGTTGTATCTGTCTTGCTCTCGTTGAGCGCATTTCTGTCGCATACCTTGGCCGGCACTTTGCTCTTGCCGAGGTACTCTGCTGCTGCTGTTGCCGAGCTAGGTTTTGCCCTACACCCGCTAAGTTACGTTGTCCAGCATTGCTGTTTCAATGTTTCTCTGACCGGCATTGCCTTGGTCGCGGTTATCTCAGCCAGCTTCACCTCGGCTGACATTTTGTCGATCCTCATGTCCTTACACTGCCTTTCCTTTCCCTGCCCTTGCCGGGTCATACGGGACTATCTATTTGTTTCTCCTTGCCGAAGTTGCCACTTCCTCTCTTCTAGGGCCATCATGAGGGGATGATGCAGCCCCAGCGGATTTATCCGGGTTACCCACTGCCGAATAAACGACCTTGGACACTCTGGACTTTGCCGGGTTAGCCCTGAACAACTCCTCATTCTGTCTGTTAGCGATCCGAACTAACTCGTTGACCCTCTCCTGCTGTCTTTGCCGGGCTTCACCCGTCAAACCTTCTAATTCGGATGCAGCCGCATCCGCTGCCCTGAGGTTCTTCGCCGAGGTGCTTTACTTCGGCAGCCCCATGGACAAAAGGTTTTCTCATTCCTTAACTCTAGTCTCACCTTCTTTGTTCATCTCACTTATGAGGTTTCTCCCTTTTACTTTTACAGCATCTACCTTATTTGCTTTTGTATACTCGCACAGCGTCATGTTCAACGACTGCTGAGCCATGGCTATCTTTTTCGCACCCTCTAGTATTTTTGCCTAGTTTCCTCTAACTCGGCTTGTGCCCGAGCCGTATCTACCACATGTGCTATGGGGCTTGCCAAGCTATCTATTGCCTGTTGCAGCATATTCTCTGGTCTCTCTAGTGGAGGACCTCTACTTTTCCTAGGCGCCTTGGGTGTTACCTCCGGATCTGGTGCCGGGTCTTTGCTCGCGCCAGCGTCAGGCACTGTCATCATCACCTCAGCGTGGTTAGGGGAGCGAGTGATACGCGCACCGTGAGCCACGCTAAGGGGTGGCTCACCTCCCTCGACGACATGCTGCGGGTGAACGCAAGACACATCGACGCCGACGTAGATCTTGTGCGCCCCAAGCTTGACGAAGAGGCCATTCCGCGGTGGAGGTCGCCTGCCTAAGCTCCCAGCATTGTCACTGACGTAGTCCAACACTCCAAAGCGCTGAACGAGCCCAGAGACAATGCGCTCGCCGGTGCCGATGATGCTTCCCGTCCGGATCTTCACTCCTGCTAGCGCCGCTAGCCCCACGGTGGGTGCCAACTATCGTGGTGGTGTCACGGCAGATGCCATGGATAGGCTAAAGGTGGGGCCAATATGCACTAGAGGAATCCAGGGAGGGATAGTGTGGTGATTCCACACACAGATGCTTTGTATTCTCCAAGTTTACTAAATTTACAGATGCTCCTTGAGTTGTGTTGGGGAGAGGAGGAAGAAGAATCTCTCTTACTCTCACCACTACTAGCACCCCATGAACAATCTACTTGCCCGTCAACCCCTTCTACAGAGGCCCTAGCGCTCCTTATAAAGGGGATGCTAGGTTGCTAGTTAGGGCATACGTGGAGGCATATTCCTGAGAATATGCCTCTCCCAAAATAGCAAACCGACCGGGTCTCCTTTTCCTTTCGTAAGTCGTGCGGAGGCTACGTAACTCTCTGCGGCGCCAGCGTCAGCCGACATAGGCTACGTCACCTTTGTCGGCCACGCCCTGCTGGTCCCTCTCACTGTCTGCTCCGCTCACGCTCTAGCGCACTGAGACCACCTTTTGACCAGCGGGATACCTTCCTTCTCTTGCAAGCCTGGTATAACCCGGCTCAGGCCTGGTTAATCCGGCCCCGTGGGTACCTGCAGACAAGTTACAAAGAGCCCGCCGACGTACGATATATATCGGCCGGGACGCGGTTAGGCGGACATCCTCCGGGTCGGGTTACTCCGTAAGTCGGCCTGCCTTGAGGTGACTTGGCCAGCTCTCGCTTTGACCTTGCCATACCTCGGCTAACTCGGCCTCTATATCCCGGCGTGACCCTACCCGAGGTATCCCCCCAACAGAAGTCAACGGCGGGTGGGATAGTCATCGGAACAAAATAACATAAGAAAACTCTAGTAGTTTTGCTTCTTAATTGTGACCCAAATCGAGACATCGATCCCTTGTTGAAATGGTACTACTATCTTTAGTTGCCTCCAACAATCAACTTTAAATCATGTTTATCTTCTTGTTTCAAAAAAATCATGTTTATCTTTATAGTAAGGACCACAATGGTAACCAATTGATGCATAAGTAGATAATCTTAGAATGGTTTTAAACATTTGCAATATCGACCGACATTACAGTACTGGCGGTTGCTGATACAACATGTTGATAAATAGTTCGATCATATTGGCTGTATCATCGGTTATCTTGGTGGGTATTTAGGTCGTATCGCCATTTCGAGAGGAACACATATGGGGCTAATATAAATGATCTTGGACCTTATATATTTTATTAATGTGTCCATTCAATATTATAGATGTAAATATATTTTCCTAAATATTTGGTCAATGTTAGTAAAATTTGACTTTTGCAAAATCTTTGGGCGTCTTATATTTTGAAACAAAGAGAGTACAATACAAGATCATTACACTGCATGGAATTTACGTGAAAATAAATCGTCACATAGCAGCCATGTCAGCTAGATACAAAATGGGAATTAGCAGCTAGCTAGTCGCCTTTTACAAGTGGACATAGTGTATGTCATCATTTCATTACTCGTCGGCGACCAGCTCAATCTTGGGTGCGACCGCTCCTTTCTTCCTCACCAAGGTGCTGAAGTTGATGGGATCGGCATACTCGGGACCGTTGCCATAGAAGAAGGCGACGACACCGTGCTCGTAGGTGGCCTGCGTCCCATGAATCTTGTCCCAGAACATGTAGTCGTTGTGTTTGCCAGTGCACGCCGTTGTGTTGCCATGGCTGCACATATCTTCCGCCCTAAACCTCCCAACACCGCAGCACGCGGTCTCCACCTCCTTGAATCCTATTCATACATTAAAGAGATATATGTTCATGCACAAGTGGCAGGTAATGTAGCAATGTCACTTGTCTGGTTTCCTGTCCAGTAGTTTGTGGCAGATCGGTTTCAGACTACAGGTTATTGTTCATGTTAGTAGTGGGTATACGTACCAGCAATGAACGGGGTTGGCGATCATGTTGGTGAAGATGTTGTAGTTGTTGGCGATGGAGTACTTGAGGTCCGTCATGTTGGCCGCTACAACGCCGGCAAGCTGCGTCCTGAGGAGGTTGTTGAACCCCTGCGCTAGGGAGTTAGCAACATCGTTGCATCCACCATTCGACGTGTCGAGCCTTGACTCCGGGGTGCACCCGACCGGCGGCACATCCAGAATACCCACCATCCGTGCCCCAAGATTGTAGAACGCCTTCCGTCCACACATAAGTTTTATTAGAAACCATCGCTAGTAGTTGATTCGTGTTTTTAATAAACAAAACTCTTAGTGAATGACGCGACAACCATGATATGTACCTGGATGTGCCCGATGTAGGTGGCGACCATTTTGGCGATGTAGGCAGGGGGGCTGTCAGTGGACGACTTGAAGGCCGAGAAATCGTTTCCTCCGGCGCTCAGAAGGAACACCGAGTTTGCCAGGTGATCCTCCTTACTCGGGAAACTGAGCATCTGGTCTACCGCCCTCTTGAAATACTTTATCTGCGTCTGCATACTTAACGTCCCTTCTCCCTACGTGTATCAGCAATATGTTCATGAAATCGTCATCAAATGGTTTTTCATTTTGTAATGATGTTACGTTTCAAAATAATTTTCTTATGATTTATTATGTATGGTGCATTTCAAGAGCTTGACTAATTTGTGAGTGCGTTTATAATTACCGTAGTATCGAGGATACCAGACAACCTGAAGCGTAGTTGGCACCGATCTGGCAGGACCGGAGTAGAAGTTTGTCGAGCGGCCACATGGAGAGGTAAGCTTTGGGGCTAGTCTCGAACCTGAGACGTTGTGCTGCAAAAGTAGAAATTTGCGAGACATACATGAGAGGTCGATTTATTTACCTAGCTACTTAATAATCATGAGTATGCATGGGTAAACTTATCCGTTCCACAATGTTATTCTCATCAGTGGTATGGCAATTTGAATGTACGGTGCACAACGTATAGCTAGTTAGGTGCCTGCGACTTATTAGTTTGAAACTATTATTTTTAACATGTACTAGCGAGCTTACAGATGACGTCGGCGAGGTTGTATCCGTTGGTGAAGCGGCCGGTGGACTCGCCGGGGAGGTCCATGCCGTAGGGACGATTCGCCCTGGGCGCCGGCTCCGGCAG
The DNA here is from genome assembly GCA_910589775.1 of Avena eriantha. Taxonomy (NCBI): domain Eukaryota; kingdom Viridiplantae; phylum Streptophyta; class Magnoliopsida; order Poales; family Poaceae; genus Avena; species Avena eriantha. The sequence goes on from OU342744.1 coordinate 5,604,168, forward strand.
GTAGTCGTTGTTGCCCATATCGATGAGCGAGTCGCCGAACACGTACACCGTGTTCACCAATGGCTGACGGTCCTCGCCGTTAGCCGCCGGCCTGGCTTCGGCCCACCGAGGAGAAGCACAGTGCAACGAGACCAAGTGCACAAGCCAAAAATGTACTCTTCGCCATAGCGCACTGAGCAGCTGAGTGTATGTTGTAGCTATATTACAGAATGTTTGCATGGAACGTTGGTGCTTAAAACTAGGATGTTATTCTATATTATCAGGAATTTCTTTATTATACACCTAAAATAACAATTATTTCATCATTACCCGTTCAGCCATTGAACCAGGTGAACCGCAAACCGACAGCCTTATCGGTTCGATGACCGGTTCGGTGTTTTAAACTATGCTGGGAGGGGGCCAGCTCGCGCAGAAATAGTGCCAGCGCCTTTTACTGATTTTCATGTTTCTCATCTGTTTCATCCATTGTTTTTTGCCGTAGGCACACACAAAGTACGCAGGTACTATTTGTCCGTCTTGCTGTGCGGGTCCTTAGGGTGATTACCTGCTCCACTTTGATTCCAAATTTCCACTGGCAACAACTACTATGTGTGACAACGGCTGACATTTAATGAGAACCGTGGTTACAAAGAAATGCCATCGAATAGAAAAGGCTCTCTAATCTATGGTTGATAGTCGCAGATTTGTTTTTTTTGGTAATGACGAGTCTACCTAAATATCAACTCGTATGTTTTATTTTGCAGCTAACTTGACCAAAATATATCTCGGTATTTTGTACAAAGAATGACCGATGCTATAATGTTGGCCGATAGTAATAATATTTAAAACCATATCCTAAGATATTCTACTAATACATCATTTGGTTACTATATTGGTCCTTACTAGAATCGACAACATGATTCGTAGTTAATTGTAGCATCTATCAAGGGGATGATATCTCGGTTTGAGTGACAATTTCTAATCATAGAGTGTATTATTTACTTTTGTTATTTTGGAATCGCAATAGCATATTCCATCTTCCTCCGTTGATTTTTGTAATAACAAGGCAATAAATGAATCGTTGACTTCTATACTAACAAGGCAACCAATTGTTTGTGATCATGAGATATAGTAGAAGCTGAAATTTTATTTTATTCCATTTAAATAGTTACTGCAAGCAAAAAAAGAGTTGGTAACATGGGTTGAGTAAGCAAGCACATGCACCACGCAGCAGACTTCAAACACACAATGAAGCTCGAACCGATGCCCTCATGAAAATGCTGAAGGACACGTCTCTGTGGAAACCACCAGGCATGTAGAGTGCGTCAATATGGAGGACGGGCTCCATGGAACCCGTTTTTGATTTTTTTTGTAAAAGTTGACATTTTTAAGTATCGAAAAAATTCTGGAAAAAATATTTAGATGTAGATAACTATTAGCTTTGCGACAAGTAAATAACGAAGAACGAAAATAAAATCGTAGCAAGGGAGACACGGATTTAACGTGGAAACCCTCTCCAACAAAGAGAGGAGGAAAACCACGGGCGCCAGCCAGCGAAACTTCACTATAACGGGGAGTGTTTACACAACGCCAGAGATTTCACAGATGCAACACATTCCAGCCGGCGGCTTACAAGAGGTATATATAGTGGTGGTAACCTAGGTCATCAACGATCCGTACGGGCCTCGCTCCGCTCCGTCAGAAGTTGGCTTTTACTTTGTAGAATTTGGATTAACATATAACAAACTCCACCTTGAGACAAATTCCTTCTCGTAGCATCAATAGTAGTCATCTCCCTGAACAAACAAAGAAAACACTTTCGACGCCAACAACCACTCGGGCTAAGCAGTTATACCAACTAAGCTTGAGCATAGCTCAAACTTAGCAACAGGAACAGGCTTTGTCATTATATCAGCAGGATTATCATGAGTGCTTATCTTGCATACCTTCAGTGTATCTTGTGCAACAACATCACAAACATAATGGTACTTGATATCAATATGCTTTGTTCTCTCATGAAACATATGATCCTTAGTAAGGTAAATAGCACTTTGACTGTCACAGAACAGGTTAATGCAAGAATCATTCTGACAAAGCTCAGCATACAAATCTTTCAACCAAACAGACTCTTTGCAAGCTTCAGCAACAGCCATATATTCTGCTTTGGTTATAGATAGAGCAACAACTGGTTGCAGCGTTGCCTTCCAACTCACGGCACATTCACCTACCGTGAACAGATAACTTGTGAGGGACCTCCTCTTATTCAAGTCGGCAGCAAAATCTGAATCTACATAGCCTGCGAGTCCCTCATCAGTCTTGCCAAACTTCAAGCAAGCGTTGAATGTGCCACGGAGATACCTGAAAATCCACTGAACAACTTTCCAATGTTCTTTACCAGGATTAGCCATGTAACGACTCACCAAACTCATAGCATAGGATAAATCAGGGCGAGAACAAACCATGGCATACATCAAGGAACCAACAACACTAGAATAAGGAACTCGAGACATGTACTCAATATCTTCATCAGAACTAGGACATTGCAATGTTGACAATTTAAAGTGAGAAACAATAGGAGTACTAACTGAATTTGCATCATGCATATTAAAACGTTAAAGAACTTTCTCAACGTAACTTTGCTGACTAAGAAACAACAACCTAAATTTTTTGTCCCGTTTAATTTCCATACATAGGATTTTCTTAGCAACACCAAGATTTTTCATCTCAAATTCACTACTTAGGTGTGCCTTCAAAGTAGTGATTTCTTTCATGCTCTTGGCAGCAATTAACATATCATCAACATATAACAGCAAGTATATAGGTGATCCATCAGCAAACTTAATATAAACACAGCTATCAAACTGAGACCTCTTAAAACCTTGTGAGATCATAAATGAATCAAACCTTTTGTACCACTATTTTGGAGATTGCTTCAAACCATAAAGCGGCCTCTTCAATTTGCACACAAAATCCTCTTTTCTAGGAACTATGAACCCTTCAGGTTGGTCCATGTAAATCTCCTCCTCCAGTTCACCATGCAGAAAAGTAGTCTTTACATCTAGCTGCTCAAGCTCAAGATCATGCATAGCAACAATACCAAAGAAAGTACGAATAGAGCTATGCTTCACAACCGGAGAGAAAACATCATTATAGTCAATACCTGGAATCTGGCTAAAACCTTTTGCTACTAACCTTGCCTTAAACCTTGGAGGCTCATTAGGAGACAAACCTTCCTTTCTCTTGTATATCCACTTACAGCGGACAGCCTTCTTCTGTTTAGGCAAGCGCACAACTTCCCATGTGTTATTCTTATCAAGTGATTGCATCTCTTCTTGCATAGCAGAAACCCACTTCTCGCGGTCAACGGATGCAACAGCCTCATTGTATGTAGCAGGTTCAGTATCATGCTCCACCTGTTCAGCACAACTCAAAGCATAATGAGCAAGATTACACTCTTCAATTAAGCGACGAGGTGGAACTATGTTACGCCTCGGTCTATCAGCAACAATAGATTCCTGTGGCTGCTGCAAAACAGTAGGTGAGTGCTGAACAACATCATCATCAATATTTTTCTCATGAGTATCATCCATGCCAACATTATTATCAACAGATTTCTGCAGGTGCTCCACCTGCACACGAACTCCCTCCTCTCCAATAGCAACATGAGAGGGATTTGATGGCAAGCTATCATGATACATAACGGATTCATTGAAAACAACGTTTCTACTCAACAAAATCTTTTTAGTTTCAGGATTCCATAGTTTATAAGCCTTAACTCCTGAACCATAACCAAGGAACATGCACTTAACAGCTCTAGGCTCTAACTTTCCATTATCAACGTGAGCATAAGCAGTGCAACCAAAAATTCTCAACTGTGAATAATCAGCAGGCGAACCTGACCGTACCTCAATAGGAGTTTTCTTCTCGAGTGGAATAGAAGGTGACCTGTTGATGAGGTAACACGCTATGTTGGCTGCTTCAGCCTAGAAACGTTTATGCATACCTGCATTGGAAAACATACAGCGAGCCCTCGAGATGATGGTTATGTTCATGCGCTCAGCCACGCCATTCTGCTGAGGAGTGTAAGGGATGGTGCGGTGCCTGATCATACCATCATTACTGCAAAACTCCTCAAACTCATTAGAACAGAATTTCATACGATTGTCAGTATATAGTACCTTTACCTTCTTTTCAGTTTGCTTTTCTACCATAACTTTCCACTTCTTAAAAGCATCAAAAACATCAGATTTTATGTTTCAGAAAATATGGTCACACTTTTCTTGAGTAGTCATCAATAATATTAAGCATGTAATTAGCACCACCAATTGATGTCTTACGAGAAGGCCCCCATACATCAGCATGCACATAATCTAAAATGCCTTTGGTGGTATGAACGGAAGCATTGAATTTAACTCTTTTGTGCTTACCAAAAACGCAGTGCTCACAGAACTCAAACTTACCCAAGTTGCAACCATCAATCAGCTCTCTATTAACCAACTCTCTCATGCCATGTTCGCTCATATGCCCAAGACGCATATGCCACAGATTTGTTTTACCACAATCATCAGAATCATTAGAAGTAACAGCAGTAGCAATACCAGGCAAAGTGCTACCTCTAAGAACATATAACTTAGCAGAATTCATATCACTTATCATGTGAATAAGAGAACCTTTTGATACCTTTAACAATCTACACCCACCGGCGTACTTGTATCCATCAACGTCCATGGTACTTAGGGAGATCAAATTTCTGGCCATGCTAGGTATGTGTTTCACCTTAGTCAACGTACGTGGCATGCCATCATGTGTTCTGATCTTAACAGATCCAACTCCAACAATATGGCACGGGTTGTCATTCCCCACACATACAAAATCTCCAGTCTGCACAGACTCATATGAACTGAACCAATCTTTGTTACAACAAATATGAAACGAACATGCAGTATCAAGTATCCATTCATCGTCACGAGAAGCACAAGCAGCAAAAACGGCTAAACATTCACCGTTAGAACTATCACCAGAAACAACAACAGCCTTACCATTACCTTGATCCTTATCTTTCGGTTGGTAAGTACCGTTCCTTTTCTCCTTATTCTGCAGCTTCCAACAATCATCAATAATAGATTTCTTACAATACCTGCAGAACTTGTCCTTTCCCTTGGACTTCGAACGACTTATGTCGTCTTTGCTCTTATCTCGGTTGCCTTGGTTGTTAAATCTCTGCTCGGTCCTTACACGAACCTGCAGAGCTTCAGCCTTGGAAGACGCCTCATATGCCTGTACCATAGGTTTCATCTTTTCCCTCTGTTTGAGGGCATCTTGTACTTCGTCAAGGGTTATCTTATCACGGCTCAACAACATTATATCACGAAAGTGAGTATAAGAACTAGGCAACGAGCATAAGACTAATAGAGCTAGATCCTCATCATCATATTTATTTCCATGGATTGCAAGTCAGAAATAATCTCTCTGAAAAGAGATAAGTGATTCATTACCGATCCACCTTCCTGCAGTCTATGCGAGAACAACTTCATCTTCACATGCATCTTACTGGTTAGATCCTTTGACATGCAGATCGATTCTAGTTTCCCCCAAAGGGTAGCAACAGATTTCTCTGTCAAGACTTCCTGCAAAATATTATTAGATAGATGAAGTTGAATCATAGACAAAGCCTTACGGTCCTTCCGCTTCACTTCGTCAGACCATCTCTTAGCATTCTTTTCCCCGAATCCATCCAGCACATCATCCAGATCTGAAGTTTGGGCGAGAATCACCCGCATCTTCACCTGTCACAAGCAGAATCTTGTGGAGTAGTCCAGCTACGGTAGGTCAAATTTTAATGACGACATGTCGCAAAACCTTAGATTAGAACCTAGGGCTCTGATACCACTTATTAGCTTTGCGACAAGTAAATAACGAAGAACAAAAATAAAATCGCAGCAAGGGGGACACATATTTAACGTGGAAAACCCTCTCCAACAAAGAGAGGGGAAAAACCACGGGCGCCAGCCAGTGAAACTTCACTATAACGGGAAGTGTTTACACAACGCCAGGGATTTCACAGATGCAACACATCCTAGCCGGCGGCTTACAAGAGGTATATATAGCGGTGGTAACCTAGGTCATCAACGATCCGTACGGGCCTCGCTCCGCTCCGTCAGAAGTTGGCCTTTACTTTGTAGAATTTTGATCAGCATATAACAATAATGATGACTTCTAGCTGTATGCAAAAAACCAATGCGAAATATTCTGTATTTCGGACTGAGGAAAAATGACAATTTTTTAGATCTGAGGTAGGGAACAGTGCAAAATTCAAATTCTTCAAATTTGCCAGAATTTGATAATTTTGTGTAGGCCGGGATACAAACTATTTCGCACTGAAATTTTGCAGAGCTGTAGATCAAGTCATTGTCAACATCTATAATTTTATTTAGATTTTTTGGGAACTTTAAAATGTCAATTTTAAAAATATTAAAAACCGGGCTCCATGGAGCCCGTCCATTAAAGCCATTTTTCGCAGGCATGTACCCTTATCTCTCGGCTGAGGAATGCCACGGACTAATAAGCGGGTTTTTGGTTGAGGAGTTCACTCCCCATGCCGCTTAAACTCGTCAGTAACGATATTGTGTTTGACTATAGAGGTCTCTAAAATAAGACTCAAGATCATTTAAATTAGTCCCACATGTTAGTCCCACATGGTCTCTAAAATTAGTCCCACATGGTCTCTAAAATAAGACTCAAGACCATGGCGAGATGACCGAAATACCCACCACGATGACTGATGATATGGCCAATATGACCAAACTATTTCTCGACATATTGTATTAGCAGCCACCGGTACCATAATGTCGGTCGATATTGAAAATGTTTAAAGCCATTCTAAGGTTATCTATTTATGCATCAATTTGTTACCATTCTGGTCTTTACTATAACGATAAACATGATTTAGAGTTGATTGGTCAAGGCAAATAAAAAATAGTACAATTTCAATAGGGGGTGTCTTGATTTGGGTCACAACTAAGTAGCAAAACTACTAGTGCTTTATTTTATTATTTTCCTCCGATAACTATCCCACCAGCCGTTGACTTTTGTACGAACAGTTATTGTGATATCAAGATGTAGCGACAGTATGCAGTTATCGTAATTAACAAACCATTAATATGTATACCAGACACTTTGTTCAATGCAAATAAAATAAATCATATGTGTGTCCTGCAAATAAAATAAATTGCTGATACGGCCAATATGACCAAACTATTTCTCGACATGTTGTATTAGCAGCTGCCGGTACCGTAATGGGTACCGTAATGCCGGTCGATATTGCAAATGTTTAAAGCCATTCTAAGGTTATCTATTAGTGAAACAATTTGATACCATTCTGGTCTTTACTATAACGGTAAACATGATTTAGAGTTGATTGCTCGAGGCAAATAAAGATATGACCATTTCAATAGGGGATCGATGTCTTGATTTGGCAAACCTCTAGTGTCTTATTTTTTTATTTTTCTCGGGTAACTATTCCACCAGCCGTTGACTTTTGCACGAACAAGGTTATTGTGATATCAAGATGTAGAGACAGTATGCATTTATCTTAATTAACAAACCATTAGTATGTATATCAGACACTTTGTTCAACGCAAATAAAATAAATCATGTGTGTGACTTGCATGTCATTTGTCTCTATGTGCACTGAAACATAAACAAGAGTTGATAAGTGGGTTGAATAAACGAGCACATGCACCAGGTAAATAACAATTTCCTCCGGGCACAGCCTAGAGCGGGCCTTGGACTGGGATATTTCTCCCTAGACCAGAGTTATGCCCTATCCAGCCCAGCTTATTCTAGGCTAGGACCACCTAGCCCAAAGACCGGCTCGCTTGCTTGCAAACACACACACACAGGGCCTTTTGACATGGGCTTCACAAGCTTTATGAAACCAGAGTTACGAACTCTTTAGCCCTTCCGTAGCTGGAGTTACAGGCGCGTGCTAACATGCCCGGCTGTTTGTATGGCTCATTTAAGCTGGTGCTTTTTTTTTTGTGTTAGCCGTGTGGGACTAATTAGTCCTGGATCAGTTAAGCACGGGGAGTGTTTCTTTTGCTGCGTATTTTAAACAATCCTCACCACCACCTGCAGGTGAGTAATTAGCCGATCATTTCCATTTTGCTGGGTTGTTGCTGTCTCAACGCTCTGTCTGAAACTCTGAATCACGCGCAGGCTGCGGCACGGCGGCGCGGCGAGAATTTCCTATGGAGTCTCCGGCGGCGGCCAGGACGGCCAGGAGGACGCTCGGCTCTGTCAGGTGGGTGGCCCGGTAGCTAGCAGCCACGTCATATATAGCACGAGTGAACGATCGGTCAGGCCTGAGGACAACGATAACTCACGATTGCAGCTCATCCGACCAGTTTATGAGCCTCTGCAGAAGCGACGGCGACGGGCATCATCCGGTTATAATTACATACTGTAATATAATCTGGTCTCGGCACCACGAATGGTTGTCAGCCCGTCAGCAGACTCTGAGACCCGGTTATGTGAAGCATTTTAGAGACTGGATAAATAGTGTCTAGTGCCTCAGAATCAGGCTGTCACCCCGCTGTATTATTATTGCCATCACCCGGTACAATGATACAACTGCTAGGGCCTCAGCACAAACTAGCCCAAACAAAAAGAAAGAAAGCAAAAAAGAAAAACAAAGCCAACCAAGGCAGGTCAACTAAACAAAGATGGCCACCGCTGTGCCCTTCAACGAATTCCCGCCGCAAACGTAACCTACGGAACGCCGCGTATCAAGCGACACCTTCAAGAAGGTCTACGACGATGAAAACGCTGCTGATCGGACTTGTCCTAGGGTTTCCCCCATACGCGGAGGTGAGAGTGAAAGGGGGTACACCCGACGCCCTCAGGAGGGAGAGGCGATACCCATAGGCGTCACCCCATCGGTGTCTATCGACAAGGATTTCTCCCAATGCCCAAACGACCTCTACCACGAACGTCTGGTAGGCTTCCACCCATCCATGCCGTCCACCAACTCGCGCCAGCATGATCTTGGCACCACTAACTCGTCTCACTGTGGGCACCGACACGAGGCCTAAGAGACGAAGACCGGGTAGTAGATCTGGACATGGGTGCGGCAGCACCACCGCAACGCGTGAGGGAACAACCCCCACCATTTTCACGGTAACTGACCGGACACAGCAGAGGGCATACCAGGCCCAGATTGGGCCCGCAAAGCCCCCGCTGCCACGTTGCGGTAGGCACGCAGTAGCACCGCCACCGTCCATGTCCCGCCCCCTCCAGGGATACGCTCCAGGATGCACAGCCGACCGCGCCGCCGTCTTCCCGACCCGACCCAGATGGGGCCCAAACGGGCCCGGATATGGGCCTAGCGGCCACCAGCCACCCTCGCGCCTCCGCCGCGCGCTGCTGCCAAGGGCACCACCGCCGCCTCGTGACCTCCCGAGGTCAGCCGCGCCACCGCCGGACCAAGGCCAGCCGAGCCGCACCGCCACCATCAGCACCCGCCTTGGTCGGGCCCTCCAGCGCAGGGAAGATCGATCCCGCCACCTCCGGCATGGGGGTCCACATGGGCAAGGCCCGGCGGCGGCAGCCGATGGCGGCAGGGGAGTTGGGAAGAGGAGGGAGAGGTTCGAGAGGCGGGGGGAGGGAGTTCCCGGTGGCCTCCCGACGCGGGGGAGAAGGAAAAAACCACCCACAGTGTCTAGTGTTACCAAGCCAATTTCATAAATACAAATCTTTATATATCATTGGCTCCATACTACCCGTACTACTAGTTTTGTCGGAAAAAAAATACTACTAGTACTAGTGATGCAATGCAGTCACTGCCATTCACCGTCCGTGTTTCTGCCTTATACCTTCTGTTCTCTGGTTGAATTCTCTCATTCAGACATGAACGATTATGCTTATTTCTTCAACATACAGAGACGTGAAGAACACACACTTTGTCGAGCAAGTGTCCGCGATCTTCCGGAGGGATGCCGAGATCATCATCGTACGTAATCCGATGCCACTGATCTTATCATTAATTACTGTTGTTTGAAGCTGGTCATAGTGGTAGTATCATACTATTAGTATCATGCATATGATACCAGTGTATGATACTATTTTTATAGTGCATGGTATCATATGATAGTATTATACTAGTACTATATTTAATGATTTGTAGAATCTTAATGCAAAATTATGTACAAGATTTATTTGCATGAATCTTTTCTAGTTTTACGTGCTATGATACGGTATGTACCTATGATACTCTAACCATCTCTTTCTTTATTAATTGTTGTGCCACATCGGATTTTTGCAACATGACATGCATGATACTAGCTATGATATTCCCACTAGAACCACCCTGAGCACCTAGTTTTGGCTGACATCTAATGATATCGCCCTTTGAGGGTTTCACCGCCGTGACCTACATTGTTGGAGGGTTCTCTGCGTGGAGAGAGAACGGGCTGCCGGTCAGCCGGTAACAAACAATAATCTATCCATGAAGGCTCTGTTGCCTCCAAGCCCATGGTTGTTGCAAGATTTTTTTCTAAAAGTTGGAGAGAGAATGAGATATGCTACGATATGTTGCTCTTGTGATGTTTCTTGGTTAAACAATGCACTTTGTCTCGCGTTCGTATTCGTGTTATATAGCCAGAGATCGAAACCTCGGCAGAGATTACATCGGGGAGTTACAAACGGGACGATAGGATAGGAGGGATCGATATAATATCATTGGATCAGATCGTTTATCTCTATCCCTCTATCCTCCTCATACACACACGTTACACATGATGACACGATGGTCATGTTATATGGTCGCTAACATCCCTTCTCAATCACAACCTTCCTTAGATTGAAATTGTGTTTAAATTCTTCAAGCTGCCGAGTTGGTAAGGCTTTTGTAAAGCCATCCGCCACCTGATCCTGTGATGGAATAAATCTAATCTGAAGCAATCTATTTGCTACTCTTTCTCTTATAAAATGGAAGTCTATTTCAATGTGTTTATCCTTACATGAAAAACAGAATTAGCAGAAAGGTAAGTAGCTCCCATACTATCACACCATAGGCATGAAGTTTGTTACCTTTCAACTCCAAGTTCACTTAGTAAAGATTCAAGCCAAACTATTTCAGCAATGGCATTTGCCAAGGCTTTGTATTTAGCCTTTGTACTGGACCTAGAAACTGTTGCATTATTTCTGGCACTCCAAGAAATCAAGTTAGGACCACAAAAAATGCAAAGCCTCCTATAGATCAAGCCGGTTTATAATTCAAACCTGCTCCAGTAACATGTATATTAGAGTCGGGTTAAATTACTGACCGACTCTAAAGGGCTTGACGCGTGCACAATTAATGTCGTCTCTAATTATCAAGACATCAATAGCCACGCCTGACTCAAGAAAGTTTTAGAGGCGGTTATTTTTGGTAATTGGCTAAGATGGGAAAAGTACTGGAGATGCTTTTTATTTCTAACCGGCTCAAAGGGTGTTAGAGATGGTTTTGAAATATCGACCATTTCAGGTTGTTGAGCAGAGCTACTTTGTTTCGTTTTAAGGATAAACCGTCTCTAGGCGCTGTCTCTAATACTGAGTGTGTACTAGTGTATATATACCCCATGAGGGCCATGGCAAGCAACAACAAAACCATTAGGTTCTATATTTTCTACGCTACCAACTGATAGTTAATTTTTATAGCTTTATTCGCTATCATTAGTCCATCGTAAGAACTTCTATTATCACCACCTTACTAACCTTCCCTGTGCCCGCATGCCTAATATTACGAGGCACACACGTCAAAGACTTTACGGTGCGCCCGGCAAGAACCTCTTAGTGAAGGCCTCTTTACCGGCGCGTGATTTGTTGATAGCCTTTGCTTCTCAGTGAAAATCATGTAGTGTGACTAGTGGGAACAATGATCTTCTTCAGTTATAATTCCAAAAAATAGATCAGAGGGAAAGTGTGCTAAAAAGCATGCACACAAGGCCCCCAAAACAATCTACCGCCACGAGAAGAATTGGTTAAGCACACAAGCGCTATCCATTTTATTTCACATAATGACATAGCATAGGACAAAAATAAATATCGGAACAACATGATCTTAATTGCAGATAGTAAATCTGAAATAAAAAATTTACTCATAGAGGGTGTCGAAATAAAACACTGAATTGTCAACCCTGGGAATAAGCACTCTGAACTTAGAGTTCCCATTCCATACTTGACTAACACTCTTTTCTTGATTGTTGTCCTAATGTGGCCACAATCAAGGTCATGGATCAATGAGAAAATGTTACTCCATAGTATCCCCCAAATAAATTGTTTATTCCAACGGTTGAGTATACCTTGCGCCAACACCATTGTTCGACGTGAATCAACCATCACCACATTCCTAGAAAACCATGTTGTCGATGTCGCCTACACCACCGGCTAGCCTTATGTCCTTGTCTCTCCCTCAGTATTAGAGGCATCCATTCACAAGGCAGAAACATAATGAAAATTTTAGAGGACACACACACACATAGAGGGGGCAAGCATGTAGGGGTTCCGTGTAAGAAAAACAATAAAATTTTACTCTACGCTCCTGAACCCCTGAAGCTGCCAGGACCTATCTATTAGTCATACAGTAACGGGAGGGGCTTTTCCCGAACTTACCCTTGAAGACCAAAAAGCGTTGTCAACGCTCAGGAGAGCGTGGTTGATGTAGACGAGCCAAAGCCGACCTCAAGGTCGTGATGAAGTCCTTGCGCTCCTTCTGGCTCCAACGACTTGAGTGCCTCAAGTGCGACACCTCGCGGGGAGTTACACACGTCTGGTGCCTGACGATGACTCCCGCTTCCCCGATCCAGCAGCAGTTGAGGAAGTAGAGCTCCCGGATCTGAATCCCGCAGCGCGACGGCGCTCTGCGGTGAAGATGTCTCTCGCTCGCGCAGTCCAGACTTGGGACCACGGTCACGAGAGAGAGAGGGGGGGAGAGAGAAAATATCAATTAGAGGTCCTCCCAAAAGTGGGAGACCCTTTATTGATTATTGGTGTATTTATCTTGGCCAAATACCCCACTATATATAGGGGGAGGAGGGGGTACACCCTCCCTCAAAGTCCCGGGGTGGGACTAAACAAGGGGAGGGGGTGGGGAGGCGCGCCGGCCAGCCCCCCACCATGGGCCCCACGTGGGGCAGGCCCACTAGGGCCGCCGGCCACTCCCTAGGCCCCTCCTAGGGGTGGGATCCCCTCTTGGGCCTTTTCCCCTCCGGGAATTGGCCCATTAAGCCCTTTGACCATTTAATTTATTTTTCTCTTTATTAAATAATTATGAATAAATGATTAAATCAACATTTAACATTCATTCACACATTATTCAATCTCCGTGGCTATGGAACACCTTCCACCTCCACTCCGGACAACCTCCGGACTTACCGAAACCCTTCCGACTTTCTCCCTACTTTTCTTTGGTGATTCTACCGATCCTATAAACACTCTCTAAGCATCATCAAGCCCTTAAGCGTGATACCCCACGGTTAGGGAACACTCCAGACATGGTCGGGACACTCCCGCACCAATGATCGACAGAGGGACCTGGATGGCCATGTGACCCCTGTGCGTTCCATGAAGATCTTTCGTCGTTTGAACCGGGACAGTCGTGTCTTATTCCCTTTGTCTCTTGATACTTGCATTGCCCGAGATCTGATCAATGACATCATCATGTCGTGTTCAATCTCGTTACTGAACAATGCTACTTGACTCGTTCCAACAAGTGATATCCCCGTGATCAAATCACACGTTGCGCAGCTATTGGATATAACTTCTCCGAGTGGGCCCTTGAGTATCTTCCCGTCACATGGACGGACAAATCCCGCTCTTGACATATATTGCCTCTACGGTTTCCTCCGAGTACCTGAACACACCTTTATAACCACCGTATTACCAGATGGCGTTTGATGTTATCTAAGCACTCTCGGGAGACAGTGATTGATATAGCCTCACGGTCTAAGGATAGTATATGAGGATCCATTTCTAATCATCATAACTTGAACTTCGTGACATGATCGGGTCACGATGTTTAGCTTGGGTATTGGTTCATCATCTCATTCTCAGAATGAGATGACTCTATTTCCAACTGGCATAAATGCCACATGATCAGGAAACATGATCATCTGTTGACCAATGAACCAGTGACTAGAGTTTCACTGGAAACCCCTGGTTGTTTGTATATCACACGTGTATTGATGTTTCCACTCAATACAGTTATAGCATGATATAAAACTTAATCATAAACTATATGAAATATGATAATAGTCCTTACTACTATTTGACTCTAGGGCATATTTCCAACAGTCTCCCACTTGCACTAGAGTACAAATACACTAGCTGTATTTGTTCTCAATCATTGGCACCATATATCCGGTACCCTGAACATGCTTGCTCATGGAAGAGGTTGAGTCTTGGGTCTGTACTTTACAGTCACAAATCCTTTGCAACTTACTAATGTCACTTTAATTGACATTAATACTTTATCATCATATGATAGCATCTGTGTGTATGTATCGTAGCTATGGCAGCAGAACAAGGCCTGATTCCAGGAGCCTACAGTGACGTTAGATCAACCTCGAGGGCTTTCTCATGGGCATTGTGCCCTGGGACACATCATTCTACGTTAAAAGTGAACTAGCCCCGCCATAACATTATAGAACACTTTAGATGGTACCTTTATCTATTATTATAAATGTATTCATCGAAACACTAGTGCACTCTGTGAAACTTTCGATGTTTTGTTCACCTCGCTTCCTACTTGACTTTAATTGGTATCTATAGGAGTTTCCAACACATTCCCTTATAACATAACCCTTTATGCTTTAAGGTATGTCATCCTTTATGGATTTGAAAAACATGTCTACAGTTCTCTATTAAACACTATGGAAAAACTTAGCTCAACGTTCTATGATTCAAACTTGATCACTCTTAAACGTTCCTTAATTGGATCACATATTATGCTAAGTTATCATCATGGTTTATTAAGACAGAACCTATGTCTTAACATAGTGGATGACGATCATCCTTTTCTTTCTTTCAACCACTGATGTTCAACTTAATACTATTCCTAATTTGAGTTATCAAGGATTAGTTCCTTAATTAACTTCTATTCTGAAACCCCCTTTCAGAATCCCTTAAGGAATACTACATAATATCATAATACGGTTATTATCAACTTATACATCTTATAAATCATTATTTATAAGTATTTGCACTTGCATCCTTAACATATTTAAGAATTACTCCTATAAGCTCCCACTCAAAGTATGTCAATCACATATTGTTTTAGGAAGACTTTCATAGCTCCCACTCAATTTTATGCAAATTGCATATCCACTCACTATTTTGAACAACTTCAAAAACTTTGATCAAATATCAAACTAGGAGATTTACTATGAGATACTAGTACTTTACTAGTTTTAAATCCACTAGACATTTAGCACACATGAATCAAATTCATTTGAATTCATCCAATTTTGAAAAATTGTGCTTTTGTCATTCACCCCCTTTTTCCACTATGGCTTTGCAGTCATTTGGGAAAATTCCAAGTAACTCCTTTTACTTGTGAGATTCAGCAACGAATTGCTTTCTAATCTCAAGTGAATTTTGCTTCTAGGATTTCTCATAATTCTAGTTTACCATTATTTCCTTAGTAGGTATGTCGTATTCCAAGAATCATGACAAATGATTCACAAGTGTCTCCATACTAGATACGGATTTAGATTTTTGAATCCTACTTTATGTAGTGAAAACACTAGTGGGGAAAACACAATGATCAATATCATTGATTCTTTCCTTATGTGCAGAGAATCGTTCAGGAACGTTGTCCGTTGCGCTTCTCAACACTCTGATGGTGGGATATGAATCCTCATTGTGTTTTTCACTATCTTCCATTTTCTCCATAATCGAGAAACATCACTAAAAGTGAGCTTTCTCAAGAATGCACCAAAATCCAAGCAATACAAGTTTTGCTTTCCTTTTGGTTTCAGCTATGGATTTCGTATTCAAAGTTTCCAATGAATACTCTATAAGGACTTATTCGCTATTGTTTTGGTTATATCGAATAACCCCAAAACTTACACGAATTCAAATGGTTCACTGCCTTCTAATTGAGTGCTAACTATTTCTAAGCTAATGGTTCTACATCTACACTACAACGATTTATTTGGTGCCTTCTATTTAACCCCTTTGATATCTAATATCACATTGTGATGCTTTGCATTCTGACGTTTCAGAACGCTTTGCATTTCACAATTACCTTTTATGCCATTCTTATAAATTCGAATTTCATTGCTATTGACCAAATCATAGCAATTTGATTCTCTTTTATATTTATACCCTTTGTTGATGAAACACTTTGATCAAATCAAATAGTTTCATATTCATGTTTCCTTTGGTAAACTACTTTACACATTTAAACAATCATATAATGATAATTACCATTTTCGTTAAAACATAATACATCGAATATGTATTCTATTTAACAATTCATCAAACACTTTGTATTCAGGTAATACACGGTGTTCAAGTTATTTTTCCGAACTTAGGCATGATTTATATGTGATAAGAAATCGAATGACTTTCACATATTATCATTATAACTTTGAATTCAAACAATGGTTTCATTCATTTAATCAAATATCATTAAGTTGGGTATTTTAAACAAGGCATTTTAATGTTTTACAAATGTTCATGCATTATCAATTAGTTTCAAACAATAAGGATAATTCACAAGTAATCAAACAAGATATGAACATGAACAGAAATCATTCATAAAAGCAGAACAACTGTTTGTTACAAACTCATATGAATAACCGTCTCACGAAGTGTGAGACACACTAAACAAGTTCACAATCTCTTGATTACAAAAATCATCCTAAAACAAAAACTAAATGATAAATGTCGAGGGAGAGTGTCGTCGGCCATCATCATCATGCTCGACATCAACACGCAACGTCACCTCCTCTCCAGCAAGCACCTCTCATGCAGAAGGACCTGTTTTCAGCAAAACAGAACAAGTATCAGATATACTTAACACTACAAATGTGTTTGCAAGATTATAACATTTATAAAACTGTATATCAAATATATACCTTTGTCGTTGACGACCTGAGCGACATCTGGTTCACCCAACACATTCCTGAGATGTGTCATGAACCGGTGGAACTCCATTGTTTCTGCGTCGCCCCTCATTACGAAAGTCCTGACTTGTGCTTGGTAGCTTGGTGGCAGCGACCGCAGCACAACAGCGTTTGCAAAAGAGCCCGTAATCCAGACGTCCAAGAAGTATGCAGGCCTCATGTACACATCATGCATGTGCTCCAATTGGTCGTCCAGTGATGAGTTCTCCTCCATCTTAATGGAGAGGAAGTCTCCCATCTGCTCATGCTCCCAAATGCGTGCCTGCTCCACGAAATGTGTCCTAAGCTGTAGCATTACCGAACAAGGGTTGACATCACCCACGAAAGGCCACAGCTCGTCCACCATTCCAAAACGCATCACAACTAAAATATAGGAGGCCATCTCATGACGGAGATAGCGGTCTTTCCGCTCGTCTGGGTCTCAAGGTCTGTGGGCTGATCCAAATCCATCCCGTCGAGTATGTAGTCGACCATGTCGTTCTCGCTAAGGAGAACATGGAGGCTGGCAACCCAAATGGACAAGTTCGATCCATCTAATCTGAGCTTCTCTCCTTCAACCATTCAATTGTCAACACGAAAGGTCCCATCTACATTTATAATTGCAAAAGGAATTTAGACTAAGTTTTTAATTAAATGAGTTAATAATAACTCCACTCAGAAACACATATTCCCAAAAGGGTTCCTAGTGATAACACGACCCCTATCAGCCACATCTCCCCCGATCGTCACGACCATCAATGTGGGTTCAAGGGTGGACACTAAACGTCGGTCACATCATTCATGCGACTGGTGCTCAATCTTTCGACCATCCGTGTTCCGAGGCCACGCTTCTCTAGCATGCTAGGCTTGCCAACTCAACCTTGGTGTATTCGTTGTGCAACATGGCTTACACCCACTGTATGCGAACGTAGATATGTCTGACACCCAGGCCTGTAACCCTGGATCGCCTCATACCAAAGAACTTTCTTGGTGGCGCACACTAAGGGGGAACACAATCGTTGGTAATTTTAATAGGGATCATCTTATTAGGCTACCGTCGAGTATCTAATACTAGCACACAATAAGACATACAAACAATAACATTGAATGTAAATGCTATGTGATATGGTCCTTCACGTCGTGATCTCCATCCGGCGTCACCGGGTTCCGGCGCCAGGGTTCGGGCCCCGTAGACACCAGGGTACCGGTGTCATTCCGGCGTGGTAGTTCATCACCTCCGTGACTATCTACTACTATGTAACAAAAGGTAATCACTTTACCTTTGCCACAACCATATCACAAAGCAACGCCCTCCTGCAAAATAAAGTTAGACGCCTCTACTTTATCTTTGCATGTTTTACGTGGCTGAATGGGCTTTCGCACAAGAACCGTTCTTACCTATGAACTTTTAGCACAACGCTGATCAGGTAGTTGTCTCTACTACACCCCTTTCGGGGCCCTCTGTTGCAAATGGTATACCAACTAATGCGAGAGAGACAGACACTCCCCTAAGCCACTTTATACGGTACAAGCCGTATGTCAAGCATGGACCAGTCTCGCGAATGAACGCGTAAAGTCGGTTGGGCGCCTCTTCATCAAGCATTACTGCGGGATGCACAAGTACACGTGGGCGGGTAACAACTAAAAGATCAATGCCCACATGCTACATCTCGTGTGTTCTACCCGTACTAGCATTACCACGCATAGATCTATCTTTGATACCACTGTAGGGGTTCCGCGTATGAAAACAATAAAATTTTACTCTACGCCCCTGAACCCCTAAAGCTGCTAGGACCTATCTATTAGTAATATAATAATGAGAGGGGCTTTTCGCAAACTTACCCTTGAAGACCGAAAAGCGTTGTCAACGCTCAGGAGAGCGTGGTTGATGTAGATGAGCCGAAGCCGACCTCAAGGTCGTGATGAAGTCCTTGCGCTCCAATGACTTGAGTGCCTCAAGTGCGACACCTCGCGGGGAGTTACACACATCCGGTGCCTGACGATGACTCCTGCTTCCCCGATCCAGCAGCAGTTGCGGAAGTAGAGCTCCCGGATCCGAATCCTGCAGCACGACGGTGCTCTGCGGTGAAGATGTCTCTCGCTCGCGCAGTCCAGACTTGGGACCACGGTCACGAGAGAGAGGGGGAGAGAGAAAATATCAATTAGAGGTCCTCCCAAAAGTGGGGAGACCTTTTATTGATTATTGGTGTATTTATCTTGGCCAAATACCCCACTATATATAGGGGGAGGGGGTACACCCCCCCCCCCTCAACGGGTGGGACTAAACCAGGGGAGGGGGTGGGGAGGCGCGCCGGCCAGCCCCCCACCATGGGCCCCATGTGGGGCATGCCCACTAGGGCCACCGGCCACTCCCTAGGCCCCTCCTAGGGGTGGGATCCCCTCTTGGGCCTTTTCCCCTCTGGGAATTGGCCCATTAAGCCCTTTGACCATTTAATTGATTTTTCTCTTTATTAAATAATTATGAATAAATGATTAAATCAACATTTAACATTCATTCACACATTATTCAATCTCCGTGGCTATGGAACACCTTCCACCTCCACTCTGGACAACCTCCGGACTTACCGAAACCCTTCCGGTTTTCTCCCTACTTTTCTTCGGTGATTCTACCGATCCTATAAACACTCTCTAAGCATCATCAAGCCCTTAAGCGTGATACCCCACGGTTCGGGAACACTCCAGACATGGTCGGAACACTCCCGCTGATGGGTTCGTAGCATGGAAAACAAAAAAATTCTACCCCAAGAATGAACAAAACCCAGATCTAATCTAGATAAAAGCCAAGATCTAATCTATTAGACATGAGCAACGAGATAGATAGGAACTAACCCTCGTAGATCCGAAAGCGTTAACGAGATTAGATCTCGTGGTTGATGTAGTTGATCACTTGCCGATCTCAAGATCGTGTGGACGATCCTTCCGGCGTCGCGTTCCAGCAGCGCTTCCGCAGTCGGTCAAGTTGACGATCCTTCCAGCGCCGCGATTCGGCAGCGCTTCCGCAGTCGGTCAAGTTGACGATCCTTCCGGCGCCGCGATTCGGCAGCGCTTCCACAGTCGGTCACACGTGCGGAGTCGAAGCAGACCTTCCTCTCCCCGTTCCAGCGAGCAGCGGAGGTAGTAGATCTTCTCCACAGAATCCCAGCAGCACGACGGCGTGGTGGTGGTGGAGTAGAGAATTCTGCAGGTCTTCGCCTATGCCTGTGCAGAAGAAAGGTGGAGGAGAGAGGCGGCAGAGATTGGAGTTATGAGAGCAGGGGAGGAGGGGGCGCCCCTGCCCCTCTATTTAAAGAAGGGAGGGCGCCTGGGGAGGGGGAGTCCTTGTAGGACTCCCCTCCTCTCTAGGCCGGCGGATTGGGGAGTGGGGGGAGGAGTCCTCCTCCCCCATGACTCCTTGTCTTGACCCACCAGGACTCCTTGATCCCTATCTTGATTTTCAAGCAAACTCCAAGATATCTTCTAGAACCTTCCGGAACATTCTGAAACCTTCTAGAATCCTCATACAAACACTCCGGAACATTTCCTAACTTAGAAAATGATCCCCTATATATGAATCTTATTCTCCGGACCATTCCGGATCTCCTCATGATGTCCCGAATCCAATCCGAGACTCCGAACAACATTCGGTCTCCAACGCATATTCCATATCTACTTAAAACAACTTCGAACCTTAAGTGTGTCACCCTACGGTTCGTGAATATGTAGACATGATAGAGACACATCTCCTATCAATAACCATCAGCGGGACCTGGAGATCCATAATGGCTCCCACATACTCAACGATGACTTCGTGATCGATTGAACCATTTACATACGAAACCAATTCCCTTTGTCACGCGATACTATACTTATCCGAGGTTTGATCGTCGGCATCTCCATACCTAGTTCTACCTCGTTACCGATAAGCACTCTTTACTCGTTCCATGATATGTCATCCCTTGTGACCTAGTCACATGCTTGCAAGCTAACTAGATGACATTCCACCGAGAGGGCCCAGAGCATATCTATCTGTCATATGGATGGACAAATCCCAATCTTGGTTCATGCGCTTCAACACATACTTTCAGAGTACCTAATGACACTTTTATAACCACCCAATTACGAAGCGGCATTTGATGTCATCAAAGTATCCATCCGGTGATGGTGATTAACATAACCTCATGGTCGAAGGATTAGGTTACTATGTATTTGAAAGCTTACAGCAATACGAACTTTAATGACTTGATCTTATGCTACGCTTACTATGGGTGCGTGTCCATCACATCATTCTCCTAATGATATAACCTTGTTATTAATCACATCCAATGTCCATGATCAGTAAACCATGATCATCAATTAATCAACAAGCTAGTTCAACAAGAGGCTTACTAGGGACTCACTTATGTTTACAAAACACACATGTATTAGTGTTTCCTAATAATACAATTATAGCATGGGATGTAAACATTCATCATAAACACAAATATATAATAATAATCACTTTTATTATTGCCTCTTCGGCATATCTCCAACAGTCTCCCACTTGCACTAGAGTCAATAATCTAGATTACATGGTAATATACCGAACACCCATGGCGTTCTGGTGTTGGTCATGCTTTGCCCTAGGGAGAGGTTTAGTCAACGGATCTGCCACATTCAGATCAGTGTGTACTTTGCAAATCTTTATGTCACCATCTCGGACATACTCGCGAATAGCGTGGAAACGTAGCTTGATGTGCTTCAGCTTGCTATGTGACCTTGGCTCCTGCGCATTAGCTATGGCACCTGTGTTGTCACAGTAGATGGCCATCGGGTCCAACGTATTGGGAACCATGCCGAGTTCAGTAATGAATCCCTTCATCCAAACGGCTTCTTGTGCAGCCTCCGAAGCAGCTATGTATTCCGATTCAGTTGAAGATTTCGCCACAACGCTTTGCTTCGCACTCCTCCAGCTCACTGCAGCACCATTCAAAATAAATACGTATCCCGATTGTGACTTCGAGTCATCCAGATCGGTGTTCCAACTAGCATCGGTGTAACCGTTTACAACAAGCTGTTCATCACCTCCATAAGAAAGAACCATATCCTTACTCCTTTTCAGGTACTTTAGGATATTCTTGACCGCTGTCCAGTGTTCCATTCCAGGATCACTTTGATATCTGCTAGTCAAACATGTGCTATATCCGGTCTTGTACACAGCATGGCATACAAGATAGAACCTATGGCCGAGGCATAGGGAATATTATTCATTTTCTCTCTATCTTCTGCCGTAGCTGGACTTTGAGTTTTACTCAAGGTCTTACCTGACAACATGGGCACGAACCCTTTCTTGCTATCTTCCATTCTAAACTTCTTTAGAACTTTGTCTAAGTATGTACTTTGTGAAAGCGCTATTAGGCGTCTTGATCTATCTCTATAAATCTTGATGCCTAGAATATATGCCGCTTTGCCAAGATCCTTCGTTGAAAAACTATTATTCAAATAGGTTTTGACGCTATTAAGAAGTTCTATATCATTCCCAATCAACAATATGTCATCTACATATAGTACAAGGAATGCTACAGAGCTCCCACTCACTTTCTTGTAAATACAAGCTTCTCCATAAGTTTGTATAAATCCAAAGTTTTTGATTACTTCATCAAAACGTTGATTCCAACTCCGGGACGCTTGCTTCAGTCCATAAATGGAGCGCTGAAGTTTGCATACCTTGTCAGCATCTTTAGGATCGACAAAACCCTTGGGTTGTACCATATACTACTCTTCCTAAATGTCACCATTAAGGAACGCCGTTTTGACATCCATCTGCCAAATCTCATAATCGAAATGTGCAGCAATTGCTAACAAAATCCTCACAGACTTTAGCTTCGCTACTGGTGAGAATGTCTCATCATAGTCAACTCCTTGAATTTGTCGGAACCCTTTCGCGACAAGTCGAGCTTTATAGACGGTAACATTACCATCAGCATCTGTTTTTCTCTTGAAAATCCATTTGTTCTCGACAGCCTTACGGCCATCCGGTAAGTCCACCAAAGTCCACACTTGGTTTTCGTACATGGATCCCATTTCGGATTTCACGGCTTCTAGCCATTTGTCGGAATCTGGGCTCACCATAGCTTCTTCATACGTCGCAGGGTCATCAGTGTTGTCCACCAACATGACGTTCAAGGCAGCGTCATACCAATCAGGAGTGGTACGAATCCTCGTTGACCTGCGAGGTTCAGCAGTAACTTCATTTGAAGTTTCATGATCATTATCATTAGCTTCCTCTCCAATTGGTGTAGGCGGCACAAAAACATCTTCCGGTGCTGCGCCACTCTCAAATCCGAGAGAAGGTTCAATAACCTCATCGAGTTCTACTTTCCTTCCAGTCACCTCCTTCGAGAGAAACTCCTTCTCAAGAAAGGATCCATTCTTTGCAACGAAAACTTTGCCTTCGGATCTATGATAGAAGGTATACCCAATTGTTTCTTTAGGGTATCCTATGAAGACGCATTTCTCCGCTTTGGGTTCTAGCTTATCAGGTTGTAACTTCTTTACATATGCTTCGCAACCCCAAACTTTAAGGAACGACAACTTAGGTTTCTTACCAAACCACAATTCGTACGGTGTCGTTTCAACGGATTTAGATGGTGCCCTATTTAAATTGAATGCGGCTGTCTCTAATGCATAGCCCCAAAATGATAACGGTAAATCTGTAAGAGACATCATAGACCGAACCATATCTAAGAGAGTTCGATTACGATGTTCGGACACACCATTACGCTGTGGTGTTCCCGGCGGTGTCAACTGCGAAAGTATTCCACATTTCTTTAAATGCATGCCAAACTCATAACTCAGATATTCACCTCCGCGGTCAGAACGCAGAAACTTAATCTTCTTGTTACGATGATTTTCCACTTCACTTTGAAATTCCTTAAACTTCTCGAAAGTTTCGGATTTATGTTTCATAAAGTAGACATACCCATATCTACTCAAGTCATCCGTGAAAGTGAGAACATAACGATATCCACCATGCGATGCTACACTCATTGGGCCGCACACATCGGTATATATTATTTCCAATAAGTCTGTAGCTCGCTCCATTGTACCAGAGAATGGAGTCTTAGTCATTTTTCCCATTAGACATGCTTCACATCTTTCAAGTGATTCAAAATCAAGTGATTCAAGAAGTCCATCAGAATGGAGTTTCTTCATACGCTTCACTCCAATGTGACCAAGACGACAGTGCCACATGTATGTAGAATTATCATTCAATTTTATTCGTTTAGCATATATGTTGTGAACATGTGTATCACTACTATCGAGATTCAGTAAGAATAAACCATTCATCTCAGGTGCATTACCATAAAAGATATTACTCATATAAATCGAACAACCTTTATTCTCGGACTTAAAAGAGTAACCGTCTCGCAATAAACAGGATCCAGATATAATGTTCATGCTTAACGCAGGCACCAAATAACAATTATTCAAATTTGAAACTAATCCCGAAGGTAGATGTAGAGGGAGCGTGCCGACGGCGATCACATCAACCTTGGAGCCATTTCCAACGCGCATCGTCACCTCGTCTCTTGGCAGTCTTCATTTATTCCGCAGCTCCTGTTTCGAGTTACAAATATGAGCAACCGAACCAGTATCAAATACCCAGGCACAACTACGATTACTAGTAAGATACACATCTATAACACATATATCAAATATACCTTTCTTCTTGATGTTGCCGTTCTTCAGATCCGCCAGGTACTTGGGGCAATTACGCTTCCAGTGACCAGCTCCCTTGCAGTAGAAGCACTCAGTTTCAGGCTTAGGACCAGCCTTGGGCTTCTTAGCAGGTGCGGCAGCTTTCTTGCCGTCCTTCTTGAAGTTGCCCTTGTTCCTAGGCTTGCCCTTTTTCTTGAAATTGGTGGTCTTATTGACCATCAACACTTGGTGCTCCTTCTTTATCTCCACTTCAGCAGTTTTCAGCATGGACGACAGTTCAGGCAACGTCTTGTTCATGCAGTGCATGTTGTAGTTCATCACAAAGTTCTTGTAACTTGGTGGTAGTGATTGAAGGAGACGGTGAATCCCCAATTCATTAGGAATCGATATTCCCAACTCTTGGAGCTTCTTTGCGTACCCAGACATGGTGAGCACGTGCTCACTAACGGAGCTTCCTTCTTCCATCTTATAGTTAAAGAACTTTTCGGAGGCCTCATAGCTCTCCATGGCCGCGTGAGTCTCAAAAATTAGCCTGAGCTCCTTAATGATCTCGAACGGGTCGTGGTGCTCAAAACGCTGTTGGAGCTCCGCTTCTAAACCGTACAAGATGGCACACTGAACTGTGGAGTAATGATTTTTCCGAGTGGCGAAAACATTCTTTTCGTCATCGGTGGCATTATCTGCAGGTGGGTCACCTAGCGGTGCATCGAGCACATAGGTCAACTGACCAGCCCTGAGGACGATCTTTAGTCCACGGAACCAGTCCGTGAAATTGCTTCCATTGTTCTTAAGTTTTTCTTTCTCTAGGAACGCATTGAAATTGATGGAGGGGGTCGCCATAATCTACAACAATTTGCAAGTAGTTTAGACTAAGTTTATGATAAATTGAGTTCTAATTTAATTCTTAAACTAACTAGGTGAACTCCCACTCAAAACAACATCCCTCACATTGTCTTAGTGATTACACGAACCAAGTCCACTACACCAAGTCCGATCTTCACGAGAGAAGATGTAGTTTCATCGGCGAACAATCTTCATGTTCATCATATCAATTAGATGACTCATGCTCTACCTTTCGGTATCCCGTGTTCCGAGACCATGTCTGTACATGCTAGGCTCGTCAAGATAACCTTAGTTTCCGCATGTGCAAATCTGGCTTGCACCCGTTGTATGCACACGTAGAATCTATCACATCTGATCATCACGAGATGCTTCGAAACGACGAGTCTTAGCAACGGTGCCAACTAAGGGTGAACACTTTATTACTTGATATTTAGTGAGAGGGATCATCTTATAATGCTACCGTCGCGATCTAAGCAATACAAGATGCATAAAGGATTAGCATCACAGGCAATTCATAATTAGTGTGATATGATATGGCCTTTTCTTCTTGCGCCTTTGATCTCCATCTCCAAAGCACGAACATGATCTCCATCATCACCAGCATTGCGTCAAGGTCAGTGGCGCCGCTTCATGGTTGTCCATCATCACCAGCAACTATTACAACTACTTGGAATAAAGCTATTACAAGATGAATAGACACGCAGGTCTTAACAGAATTAAAGACAACCATTAGGCTCCTACCGGTTGCCATATTACAACAAGGATCATTGCATCCATCAAATACAATCACAATCACATGGTGGCCATATCACATCACAAAACCCCTGCAAAAACAAGTTAGACGCCTCTAATTTTCTTTGCAAGTTTTACGTGGTTTGGGGCTTTCGCATAAGACCGATCTTACCTACGAACAAGAACCACAACGTTGATACAAGTGTTGTCAAGATGCTCATTGTAAATTGAATCTTAACTATGGTGGGAGAGACAGACACCCGCAAAGCCACATGTGCAAAGCAAGTTGCACGTCAAGCGTGGAGCAAGTCTCATGTGCGATGACATGTAATGTTAGCCCGAGCCGCTTCATGCCACCATGCCGCAAGATGCAAAGTACACGCTAAGACACTGACAACAAAAGCATCAACGCCCACAAAAACATTGTGTTCTACTCGTGCAACAGATCTACGCATAGATACGGCTCTGATACCACTGATGGGTTCGTAGCATGGAAAACAAAAAATTTCTACCGCAAGAACGAACAAAACCCAGATCTAATCTAGATAAAAGCCAAGATCTAATCTATTAGACATGAGCAACGAGATAGATAGGAACTAACCCTCGTAGATCCGAAAGCGTTAACGAGATTAGATCTCGTGGTTGATGTAGTCGATCACTTGCCGATCTCAAGATCGTGTGGACGATCCTTCCGGCGTCGCGTTCCAGCAGCACTTCCGCCGTCGGTCAAGTAGACGATCCTTCCGGCGCCGCGTTTCGGCAGGGCTTCCGCAGTCGGTCACACGTGCGGAGTCGAAGCAGACCTTCCTCTCCCCGTTCCAGCGAGCAGCGGAGGTAGTAGATCTTCTCCACGGAATCCCAGCAGCACGACGGCGTGGTGGTGGTGGTGGAGTAGAGAATTCTGCAGGGCTTCGCCTATGCCTGTGCAGAAGAAAGGTGGAGGAGAGAGGCGGCAGCGATTGGGTGTTATGAGAGCAGGGGAGGAGGGGGCGCCCCTGCCCCTCTATTTAAAGAAGGGAGGTGCCTAGGGAGGGGGAGTCCTTGTAGGACTCCCCTCCCTTGTAGGCCGGTGGATTGGAGGTGGGGGGAGGAGTCCTCCTCCCCCACGACTCCGTATCTTGACCCACTAGGACTCCTTGATCCCTATCTTGATTTTCAAGCAAACTCCAAGATATTTTCTAGAACCTTCCGGAACATTCCGAAACCTTATAGAATCCTCATACAAACACTTCGGAACATTTCCTAACTCATACAAATCACCGAGAGGGCCCAGAGCATATCTATCCGTCATATGGATGGACAAATCCCAATCTTGGTTCATGCGCTTCAACACATACTTTCAGAGTACCTAATGACACTTTTATAACCACCCAGTTACGAAGCGGCGTTTGATGTCATCAAAGTATCCATCCGGTGATGGTGATTAACATAACCTCATGGTCGAAGGATTAGGTTACTATGTATTTGAAAGCTTACAGCAATACGAACTTTAATGACTTGATCTTATGCTACGCTTACTATGGGTGCGTGTCCATCACATCATTCTCCTAATGATATAACCTTGTTATTAATCACATCCAATGTCCATGATCAGAAAACCATGATCATCAATTAATCAACAAGCTAGTTCAACAAGAGGCTTACTAGGGACTCTCTTATGTTTACAAAACACACATGTATTAGTGTTTCCTAATAATACAATTATAGTATGGGATGTAAACATTCATCATAAACACAAAGATATAATAATAATCACTTTTATTATTGCCTCTTGGGCATATCTCCAACACCCGCACCAATGATCGATAGAGGGACCTGGATGGCCATGTGACCCCTGTGCGTTCCACGAAGATCTTTCGTCATTTGAACCGGGACAGTCATGTCTTATTCCCATTGTCTCTTGATACTTGCATTGCCCGAGATCTGAGCAATGACATCATCATGTCGTGTTCAATCTCGTTACTGAACAATGCTACTTGACTCGTTCCGCCATGTGACCCCTATGCGTTCCACAAAAATCTTTTGTCATTTGAGCCGGGACAGTCATGTCTTATTCACTTTGTCTCTTAATACTTGCATTGCTCGAGATCTGATCAATGACATCATCATGTCGTGTTCAATCTCGTTACTGAACAATGCTACTTGACTCGTTCCGACAAGTGATATCCCTATGATCAAATCACACGCTGCGCAGCTATTGGATATAACTTCTCCGAGTGGGCCCTTGAGTATCTTCCCGTCACATGGACGGACAAATCCCGCTCTTGACATATATTACCTCTACGGTTTCCTCCGAGTACCTGAACACACCTTTATAACCACCGTATTACCAGATGGCATTTGATGCTATCTAAGCACTCTCAGGAGACAGTGATTGATATAGTCTCACGGTCTAAGGAATAGTCTACGAGGATCCATTTCTAATCATCGTAACTTGAACTTCGTGACATGATCGGGTCACGATGTTTAGCTTGGGTATTGGTTCATCATCTTATTTTCAGAATGAGATGACTCCATTTCCAACTGGCATAAATGCCACGTGATTAGGAAATATGATCATTTGTTGATCAATGAACCAATGACTAGAGTTTCACTGGGAACCCCTGGTTATCACACGTGTATTGATGTTTCCACTCAATACAGTTATAGCATGATATAAAACTTAATCATAAACTATATGAAATATGATAATAGTTATTACTACTATTTAACTCTAGGGCATATTTCCAACAAAGCAGACAACTACTACATCTAGACGTGAAAATCCATCAATAAACACAATTTCAAGAAATTCGGTCAGATGCAGAATATGAACATTGTCAGAACAAAATCGATAAATATCTTAGGAAAGTTGTTTAATTAATTTTGCATTTATGTTAAATAGTAATTATGTTTTATGGTGTAGTTTTGAGGATCATATTAAATATGCACATCCAAAAGAGAGCTGACCTTCTCTTTATACACCTGGGCAAACCTTTGAGCTCCCTTCACGTCTTCATGTATCATCGTTATACTTCTGATTTGTCATCAATGGTGAGTTAAAACCGGTTGTTCTCAACTATCTATATTAAAATTTACTATTTTTTGTAACTCATCTTGTGACTCACTGTTTGTATTTTGTTTAAAAATCATTTTAGGTACACAACCTTAAAATAGTATTTTATATATAACTCACCAAATTAACAATGTAGTCTTGATTATGTAAACAATGATACATATTTTTTATACAATGTCAATTATAATATGTGCTATAGTTTGGGGTGTTCAAATATATCTATCATTACAATAGCTTTCACAATAAGTCTAATATAATTAACAATATTACTCTGGTACAGACAAATCATTTAGAATCCGTATTGTATTATAGTATTTTTTATGTTCAATCCGTATTTTTTGGTTTGTCCTTACTAATATTGCACCTAAACATATTTTAGTGTTATTAATACATTCTCGGATACACTATGTTAATGAGTATATTTAGGTATAACTCGTGGCATAAACGTGCAGTCATGTTTATGTACTCTAAGATAGATTTATGTTTACATTTGTCCTTGAAAAACATATCATTAGAAATATTTCCTTATGCTAGATCAACTAAGACTTCAAGCTATGAAAACATTGACTTTTGACTATTCTTAGATGCCTTACATTTTGAGGCGCGGGGAGTATAATCAAAGCAAACATAAGGTATTAATTAATCAAAAAAATTATCTTAGGACAACACAATGATAGTGTTTTTACATGTGGCTTTATCCATATCCTTGAATATTAGCACAATTAGGTAGAGCTTTTTAGAATGTATGAGTTCATAAAAGTAACTCATAGTGGGTCCCAAAGTACAAGACTATAGAGTTCGGTGTATGTATCAAAAGTTCCAACCACTTACACAGGTAAGCAGATAATGATTTTTTTTAACGCAGAGAAATCCTTTCAGCATCACCATCAAAAAGTTAATTTGCCCAAAAACTATCAGCATCTCCTTTAGGAGACAGCTAAATGCAACTAACCTAAAAGATCAGCATCTCCTAGGAGGCGACTTCGCTCAGTTCTACGTGTCGCTAGAGGGCCTGGCCGGCCAACCTTGGAGAGTGACGTGGACCCTTTTTGTAGCGCAATGCTGGGCTCTGTGGTGCACTAGGAATAAATTTACGATTGAGCTTAAATTCCCTGAACATCCATCGGAGATTATCTTCAAAACCATCTCTTATGTGTAGCAATGGAGGCTCGCGGTCAGACCAAGGGATGTGGAGGCAATGGAGGCACTAAAAACGGAGCTAAGACGTATGGCCGCAAGAAACACACCTCCTAGGAGAGCAGCGATGCCCGCTGTTACTCTGGATGCCGATCTGGATCCTCTTCAGCTCTAGTGCTTAGTTGCTCCATCCACAAGCCGTATGCCTCAGCATGTATCGATACCTTCTTATTTGGGCGAAGCTGTATGCCTCAACATGTTTTAGTTTTCCGTTTTGGGCGAAGCTGTGGGCCTCGGCATGTGTAATGTGCGTGGGATTTATTAATTTAAAGTCGGGCTATAAGCCAGTTATCTAAAAAATCAACAAGATCCACCCACAAATCAACCCGGTCTCCGCGTGCCCTTCCGACCACCAATGCACTCCATGTACGTTTTTTTTCGAAATTGGAAGCGGAGCCCAGGCACCTGCATCAACCGATGCATATAGCCTTTATTCATTATTAGAACCAGATTGTTTGGCAAAGTCTATTACAAAAATCATATTAGCCGAAACCGCCAAAATAAAACACCGATCTATAATTTTTGATTCGTGATACGTTGAC
The DNA here is from genome assembly GCA_910589775.1 of Avena eriantha. Lineage (NCBI taxonomy): Eukaryota > Viridiplantae > Streptophyta > Magnoliopsida > Poales > Poaceae > Avena > Avena eriantha. The sequence continues at coordinate 5,635,361 of OU342744.1, forward strand.
ACTGTGAGAAGAAGCTTATGTGAGGCCTCTTTGACCCTGCCCTTCGGCTTGATCTTTCTCTTGCTTCATTCAATTCCGAAGCTACAAGAGTGCTTGGTCTATGGCTATGGCACGTCCAGGTGGCATCCATGGAGTTATGGAAGTGAAAAAAGAAGACCATTGGGCTGGGGAAGACTCCCTCAATCACTTTGCTGGGCGATGCTTCTTACTCTACCTTTCAATTCCTTTGCCTTTCTTCTTCTGATCGATCCAATGGTTCGGACTAGGACGCGTAAACCCCGAAGGGAGATTGATCCTACCTAAGTATTTTCTTAGATAGAAGTGGTTGGTCAAGTGTGAGTCATGCCGGGGCGGGTAGACCCACTTTTAATAGCAACGCCTAGATCAATGGAAAATGGAAGTTTCTAGAATTGCAGCTCTGTTCTGTTCAAGAAGTCTTTCTCCAGGGTTCGGTTCAGAAGGCGGGATGGAAGAGAGAGAATGGGCTCATCGTGCGACAAGGTCGATCGATCACTCAAACTGTTCGGTATCTCTACAATTGAGTGAGCTGTGTTGCGAAGGAAAATGATGAAATTGCTTACTTTTCACAGGCGTGAATTTCCATGCTTTTGAGAAAAAGATGGGTTGGTATCTGAATGAAAGTCAGTAAGCAATCAATCTAGTGCTGTCCTCGGCAGACCAGGAAATGTAATAAACTTTGGAGCTGGAAAGATTGACAACTTAACGGTCTGAAAAACTATTAAAAGAGTGACTTTTAAGCCCCACTGGTTCGCTTTATTTTCAACGGACATTTCCTCCCTCGTCAGCAGCTTCATTACCTGCTAAGTCTGGAAGGGTAGTAAAATCACTCACAACAATCAATCTTTTCTTATGATACTGATACGATGCAAACGGTGACACCCCCGGATAATGTGTTTGTGCATTTGTGTCTGTCTTCCCTATATGTGTTCTATACCTGCCTTTTGGTAGTATGGGTCTTGTTTAGCCGGAACACCTAAGTGTACGTCTCCTAGTAGCTCGTACCAGGTATCTTATCTTCTCCTTCAAAGTAAGGGCTAGCTGCAACTGAATAGGCAATCAGCAGAATGTCTTATAAAGCGGACGTCTGGGTTTTGGAAAGTGTCATTAAACCTATGAGCTCGCGGGTTCGGTTGGTCATGTCCTACTGATATTTATGTAAGTAACACGCTTTCCAGCAAGTGAGAGAGAAGCAGCATAGTGGGCTTTCAAATGAGATATTTTTCCCGTGGAAGGAGAGTGTCATGAATCAATGAGCTGAGAGCTCAGTACTTAGAGGTATTCAAGCACTACTTCCGCCTTGCCTTGAGAAGGTTTAAATCGTTAACGAATACAGATCCACATCAAGAAGAAAGGAATAAGAATACGAGGTTCCAAAAGGAGCGGCATCTACGCCAATGTTATCCCAAGCCATTGGATGTCTTCTTGGCATATTGAAATTAGAATTCTCGTAGAAAGACTGATACCAAGAAAATGGAGGGCGAAGAATGGAGGCTATTGGATACCTAACTGAATGCTTCCTTCGAGCTACCATACCAAACTCTTTCTGGCGCATACATTCCACCAGCATCTCCGGCATATCAATTTGAAAGGGAAGCAAGCAGAAAGAAAAACACAGAAGTCTGAATTGGATCAAAAGAAAGAAGCAAACCAGAGGAGTCGCAGGTAGGATTTGTTTGGGCCATTGGCCCTTCCCCCGCCCTAATGGAACCAATGGAAAAGGGTAGGGTCATCAAGTAGAGGCTTCGCCTTTCTCTTCGGATTGGCCAATAACTCCATCACTTTCTCTAAGTCATTTCTTGGCGTAGAGATTTACTTGCCTTGGCTACCGAGAATAACTCGGAGGAGACCCCTATGGAGACAGAAGCTTAATATTGATCAAATGATTTAGAGGATGTTGTAATCTCTTCTCATGGTCTTTGTTCGCTTTATTATCCCGTTGTGAGAATGGCTAGGACTGTGGATCCACACGCCCCTCTAGTCAGTACTTTCCGAGTAGCGCAAGGCTTCTTCGTTGGCAAATAAACGAATTAATGAACTAATTTCCTAATATGACATGAACTGTCTGCTGAATCCATGAGCTCATAAGAAGGAGTTCTTCACGTGAGAAAGTCCACGGCTTAGCTGACAATAAAAAAGAAAGTATCCAATCGACTTTAGGAGTGCCATTTCTATCTGAAACGGTAAAGCGAGGCTCGCTATAAGGGTCATAGCTAGTTCAGGATTGGTAGGAAAGTAATACAAATGATTGTAATATGACATTCAGGATTGGTAGGAAATTGTGTTAAGATTAAAAAGAAGAGCCCTCTTTTCATACGACTCGGTGATTCCATTGCTCTATCCGGCCGCAAGATTCGATCGCGTACAGCACGAGCACGAGATGGGTTGGGGACTTAGAAATGAGCTATGCTCCAAGAATTGACCCCAGAACTACCTTTGCCCGCCTTTTCTTGTAGAATCCATTCCCCCTCTTGACTATATTGAGAATGCTTTTAGGGCTAGTGGAATGAATATAGGTTCAATTGCCGACTCACCTCGTACCTTCTTAGCAAAGAAACCCTTCTTTCACCTGCACCAGCTCTTGGTCTTTGTCCAGGACAAAGATATCGCAATAGTGGAATAAGGAAGTGCAAGTTGGGATGGCTTTTGTTGACTCTGTGAAAATGCTTCTCTCCTTCCTCTATTTCTATACTACTTATTCGGTAGACTAGTTCTCAAGAAGACCTTAGTAGTTTTCGTTACCGAGATATCTTTTCTTTTAATAGTAACAAGGCTTTTCCAAAGCTTCTTTGGATCTGCAATCATATCACTCCTCGCTTCAGCCAAGCAAACCCTGTAGAAGCATCTCATATCGATTTTCAGGCATGGAGCATGCGATAGATTGTACACAAGAGGCGGGTAAAGGCCGTTCTTTGTTACTCGAAAGCCTTTGTTTGGATCCCCTACAGGACTGTCATGAGCCCCTACAAGGAGTCAAAATCAAGCCGAAACCAGATACAGGAAGTGTTGACCCGGATCAATTGAGTGCGAGCCCTTTTATCTTGAGCTGATTCTCCTTATTTTAGAGCTGTGGCGAAGTTAAATTGAGCTCTGGCCTGTGGGGAAGGAAAAGGCTCTGACGAAGCTCCAGGGATTACAGGAAGGTTTAGGCCTTGTGAGCAGCTCCAAACGGTCAGAAAAGAAGATGGTCCCGCCCTTACTTCGGCTTGAGGAGTCGTTTTCTCGCTATCTTCTTCGTCTGGATTAGCCAGCCTAGTAGGTTGTTTGAGTTTCAGGAAAGGCAGAGGTGCTTTCTAAAACAACCGTTACCGCTATGTTCTCAGTCCAAGATCAAATCCCTATCTATGGTTGGGGGAGCTCGGTATGCCAACGCTTGCCCCTGTGTTAATGGATCAAATCCAGCAATCATGTTTTTCTTCAATTCCTGAGTTCTTCTTGTATCGGTTCAAGCGAACCCACCAGACTTATTTAAGTGGATGGATGCTAGTAAGGGCTGGCTCTCCTCTTCAGGGCCAACGATAGAAGGCAGCGTAAAGAAAGGTAGGGTGCCGTAACTTCTACCCCCGATTCGTTCTTTACCGTTTTTTTTCTATATCCAAAGAGACTCGATTTCGGATGAGACAAATAGAAACAGATCCAAGAAAAAGGCACTACTACTGTAGACTTCATCAACATATGTTTCCTGCTTTCGTACTGCTCCAGGTGATAGTGCGGGTGTGGGAAGCATAGTTCTAGTTTTTAGTTTAGCTTCTGCTGAGCCTTCTAGTCTTATCTTCTTGTCCCAAAATCAATGAAAGGAATAGGAATCCTATGAGTTTTTGGATAGGTGTGATCACTTTTGTTTATAAGCAGAGGTTTACTACGTGCTATTAACTTAAGCTTCCGCTTACTGAGGATTTACTTGCTTAGCTTGCAGCTTCCCTTCCTTGCACCCTTAGATGAAATGAGTTGTAGCCTCGGAGGAAGCTGGAAGCATAGATAGGATTTAGGGCGTTGGGTCCTTCCAGAAAGCTGAAGTATTAACTGCCATGTTGGCTTAATCATTCATTTCTCGGATTAGAATGCCTAAAATATTCCAGTGAGATGCTTCTACAGGGTTTATCTTGTGCCTTGCAGCTCCTTCTAACACAAGAAATAACTTACCTAAATAACTGATCTTGCTAATCGTACTAAAGTGAGTGCCTTGCAAGGTCATAGACCGATTAATCGTTCGCCTAAGATGGAGAAGCTGCTAGATTTCCATGGTCATCATCAGCAGATCCCAAAGCTTATCTGCCAGATGAAGGGCCCGGTGCTTCTCTTGCTTTAGTTCGCCCGGCGAAAGAGACCAAAGGTCACGCCTGCAGGTTAGTTCGGATAGGAGACTTACAAATGGCATATGGAATTGATTTTCATTCCTGGCTAATGGAGTTTTGATTCCTTCGTCGGGTGTCTTTAGAAGGTATGAGCTGCGAGATTGGACTCGATGCCCGTCAAAGGATGATCCAAAAATCCTTATCCTTATTCCCCCGTGGAAGAATTGGTATCCTTCACTAGCGAGTTCTAGGTTATATTCTCTTATAGGAGAAATTGATGGAATTTGAAATGAGAACGATTCCATTATTTGTGTACCTGGCCAGGGCCGCTCACCCGAAACAAGGACTTGAGGACATCTTTGAATTGTATCAGCCACCTTATTTATTGGTAAACGGCGGAGCCGTAGATCGTTTTTTATACGCTTTCACTGTCACCGGATACTTTACTCACTTCCTCAACTATGTTATTTCTTGTGACTCGAATCACAGCTGACCCGGAGGAGGAAGCACGGAACAAAAGAAAAGATAGGGTCGGGTAGCGGTTATAACATCGATCGTATGAGGCAAGATAAGTGGAATGAATCCGGTGGGATTGGAAGTACAGAACTATTTAGTAGAATTCGAAATCTCTTCAATAGTGATTTCGCTTGCTTTTGGGAATGACTATTCCCTTGTTGATCCGTGCTTGGTCCAGGAAAAGCTTTCGAGAAAACCCGCTCGTTTGAAAGCAGCGATAGGCCGTACGTACCTCTGCGGGCGGGCCAGCTATGTTAAGGCGTTTTCCTTTCGTCTTGATCCATTACTACTGGTTTTTCATTTACTGGCTTCGATGAGGGAGGATGGGATAGAATTATTGTTAGTGACTGTCTAGAAGATAGGGAGTAGCAGTAGTAGCAAGAGCTCGAAGCTCAGCCTCCGCACTAGAAGGAGACACGCGGATGGAGAGATTGCTATTCGGATGCAGCATAGCCTGTATTTCGTATTACACGACCTAATCGCGCAAGAAATCCTTTCTCTTACTTGGCACTTTGTTTGTCCCTTTATTTGTAGATTGGACTGGCTTTCCAGTTAAAGACTGAGCTATCCTGACATTCCGGTTGTTTTAAACCGGATCAGTGCAATATGGGCGTACCCCGAAGGGAGTTCAATCGCAATCGGTATTTCCCCTTGTGCTCCAAGCGAGAAAACGTATGCGCAGCCCCTATTTAGTAAGTACTTTAGAGTTTAAAGAGCGAAGAAAATGGCTTGCACTGAAGTGCAAACGGCTTTAGAGTACAGAAGGCGCGAACGGCTTTCGAGTGAAAGACTGAGCTATTTCGCACTTTTCTAACTGACTCCATTGATAACTGGCTGATGGTACATACCAGTTTCCCGTACTACAGCAGATGAGGTTACCAGTCCCGCGCCCTTCCGCACAGTGGGCAGGGACGATTGCGGTCCTATAAGGTCCTTCTACTTTTTCAGAGAAACTGGCAATTGCTGAAACTCTTTCTCTATGAGAATTGGAGAGTGAAAGGAAAAATGAGAATGTACCTGGGTCGATAAAGCCCCTATCGCTTGTACAATCTAAGTATGTTTTTAGAGCTCGCCCTATTTAATTAAGGCACAAGAAGAAGTGTTTTGATCGTTGTATCCGCGCCTCTGGATCACCCTGTGTTAGTACTTTGCCAGTCAAAGAGGCATCACTTTATAAGCTGAGATGGATTTCTGTTACCGTTTCCCTTTCCTTCAATTCCTATTCGGGATTGCCCCTATTTAAAAGTGGCACCCCGTCTCTATTTTCCAACTCTAGATCGGTGGTTCGTTGCGCTACTTTCCTTCCAATATCTAGCCATTCCATACTAGACTATTTGGAGTGGAGAACCGGATTGGTGGCTACCGTGAATCCGGTATCTGAACTCCTTTCAACCCGCTCACTCAAGCAAACGGGTCTTAGTAAAGATAGAGATCTCTCCCTCGCTAAAATGGCATTATCACCTCTCCCCGGTAAAATTAGTGCCACTGGGGAAGCCCCCGGAGGGAGGTTATTATCCCATCGCTAGAGTCCGTCAATCTACTCAATCCTTCCTGTTCTGATGATCTATTCAAACTTTGGCACCCAATTGCCAAAGAAAAAGAGTTCGTTTTCTTTTCCGCTAGGCGAGCATATTGTCTCGGGTCCAAAACCCTTCCCCTTTTCTCTGATTGCGACATTAATTGACTCTTGCTCACGTGGAGGTCAATCGTACTGGGCGCCTCGAGCAGTCACCTGTGTACCGGTAGAGCACCACCGGTCGGACCGGTCACTACTTAGGTGGTTGTGCTTCACCAGTGGCACAGGTAGACTCTTGCTGGTGGACATTCTATGAAATTATTCACAAGTTCTCATCGGTGCGACTCAGCAGTCCCACCGGTGGCTATCCAAAATCCAAAGAAACATCTAATTCCATTTGTCTGCAGCAGGATAACACTTACCCCTATGCTTCTGTCCATCTTACCCTTGCAGATGTCAAACCGTGATTCAGATGAGTTCAGTGAAGGCCCAGCAGGTCTTGGTGGTGATGATGAAAGTCCACCGCCTTCACCAAAGGACTTTGTTGACAGTTCTGAGGACTCCGAGCAGAAAAAGGCTGCTGGCAGAGGCAGGTGCAGAGGCGGTAAGTCTAAAGCCACTATTCCTGCATCAGGCAGAGGCAGGGCTCAGCGAGTTACAAGATCCAGCGGGCAAGCAGCGCCCAAAAGAAAACTGGTTGTTAGTAAAGCTGCTATTGCAAAGAAGCAGAAACTGATAGAGGCTCAAGCTGCCAAGCATCAGATCGAGGAGACTGCCTATGCAGAATACTTGTCACAAGTTGTTGATCCAGAAGCAATGCTCAGGTAGCAGGACAAAGAAATTCTAAAGGAAATTGGTACTAAAATGCCACAGTTTCTAGATCGCACAGCTGAGGGTGATAAATCCGCTCAAGCCGAGAAGCTGAAAGGCCTAGTTGAGATGATTAGAGGCACCGCTGCCCCTCTTCAGATAGGAGAAGAGGTGGAGAAAAGAAAGAGGCTAGCAGGCCCTACTGATAAAGACAGTGATGAGGAAGATGTACAGCCAACAAAGAGAAGAAAAACAAAGAATCAAAAGAAAAAGAGGCTCGCAAGAAAGAAGTCAAGATCGAAATCGAAGCATTGGGTTGAAGATCAATTCATATCGACAAGACTTTCCATTCATCTTTTTGTTGCTATTTGGATTCCGTTTTCAAATAAAGAAAGTCATCTTGTAGTTAGAAATCACCTTTAGAATCATCAGCCTCTGTCCCTACACTGACTCGCTTATCCGGGATCGATCCCGGTCCTTTATTTCGAAACGAGGATAGGTCTCTCGCGGAACGAGGTGTAGATTGAGAAGAAAGATGAGCGTATGGTCCATACTCACTCGGGTTCACACTTTTTTTGCTGGGACAAATGGGTACATGCCTGTAGATCTTCTTCTCACAGCGAGCACTTGATTACGAAGCCTGATTCTAGATATTATTTATGGATTATTATAGAATCTATCTTTTTCTTCAAATCATACTGGGAATCCTATTACCGATACCTAAACGTTTTCTTTGTCGAAACAGAAAGGAGGGAAATTGGATAACCGATGACACGAGTTTCCCGTTCCGCTTTGCTCCACTGTTAGATAGGCAATTCAATAGTTACCGACGAAAGGAGTTCCCCTTCTCTTGGCCAATTGACGTTCTGCTTCAATAAGTCATGACCTTCACTCTCCTCAAGTGAGGAGGGCATATTGTTTGACCAACGAAAGCCTCACTAGTTCCTTCTTCCCGTTCACTATTCCCGTAGCCTGATACGAGTTATTTAGTTCGTGTCTCCTTGTTCTTGGGAAGAACCGAAGGTTCATTCGCGGCACTCGTAGACATAGTTGTATTTCTCCAGCACAGAATTCCCTAAAAAGCTAACAAATCAAAACAAGAGAAAAGCAGAAGCGAAAGCTCGAGTCGAAGAGTGGAGGTCGCTCGGTAACTCGAGTCGATCAGTCCCATTCATTCTTGCCCGAAACAAGCGGGCTATTCATTCCGGTGCCACCTTTGTTCAATCGAGTCCATGTTCTCTATTTCCCAAAACCCATTCATTCACCGACCCGTGGACCAGAGGTTGCTTGCTTGGAATTGAGCTTTCTATCTTTCTTTAGTACAATCTTTTTGCGAGAGCAACCCCGGGTTCGTTCCTAAGACTACACTCACAGCTTTCTCTGTTCATGTTCCGGCATAGGAGATCTAGTGGTAGGATAGGGGACAGAGCTTTAGGGCTGCAGTAAACCTCATATGCGCGTGGCTCATCATAAGACCTTAGCCTGATGTCCTACCCAAAGACTTCAAAGGTAGTCACAGGACAACCTTTCCGAGTTCTAACTTCCAAACCTATAACTTGGTTTGCTTGCCTGCTTCCTATCTGACCTATCAATCAAAGAAATGTTCTAGTTCCGCGATACGAGCTTGACTGTCGCTCTGAGACAGTAGATTTCTTGGTTGGGGGTCCCTTTATCAAAGGCTCCCTTCCCTACTGATCATACAACAAATGAAGGTGGTTAGAAAGATGGCACATCGATCTTCTGTACACCCTGTTCGTGCTGCGGAACGAAGAAAATCCGCCTTCCTTGGAAAACGAATTCCTGACTCCGAAGTATCAAAGGAGACTTGGGTGGCGCCTTCTGAAGAGCCCTTCATTCTGCGACTCAGATTAAGATTCGTGTCTCAGCCAGAAGGGGTCGTAGGACTGACTCAGACAAAGCATTAGAAGTACGATCTCCGAATCTATAAGCTTTGGCCTGCCTTCTTCCCTTATCTAATCTATTAGGTAATAATAAAGTTGTGTTAATTGTCACGCTAAGGAGCTGACCAGTGACATTTCTGTCTCAATTGAAGTCAACCTTACTATACTCGCTTGTAGGAGATCATCGCTCATAAGGGCGTTCTTTCGCTAGAAAAAAAAGAGTTTGAAGATCACCAGGTTAGAACTCTCGATCTAGCCCCACTTTCTATAGTAATTTATCGACATGTTGTTTCGAATGTCCTTGAAAAGGCCTACACACATACCCTGCCACTCGATGTAGGTTTTGCCAGCGATGTGTAGTGGGTTTGTTCAGTAGAGATGGGTAGAGCGCACAAGTATTGGAAGGAAAGTTTCACCCTTCTGAAAAGAGAAAAAGTCTGTATTGAACTATGATTTGAATTCCTTTCTTATTAGTTTCCAAGTTAAAAATGTTCATTGCCTTGATCAGAGCCTTTAAGCCTTTTAGAAGCGAGCATTTCCACAGCTTCTATTTTTCCTAAAGCTAATGAACCGAATGGAAGAGACTCACTTTGAATAAATAATAAAGAAGGAACCAACAAGAAAATCCAGAATTGTTCCAACCTCGGCTCGGGATCTGTCTGGAAATGGAAAATAGTTCTCTCTCTCATCTGGTCTCGCCACAGTATCAAGAAAAACAAGTGAATAATTGGAATAGAACGCAATCGTCAACCGGGTAGGATGTATTATAAAAGAAAGCCTTGCCTCACTCGCAAGTGAGGACCTCACCCCTCCTTCCTCATTTATTGAGAATGGAAAAATACAATGTTCATTGCTTCCTCAAAACAAGAGTTCCACGGGCGGTTTTTAATAAACCTCTTTAAGCAAGGCGATTCATGAAGGATTCCTCTCCTCTTCTAGTTGGTCTATATTACTATAAGGTCCCCTAAAACAGGCATACCCGTAAAGGAAAGGCAAGGGAAAATGGACGGAGATTGGTCAGTGGTCTCTCGAGTATTTCTGTTGTTTTCTTTGATTTGGGTTAAGAACAGTAGTCGGACATTCCACTTTGTTAAGTTATTTTTTATGATTCGACATAACAAGAACAGAATCACGCTCTGTAGGATTTGAACCTACGACATTGGGTTTTGGAGACACACGTTCTACCGAACTGAACTAAGAGCGCTTTCTTACGACGGGAGATAAAGCTGTAAAGAAAAGGATGATTTTTGTACCGCATGCATATAGCAAAATGAAACTCTGAATTTCATTTGAATCGATCTCAATTGATCCCTCGTTACTGCCCATAGGAGAAGTAATAGGTAGGGATGACAGGATTGGAACCCGTGACATTTTGTACCCAAAACAAACGCGCTACCAAGCTGCGCTACATCCCTTTTCCAAATTGTTGTACAGTATCATTGTACAAAACCCCTGCCTTGTTTTCCACATCGTAATTTTTTCCTCCATCTATATACAACTTTCTTGTCATTTCTTCTTTTTGGTTTCATATAATAAATGATATACATCTGAAACCCAACCTAACGTATAAAGAATGAATATTTATCGGTAATGCTCAGGAAGAAAGAAGGGGTCATCTTTTTTTTATTCCACCCTCATGTACCCTTCTTTGCATTTTTTCGAAAGCCTGTTCAACCTCATATCACCTAGAACAAGTCATGGACTTCTTCAATGAAAGAAAGTCTCATGGAAACGTTTTCAACGAAATAAGAACCATACAAAATCGATTTATGGATCTTTTGATTTCGGAAAACTTCTTTTTTCTTTTATCCTAAAGATATGCAGAACGAGTGTATTATGAAATGTTCGTTGTCTAGCTTTGCATACATCGCTACTTAATCGTTTAGTGGTTATCGATGAAATTACTTCACCATAGAGAAAATATTATGGAAGTATATATATATATTATTGGTTGCTTTTGTTTATGTCCAATTGGAAAAGTGGATCTTCCAAATTCATATGTTTAGCCTAAAGTACATAACTTGTGTTCCTCCCTAGTTCTTGCAAAGCCACCTAATCAAGCCTCACCTCATTTGTAGTTATAACATGTTCAGCTGAAAGCAAACTCCAAATCCAATTGGTTTACTATTAGTAACACATATACTTTTTGACCTTAGCTCTTTCTTTATTGTTCATTGAGCAGTTCAAATGCTTTGATTGCTTATAAGATAATAGGTGAAAATATTCTTCATTCGTTTCTTTTTTGAAATGCAAAATGGCATTCAAATCCATTCTTTCTCATAACTTGAGAATATGTACAGCGCAGAACAGAAAAGAAGGCAGATTTGATGAGTTGTAGGGGTGGACCCACTTCCACTGATTTCTTGCGGGAAGGTTCTATAAGGGAAGAAGAATCAGAGTTGTGACCTGGGAACCTTGATTTCTTTCGGAACGTCATTATGAGAGTAACAAAGAAAGAATAACGTAGATAGGAAGGAGCGAGCCCCAAGGATAATGAATTGGTATGCCGGGTGCTTACTTGAGCAAGAAGCCAAGTCATCGATAATCAAAGAAAGGTGTGAGTGAACGAGCCCAACTTTCCGATTCAAATATGACTCCTTTCCACTTTCAACAAATAGAGAAATCTCCGCTAGGCTAGCAGTGGGTAACCAACGTAGTGCCCCATTCGTTCCATGACATCCAATCAGTTCTCCTCGGATTCCAATCCAATCTCCCAATCAGTGAGAAATAGACGGTCGGATGAGATCTCGAACGTTGTCCCTACCTACTGAGGAATCCAAAGTGTACGTAGAAAAAGAGAGTGTTGGAAATGCATCTAGGAGAACTTACCTTGTGAGTCACTACTCCGGCACTGGGCATGAATATTACTAGCGAGGCTTATAGGCGGCTAGTTCTTAAAGAAATCTGTCAGCTATAACCTAGCCTATTGAATCTGGTACGCCCGAAGCACGAAACTAGAAAGGTAGCCCTACCCACGACTAGAAAAGTATCGTATTTTTTTTATTCCAGTAAATCTGCAACTCATTCCTTCCATTATGGAATATCATTTGGAGTGTATTTTCCCTCTAAAAAAAGGCTTCGCCCTCACTTCACTGAACTTATTGGAAATGCCTAGGACAGAGTTCATTCACTTGCCCAGCAGCCCTACTCCTCATAGTTGATCCGAATTTCTATCCCTGATTGAGTCAATCAGGAAGAGGAAGACTTGAAAAAAGATGAAAAGAAAGGATTGATTACCTTTTTAAGTCAAGAAAAGAAAGGAAAGGGCTATTTATGAGTTTATGTAGATGAAGTTTCAGATTCTTGGATGAGCGGAACATCTTTGAGACAAATCATCTCTACCCGGGTACATAGCTTCATCCAAACCATGGATCCACGAATTGTTGACTCGCTCTAGAAAAGAGCTTCGTAGTTGGGAGCTCTGAACCGATGATCGATATGGTTTCCTAGGATGAGAACTATGGTTTACTACTTGACAATAAGAAAGTGGTTTTCTCTTTTTTGAACTTTTTTATTCTCTTCCCAAGAAAGAATTTCCCCTTCTTCTATTTGATCAAGATGGATAGCAAAAAAAGCATGAATAGGCCTACTGGGATGGAAGGAGAAGAGGGACTGAACGAGAAAAGGAAATACCTCTTTGTTTACCTTGGAATGAATTGCTCAACTACTTAGGTAACGAAACGTTCATCTACGATCTTTCTTAAGAAAAGATAGGACTGTACGGCAGTTCTCGTTAGTAGATTCGCAGAACAGAAGAAGAAGTTCACTCTGACTTGCGCACTACAAAAAGGCAGCCAACGACTTCGGACGTACTCCGTCTTTCGAGCCTCTGTTTAGCTTCAAAAGATAAGGCGCTAGTGCAACGAACGCTGCTTTGGTGCGTCCCACCCCAACTAACTAGTGCTTGACTTGACTTTCCCCCGCGCCCTATCCAATGAATAAGGAGAAGGCCGGCCTATCAATGACCGAGCCAGTCTGATCTCCTTTATACTTACCTCAAACAACGAGCGAAGTCGAGATGTTGATGAGAAAGGGGCGAGTCTCAAGGCCAAAGAGTGCTCTTTGAAGGCTACTATGCATCCTTACGAATACAAGAGTGGTTTTTTTGTTTTGGGTATAGCAGGACTTGAACCTGCGACCATTAGGTTAAAAGCCCAATGCTCTACCAACTGAGCTATACACCCGATTTTACAAGAAGGCTTGGTGCGGAAAAGAAAAGAGGGCGGCCTGGCCCCTTTTCTTCTTATCATATCACAAGGGCGCGGCTCTGTATGGGGCTCGTACTGTGGAGCAAGTCTAGGAGTCCTTTCCACTCATTGAGGATTCTATCTAAAAAATAAGGTCAACGAGGGAGACTACAGTAGCTCGAACTCAGACTATGTACGAAAAAGGTAAAGTCGTCTTTCCTAGGGTTCGACCGAAAGGAGCTGTTTCTATGGTTTGACGTTGTGGAGGTCCAGCACTCTTCTAAACGAAGAAAGAGGGGATTCGCGCTACCTCCTACTCCTACAGAAGATCGATTGGCGCGAACTTCCGATCGATTCCTTATTCATTGTTGCCGACCCTTACATCATCATAAAGAGAATCAAGATATCCCAAGAACCCAGCGGCGGGATGAATGACTAGCGCTCAAGAACAAGCAAGGGATGAGCGCACGGGAGCGGCGTTGCTTGTTGCTTTATTATCACATTAGAGAAGCGGAACCTCCAAGCTCAGACATCTCGAACTCAGAAACTACCCTTCTATCCCACCCTGCTCCTCCGGCATCGGAAGCAGAACTACCTGACCGAAGGAGATAGACAGGAAGGGAAGACGGTCATACAAAAAAGGCCGAATAAAGCTCTCTTGAAGCTGCATCTGAATAGACCTAGAGTCACTCAGTACATACGAACCCTTGAATAAATAAGAATTGAGAAGTATGAAATGTGGGCATCATAACAAAAAAAGAAAAAGACCGAACTAGTAAGACTAATGTCTACTTATTTATACCTTTGAGAGGTCCACTTAGACTATTATTATTTTCTCTTTAGCTACGTAGGTTATATAAGATTCAATTCAATCTAACAAGCGGACTGGACTACCTTCGGCTACTACAAGATATTTAGAAACCTAAGAAGCTGAGCCTACTTTACGCACTTAAGGCAGCAACAGATGATGAAGAAATGGGCGGTAGATGATAATGAGAAAGGGCGCCCCTTGGCATTTCCTGTGGGGGAGTATGATTGATCCAATCACGACGAATGATGTCAACCCCCTCTTTTGCGCCTAACTTGACTCTGATTCCCCCACTATGAGAGCTGATCCAGGGGCTAGTTCGGCTACAGAATGGAATTTACGAAAGCCCGTCTTTCCGACTCAATGTATTGCCCTTTGGGACCAGGATCTGACGAGGAAGGGACACCAAACATAGGTGCGTACCATTGCCCCAATCCAATGGACTATGTCATACAGGGAGGAACCCTTGGAGGTTGGGACAGAAAGAAAGCAGGTTTTGCTTCTGCTTCCTTCGAGCTACCAAACTCTTTCGTCAGGTGTGGGTCAAGTTCCCTCATTATTGCTTGACTTCCCCTTTGGGGCACGAAAAGATGGACTAGGACTTAAGTAAGGGAGAGGACAACCCCTGTTTCTAGCTTGCCTTCAACGAGTGAGTGCTATTCCCATTCCTTACTTTGATCCGACCCTGTTCCCCCACCAGTTTGCTTGCTCACTAGAAGAGTCAAGCGAGAGCAGCTAGTTTAGAAGGAAAAGGACACCAGGGGCTATTTGGCCTCCCTTGTCGGAGACTGAACTACCGCTCGCTTACTTGCTGATCAAGGAGGTCATTTCAACTTACTCTAAGCATAGAAGGAAGAAGATTGAAAAACTAACAAACAAATTGTCTTCAGCCTGGATTACTTATAGGCTGACTTGGCCCAGGAAACAAGGTTCTATTAGGCTTGCAGGGCTTAAAAAAGAATGAGCTAGATCGCAGGTATTTGGATACGAGGTAGTAGCGGGGTCTAGTCGAAGCGGTGCGCAAAGTGTACAAAGGCGAGTCTCACGGGCAGCGGCACGTGAGGGGTCTCCCGAACTTCATGGAAGACGCAGTTAGGGAGTTGGAAGATGCACTTTGGACTCCTGCACCAGTCAGAATTGAACTGGAATAAAAAGTCGGGGCTCCGTTACTGAGGAAACAGAGGATGGCATTTCCATAAGTAGACTATCCTTCTTACTGAATCCTTATCCTGCCCTCTCTACTCGGGAACAATTCATTATTAACTCGCACATAAGTTCAGGGCATCGACAAGAGAGTTAGCGATCTACAGCTGGTTCGGTGGACTGGTGGTGACACGGGCGGGCCCTCTACTTTATTTGCCGAATCCAATCGATCATGGGCGGCCCTCTTCGTTCACAGTCTTTCTTTCCTTTCGAATCCAATTGTTCCAATCTGACCAAATAGCAATTCATTGAAATCATTCGGGTCACCTCTTTTTTAAGCACTTGACCAAGCCTATTTCTAT
The DNA here is from genome assembly GCA_910589775.1 of Avena eriantha. Lineage (NCBI taxonomy): Eukaryota > Viridiplantae > Streptophyta > Magnoliopsida > Poales > Poaceae > Avena > Avena eriantha. Next base: position 5,650,917 of record OU342744.1, read on the forward strand.
AGAAAAGGACAGGAATCTATTGACTTTGAGTCTGTCTCCTACTACGAAATTGGAACTGAACACAGGATGGCAATAGTGAGAAAAAAATCCCCTCGTACTACGTCATTATTTATTCTATTTTCCCTGGTAAGTGCTCCAGATGCAGTTGCTTTAGTTGACGTAGTGAGTGGAACCTAATTATCTGTTTCCTTGAATACCAGAGTTGCCTTTTGTAGATGAGAAAGCCAACCATTTTGCAAGGAGTTGATAATTGCACTTGAAATAGTAAGTTTAAAGACAGTTGAAACTTAATGGCACCGTTTAACCAAGCACTCTTGTAGCTTCGGAAACTCCGTGTTCAGCAAGAGACGAATTCATCGTCAGTTACCTCCACGATATCCAAAATACCCTCCAGACCATGAAGACAGATTAGTCCTGGCCTCTATGTGACTCTGTGTGTATGAGTGTGTGTTGTTACAGTATTTCCAGCCAAATCCCAAGAAGAAAAAAGAGCTAAGAATATGAGTGTTGGTGGTTGAAATAAATAGAATCCAAATACCAGAAAGACAATCAAAATAAGCACATTTGGGAGCAAATATAGTGACCATTAATGAGAGTCAGGTTCAAACAATTCCAGGATTGTAAATACCATAACAGCAAAGTAGAATGCACCAAATTGAGCCTATTACCGGTTCCAGGAAGAGCACACCAAATGAAAGAAACTATTACTCAAAAAGCGAATCACATCTCGATCCACAAACTGCCAAAAGCCTTTGTTATTCCATTCCCAGTGGAACGTCAACCTGTTTAACAACAATTTTCTAAGAAACTTGCTGAATTCTAAATGAAACAACCTTATTTTCAAGTGACAGGCAATATCCATTTCAACCAATTATGAAAGAGAAAAGGGCTAACCGCACAGCTAATTGAATTCCTTTTCGAGGTTGAGTTCATCTTGAAACTGCATTTGCTTCCTAATTAAACTGAGACTAAATCAGAATATGAAAAAAACGAAAGACTCCACAGAACATGAATGAATTCAGGTACATCACATCAGGCTGATATGTGCCGGTATCATACCTGTTTCAAGATTCTTGCTAAGCCCTTCTTGTTGCCACATATCCAGTTTCTTCTAAGGTTTCTTGAATTGCTCAAGTTCCTGCTCAACGCTTCTTGTCTAGCTCCAGTCTAGCACTTGTACCAGTCGCCTACCAGATCACGGCTTTGCTCCAATTCTAGCAGTCTCTCCAATTATGCAATCCTCTCCAAAATTGGGGCTTTTCTTCACTTCAGCACTTCCCCTCGCAGTGGATTCCACTAGGTTCTTAACCTCTTCCCAATTCTGAAACTGAAACCTGCGATGTCTAATCCAACTCGGCACCTAACCAGCTTGTCAGCATCGTAAGTTTGCCTCAACATTCCCCCTAGAAATACAAAAAGAATGTAAATCTACTTTCATTTATTTATTAGGGACTTTTTCTTTTTCTATTTGATAGAATAAGTATGCTCTGGAGTAAAAGGATTCGAACCTTTGCATGCCGGTACCAAAAACCGATGCCTTACCACTTGGCTATACTCCAAACGGGGGGGAGGCTCGATGAAAACGAGCTGGGATATAGATTTTTCAGAAGGAAGAGATAGTTACCCTCTCTTGTTGTGGTGTTCTCTCTGGGGGGGCGCACCCTCTCTTCCTTTTTGAGAAAGATGGGCTTGTTTTTTTTTCCATAAGTTCTATTGCTTTGACACATTTAGTATATAACATAATATATATAAGAAAAAAGTACTAAAGGCGAAGGGCATTCTGTTGTTTGGTATAGTTACAAAGGTAACCGGTAGGTGACTGTTGAATCGACAGTAGTTATGAAAGGGGGAAATAGCTCAGTTGGTTAGAGTGCTGGTCTGTCACGCCAGAAGTCGCGGGTTCGAACCCCGTTTTCCCCGCCCGATCTTTCTTTCTTCCTGAGGTCATACCTCTGCGACTTTACCCTGAGTTTCACTAAGGCATATAACCCCATTCGGGTAAGAGGAGCAAGCAGTGGGGAACATCTATTTATATGCGTGTTAGCATCAACAGCATCTTTTTGAAAGTCAATTACATCTATCAAGTCAGTCAGGAACTAGTCTGCCAAGCTTAAGAGGAAGTGAAAAGTAAGCAAGTTGTCATCTAGTGAGGGCTAAAAGACACGGAGAACATCCCCCCCTCTATTTGCCAATAGCTTCCGCCTTCCTCTCTTTCATTTCACGTCGGTTCAGCCGAGCCAATAGATTCCATAGGCGGGTCAGTTATAGCTGTAGTAGCCTTTGATTAGGTCCTTTCGATAGACTTTCCGTAGCTCAGTACTGCTGATCGTTGACGCCCGCAACTATACTTACAGCTGTACTTGTGAAAAGAGATAGAGCCGTCTCGCTATGACTCAAAGATGGTAAAAAAGCTAATAGATGGGCCACAAAAGGTAGAGGAGAGGGGGTAAGAAGAGTAGACTTACTACTGGATACAAGATAGGGTATACAGCTAAAAGGGTGAGATAGAGGAATGAAATGAGCTAGTGAAACGGTCCACGACCACAAGTATGGAGCTATAACCATAAGACTTGGGGAGTGCCTCAATAAAATCCATTGAAATAGAAGCAATGCTGCAGAAAAAGGTTGAAGAAGACCAGCAGGAAGGGTGTGCTCACTGTTGTTGAGTTGACACACATTACAATGAAGAACAAACTTGGAGGGAGAAAAAGAAACCAGAAGGGACCCATTGTTTCTGTGCAAGTCGAACAATGATGGAAAAGCATCCAGTATGTAGCCGACATATGCCAACATAATTAAGTTGAATAAGTTGAAACTCCTAAAAACAAAATGAATTTTTGGAAGGCGCGGAGCGTTGAAGAATATTGAAGCTCGATTAACACAACTAGGGGCAATATGGTTCATTTTCCTAGAACACCACAACAAATGTCCCTACCAGCTGTTGCCAATGAAGCTGAAACCATGGCTACCCCTCAACAAGCCTCTAGCTCTTATCCTAGGCCTGAACCTCCAATTACGGTACCATTGGTACTGAATACGACCACCACTCACACCTATTCCAGACCTTTAAACCCCTGACCACCTAGACCTCTAGTAGTAACTAAAAGACCCAATCACCAAAATAACCCTCTCTATCCCCCTCCTTGGCACGAACACTTGTTTCCAGCCACCTATGGCCTTCCTCACAGCTCAAAACATGAGAATATTAGACCTAATCCTGCACCTCCACCACCACAACCAAGACCCAATTCAATACCAAATATCCCATTTTCCCAACCAATACTTTTGCCCTATGCTGGAAATTCCATGAAACCAGAAGTGCCAATATATACTTACCTTAACCAACCGCTTCCAACTCAACAGCATGACCCGTACCAATACCTACAAGAACAAAGGCCGCAAAATCAATATCAATATGGGCAGCAGATTAAACAACGAAGTAGAGTGGATTGCCTAAAGGAAGGGGCCAGGTCTTGGATACAAAAGTGTGAACATTACTTTTCGGTGTACCAAGTTACGTATTGGTACAAGGTAGAACTTTCGGCTATGCACCTTAGGGGGACAGCTGAAAGCTGGTACAACAGTTTCTTAGTGAATAGGGGACAAGTATCTTGGCAAGAGTGAATTCAAGAGATTGTAGAGAGGTTTGAGGTAAGAAATGTGGTTGGTGTAGTTGATGAGTTTAATCACTTGAGGCAAAGAGGAAGCCTAGAAGAGTACAAGTAACACACAATTGGCAGAAGGCTGCCATGTTGAGGTGCAATCCCTATTACGATGACAACCTTTTTCGACAAAGTTTTCTTGGGGGTAAGGGTATTGTAAATAGAGATAGATGTTTCGTCCGGCTCTGAGAAACAATTCGGCAACCCCGCTCTTCCCTTTGCCTCTTCCACATCTATTTTGGAAACTTGATTCGGTTGAGTTTGAAGCAAGGATCTAATCAGATAACGCTTTGTTCTCCAATGACTGGAGGTGGAATAATTTCTTGAGATAGAGAAAGCTACATCTCGACTTTATTTAAACGAAAGAAAAAGGTTAGTCCTGCTCCTAGACTTCCAATTCCAAGTAGTAGTAACGGAAAGGAACAGGTTTAGGAGAACTTTTTTTATGTCTTTCTTCGCTGAAAGTCAGTCAATGCCCTGGCTTCAATGAATGAAGACCGATGGGCTACGAAGTGGAGATGATGTCGTCGTGTCATTGCTCGTGATGTCTTCACCAGGATTTGACTTACCAATGTGAAAGGTACCGTGCCAGTGGTTCTATCATTTAGATAGAGAGTGATCTTTCCTTCTTGTCGAAGAAAGATATGACGTTGGGAAGGGAAAGGGAGTAGAAACGTTTTCGTAGCCTTGGGGCGAAGGGCTGAGAGTTCCGTGATCCAGTTCTTTGAGCATACATAGGTTGAGGATTGAACTCCTATAGCAATTGATGTGGAAAAAGGCAACAACCTCATCAATCTATTGATTCAAGTCGCAACCAGTAGTTGGGTTAGCTTCTATTCTGCAGAATGAATCAGTGCTCACTGCTAAGCAAATGGTTCACATGATGCTCCCCTTGTCTCACAGTTGCCTAATGTCTCAGAGTTCGTTTCTACTAGAAATATTCAGTCTCAGGTTCATGAACCAGACAAGCAGGTGTTCACACCCAATACTGAGTTAGACAGCTTTGCTGACTTGAATGAGGATTCTCAATCCCAACCGGGCACATCCATCACATCACAATACCTCAGCTTATCTCAATACTTGTCATCTCTACTGCTATACTTCCTAAAGCTTATAAAACAGAAGATATCCCCGACACTATAGATCCGGCTTGCGGGCATAAGGGAAGAAGGGCTCCACTCTTTTAATCGCTCTCATTGACCGCTTATCTAAATACTTGTCATCCGGCTTGCTCTCGGCACCCACAGCTGGCTAATAAATACGCCTTTGCAGTCGTTATGAGCGATATCTTGGCGTACCATTAAAGGGAGTCAGTGGGCACCGTAAGTAGTAATCGAGAACTTTATGAACATACCAACCAGTATGTGAATCCGTAAGTGGAGGAAGAGAGGCTATATCTAGCTTTCCCTGCCTGGTGAGCCTAGTCTTTCCATGCTTTCAGTGGCATATGACTATCTGAATGCCATATACCAATCTCAATCCTCCAGCTAATAACCTATCACACACAGTGTGATATCTCCCTTTTCTCCATCTGCAGAAACTCCCTTCCCTATGTGACTTCAGCTTTCACCGGATGCGGAATTCTCGTTTTGTAAAGATCTCCTTGGCTTATTATTTCTCATGTCTCTATATAGGTATTCTTGTGTCACTGCTCTGTTGAGCCTTGTTGCCATTTATTATTGTGGGCTATGTGCCCAGCCCACCCGATCCTATTGACCAGTGCTGTCTGACCTTCTTCCTTCGAAAGGGAAAGATAATAAGATTGGGGAGAATACCTTGTTATGGCCTTTTCCTTGGATACGAGCTGCTACTCAATGGATTTCCCACTGGCATTTTATTGACCAGCTTTCCAATCAATTAAAGAAGAGGCAGGTTATTATGTAAGATAAGAATAGTGGAGTGGAGACAGTGAACTGAACATCGCACTAGAATAGCGAACTTAACTTAATTAAGCACAGTACTATATGTCAATTGGGAAGAATTCAGTAGGCAATAGATTGACTGATTGAGCCATACCCAGGTAGGCAGGGCGGAGGAAAGCAACGCATACGTCGAGCTAGATCTTTGCAGCCTAGTGCTCATATTGTTTATTTATCCAATCCAATCCCTGCTTTAGCCTTGCTGCTTATTCACTGGCAATCCAACCATACCATTCTTGTCTATCAGGATCAGTCTTTCCCTCAAGTCACCTTAACATGCTTCTTTCTTTCCTTCACTACGCAGATACAAAACTAGGTTGCGGACGCATAAGGCCACTGATACTATTGGTCAGAAGTATGATTTGACAAAAACTACTACTTTAGCAGCTATGCGAAATGGAAGTTTCCTTTTTCTTGGTCGTTTGCCATGGAGAACAGATTCTAAGGCCAGTTTATTTTTAAGACGCATTGGCGACGCTTCGCGATAGATGATACTAGAAAGAGCTAAAACGAAGAAAAGAAGCCTAACATGAGTAAATGAATTCCACAATTGGTCATACTGAACTATTTGGATGTCTTAGCCATATTGTTATAGCTAACCTGGTTGATCTAGTAACTATGATAATAGACACTTGCGAGGCAGGCAAGGGAGGATCGACTAGTGGAAAGCTTGATAAGGGTCAGTTACTTGTACATTTGATTAGTATGAGCCACTAACTTCGTTTTTAAGGATAGGTGGGAGTAGGAAATCCCAACCCTACAATAAAGAGCAGATAGCCCACATGAATCAAGGGAATAACAATACGAGGCCTTTGACGAGTAAAGAAGAAATGCAAGATTTGGATCCGCGATTTAGTTCGGTTCAATCATCATCTGACGAAACACCTTCTGGTGCCTTTCCATACCTGTGTTTAGTTAGGATCTTCCTTTCCATTCCCATATGGATATTACGGAAAGAATCCCGCTCCCGGGCGAGGTAGAGTAGTTTCTCTTTTTCTGGGCACCTAGGAGGGCCCTCTCGTCATTACCTTTTGTGCTTTCTCGTACCAGTGCGTATGTGCCAGAACTCATGGATGCTATTCCCATGCCAAGCACTGAGAGATGTGCTGCAAAAGCGAAGAAGTGGACAATCACATGAGATTCTTGTAGTGCCTTACATGTTGAGAGAAATCGAATACCCAATTTGATCTAGAAAAGAGGGAGGTCAAGTATCGGGTCTCTAACCAACTTTTGGTACCTCTTGAAGGGGATTTATCGCTGACATGATCCAATGCGCCTTCCTCTTCAGATTTTGATACAACAACTAGGATTGATGGCGAGCCTGGAACCCTTTCTCCTCCACAGGGGCAATTCCAGAAACATCCTATCTTTTAGGAATGAATGAGAATCTCGTTAGATTTCGTTTGCAACGTAACGCCTCGTACCTCCGTTAAAGGCTCATTTTCTTTCTCAAATCTCTGAATTTCTGCGAAACGAATTGACATATAGAGAATAGGTTTCTGGCATGACCAAAATGAACTTCACAGATCCGATGCAAGAAAGGATAGATTCGAACCGCAATTACAAAGGCTCTCTGGATATTGTAGCAACCTACACGCCTGTCTAGCCAATGTAGTTCAGTCGTCAAGTTGCTCTGCTTGCTTCGTTCTGATCTTTTTGATCTTTCCATTTCATGTAAAGCACAGGAACGCGGTGGATCGTAGCCCCCAGGAACCTAAAGATAAGGATCTCCCAATAGAAGGCAGTAACCGAAATTTAGCTCACAGAGCATAATAACATTGAAAGCAGGCGGACTATCTGCAGCATAGCGATTCTTTATTTGGGCAAACCCAAGGTATCACTTCGGGAAGAAATGCTGTTTCAAACCAAAAGAATTGGAATGGTCAATTTTCTGAGTTTTCTGCTATGCTAGTAGTACACTCGCTAAGAAATCGTAGATCTTCTTGTGAGCTGTCTGTATTGTCTTGTTTCTAAGTCTCCAAACCTTTGATAAATATTTGGATCAATGATAGCAGAGGCAGGCAAGAAAAGCTGCTCAAAGGGGACGGCAGGATGATCGAGTTCATGCTCGGGGAGGATGAAATTAGAACCCCTGCCTATCTGGCAGAAGTTGACTCAAACCTTTGTGAGTGTGGAATCTATTCTGCCTATTGGCAGATGGCTCTCGATTATCTTTATCTTATTTCAATTCAAGATCCCCATTAGATTAATAATATGAGTGTAAGGCTTGCTGTACTGAATCTCTTTATAGTCTACCTGTCAAGCCCAAGATAAGGTCAGGGTTTATTATTCCACTATGGGTGGAGAAGAGGAATCAAAGACAAATAAATCCAAGAAAGAACAGCGAAGGAAAAGCGCGACTAGCAAAGTCAAGTACTTACTTGAGATGTTAGAAGGAGCGAAATTAATAAGTGCCGGAGCTGCTACAATTGCTTTAGCCGGGGCTGTTGTCGGTATTGGAAACGTGTTCAGTTCTTTGATTCATTCTGTGGCCCGAAATCCATCATTAGCTAAACAATTATTTGCTTATGCCATTTTGGGCTTTGCTCTTACCGAAGCTATTGCATTGTTTGCACTAATGATGGCCTTTTTGATCTTATTCGTTTTCTGATCGCAGAAAACGAGATCAAAAAGGTTGCCCCTTACTCGCAGATGTAGGAGGACTCACCAACTGAACTGCGTAAATAAAGCGATTCCTTTTAGGCGAAGAAAGGCGAATTTCGTTTGATCCGATCCGCCTATGTCAGTTCGAACCTGACGAGTCGTTCGTTCGTGTGGAGAATCTCTCTCCTTTATTCCTATGTACGATATTTTCCACTAACATCGAGAGAGAAACAGCCGGTGTATCAAGAATTTACCCAATCGAGGAATTTCTCCTTGGCTAATCCTATTCTAGTTTGTGTAGATCGCTCGGTACAGATGCACTTTTCAGAAAAGAAGGAGAGGAAGACTTTGTCGATGAAGGCTTTAAGCGTTGAGTTGGTTTAGCAGGAAGGTTACAAAAAACGAGCTATGCTTTATGGGTTCGAAGAAAGAGAGCAGAAACAGATGGCGCACAAAAGAGGTGGAAAAACACGTCCCCCTTCTACGCGATACCTTTGATTTCAAAACCAGATTGCGCTTTCAGGACCTACACCTACATTATAACTAATGCACGGGACAGCCGTTTTTCTCGATCGAGAATGTCTCAACGAAACGAATCTTTGAGAAGTACCGTTATCTCGAGCCGCAGGATCAGACCAAACAAAAACAGGGTATCGAAAAGAGAAAGTTTCATGCCAGCTATGTGCCCCTCGTACGATCTTTAGCTTCAATGGACTGGCTTCTTTATCCTCAGCTAGATCTGTCTGATTAAGTATTACGTGAGAATTCCATGGTTCCAGCTAAAGAAAATAAAAAGTATGTGCTTGCGCCGAGCGATAAAAAACGGACTATGAAGTGTTTCCTGGCGGCTCAAAGCCATAGTCACTCCTCCTTTATTGCGAAAGCAGTGATCGTACATGGACGACCCAGGTGCTGTATGAGGTAACTTTGAAGCTCTAAACGGATCCGCACCAGCTATGATACCAAGTCTAACTTCACAGGATCGGATACAATGGAACATTATGAATGACGCGATCCGATCCCATATGATATTGACTTCATTGTTGTTACGTACGCCTATTTCAACCTGGAATTCCTAGCCATGCGAAGAAGTAAATAGCAACAAGGCTTTGGCCACGTTACGGAGGAAGCCGAGCAAGCACAAAGTTGTATCAAAATATCAAGAGGAAGGTCGATTGGATTGGATTTGCCGATGAAGAGTACCCGCGAGGGGCGCATGTTCTTTAGTAGAGTCGGATTGAGACAATCTGTCGATTCTTACCCTTTATAGGTAATGCTGGTCTCCTGGCAGGGAAAGCCCATTAGAAGCTCAATTATCTAAAGAAAAAGCGCGGTTTTCTTTTTCCGTACCGTACCACAAGAGATAGGGAAAGGCCGTTCTAAGCTCAAATTGTTAATTAAACGGGCCTTGTTAATGAAGTATTTCGTTACCTTCCTTTATTCTGATTTTGACCATTTAGTTGAACTGACTCTGTTAATTCGCTCTCACGGTAATTGGATTGCGATTTCCTCTGGATTCAATGACTGCTTCTTCTTCTGATTGTGACATATAGAATTTTACGATAGATGAAGCATGGATTTCATTCCAATAACAACCCCTGGCCGTTCACTTAGAGAGCAGCACATTGTTCGACCTAGGGATCTTGATGAAAATCACTATCAATTAGAGCTAGCTGTTGTTATTCCAAGAAGCAAGCCAAGCGAGTTCAAAGGGCTTTGTTGGCCATTGACATTCCACAATTGAACTGGAAATGAATCATGCTTGCAATCAATAATTGCATAGAAAAAGTTGACTACATGGTACGTCTTTTGTGGAAGCAAAAGATAACCTATAGACAACCGTCAAGTCTGCGATCCAAACAGTGATGAAAAGAATTCTCAAATCATTCGCGGATGGACGTGAAAGAAGGAAGAACCAAATGGCACTGCTTCCTCAAAGCGAGCTTCGGGTACCCGGGACTAATGAAACACCAGTACATGTCATACAGAAGCTCCACTCATCCCTCCGCCAGCCCAACCTAAGTTTCTATCGGACTGAGCTATTCTTCAATCCAGTGCCCTAATCCTTTCGAACTTGGGTCCATAAAATAGTGCTATTGTACAACCTGGGGAAGTCAAAGCACATTCTAAGTGGGCCGCATGGGTCGGCCCTTTCACCTCATTCTTTTCCGTTTCCACGCTCTGAAACCGGGTTCTCTCTCATAATCAAGCTGAGATATGATGCTGTTTCATCCTCCAATTATGAGAAATCCCTTGTTGGCTGGGACGGACCCTTAGTATAAGATAAGTCAACAGGTTGTGTCAGTTTCTCAAAAGACATGGGCTCGCCTTTCGGGGTGACTAGCTGCATTCATTGGTTTGCTTTCTTCCACCAACTTCACAACCATCCTTCGTTGATGACAGGCAAGCTCAACCACAGTTTCCATAGTTTGGTTCAATTCATTCAGCATTTCCATTTCCAATTGGTAAGTGGGGCCCTTTCTCCGACCCAAGGAAGAAGATCACAAGCGGGAGTCCCCTCTAGGAAGAGATGCTTTCCAAAGGCCGTACGCTACTGTTGAATGGCCAAATAGGGATTGAAACAGAGTAAATAACTAGAGTATCCCGTCGTAGTGGTAGCTGCATTTACGCGACCGGGTCCGAGCCACGGGACAAGACCAAATTGGATTTGTAACATCCGCGGATGGAAGACCGTAGATTTCTCACTTTCCCTACTCGGAGAGCACGTGTATGTAGTCCGCCTGTATCTACTTATTTATTCGGAGAGCGCCATTAATAGGATTCAGAAGTCGTACAAGCTATGGCGGAGCCGTTTACCAATGCACCCTCCTCATATTTGATTCTTTTTTTTGTATCATTGGTTCCACGTACGTCTTTTGGGCGAGCTTTCTTCACTGTCATCAAAACCAACGCTCAAACCGAAGCTTTCCGAGCAGTTGTTTATTTATCACTTTAGCTGCTGTCGTTTTCCTCTTCCGAATTTTTTAGTGAAAAACAAGGGGATTAGAAGAACAAACAATAAGAATGAGGGATTGAAGTCCGTTTCCTTCGTATCGTATTTCAACGGATCGGGTAGTTCTAGTCTTTTTTTATTACTCCTTCCTTTTTCCCTTCATTTGACATAACATAATTAAGAAACTGTTTGATGGTCAACGAAACCGGATCTGCTCCCTTTTTCTTTTCCTTCAGGATCCGTTCTTGAACTTATTCTAGTAGGTTGAACAGGTTTCACATACTCAGTGAGTGGTGAAGACCACTGGCCCCAATTGGTAGATCAGCAGATAGCTAAACTAATTCGGTATACTCAAATAGTAATTCGGCATACTCAACACCATAGGTAGAAATGGGAGTTCGAAGGTACCGACCACCTAAAGTGAATTAATACCAGGAGGGCTAGGAACGAGTAGAGAATCAAAATGCCCTTATTCCAAAGGAAGTGAGTGCTAAAGCGAAAATCGAGTAAAGAACAAAAGAACGAAATGCAAGGGTTGCATCCTAATTTCAAGTCTGGACGGTTCCTCCGCTAGGTTATTGAGTTGGCTCCCCCGTTATTCTTCATCAGACAACGCACACTTAATGGAAAAAACGAGGTATCTTTTTGGAAAACTTCTCTACTTACGACTTTGTTAGCGCTTTGAGGGCTTCACTATGTTCTCTGAAATCTTGTCTAAATAATAAATAAGTCTTTCTCAGGAGATGACTCTGCTGATACCGAGTTTCAATGCAAAATGGCTCCCGCTTCTTCTGAAAGAAAACAGGGGAAAAATCAATATGGAGCCGTCAGAGGCTTATCTGGCCGATATGACTTCCAGAAAAGATTTCCTGAGCTCAACCTAAAATGGAGGGGTTGGGGCTTTGGCTCCAGGCTCAAACTCTATCTTGTGGTAGACTGCCCTCCTAGGGAGCGCTTGGGCAACTAACTTGTGGGGCATGACATCCCAAATTCATCATTCGGAATTTCCTGAGAAAAAAGTCTTATGTGTATTGGATCCGCTCTTCTGTTAGCATGAACACATGAATGAGATTCTATTCCTCTTCCTAAATAGAACCCCCCACCTTCACCTACCCCCCAACCTAGGTGCGGAAGTCAAATCAATCCTTGTTTGTACATCGCGGAACTTACATACCCGGGCCCGGCTCAACATTCTTTTAAAACAATCGAATAACGGCTTTTCCATGACTTGGCCATTCAATCTTGTGAACTAATCGAGACCGAAATTGGATAAAGAGATACAAAAGGAGAGGAATACCCAATCGATGAAAGAACATGAAACCCTTCTGTTTCTATAGAGGTACGGGAAACGGTTGGGGGCAATAAAGTAGGTGAAGTGGTTGGATTTTGCGAGCTGTTCCAACCACTGCTGGATGTGATTCCAAGAGCCGAACGAGAATGAATACCACACAGAAGAGTCAAGACCGGGCTCCCTAATAGAATGTTTAACCGATCCATTCCGGATCGATCGAATTGGTACGGAAGTTGTAACATGGGAAAAGCACAGAAAACACGACTTATTTGAATAACCCGGTGACCTACCAATTGTAGAAGTAGGATTTTTGGCAAGCAATAAGCACTTAAATAATACAATTCGAGTGTACCAGATTCTTTATCATTTCGAGGCAAAGGTTCGGGAGGAAAGGGAAACAACAGAGGGATCCGAATCGAACCTAAATGGGAATGACATGAAAAATCTTTTTCAAAACCTATCATTAAGGGCGTGACGACGATATATGAGAGGAATAAAAAAAACTCGTGATTGGTGTGGAGGGGAAGATCTGCTTATGAAATTGTTCAAGAAAGAGTCGTCTCATTTCCTTACTTCTTCGTTCTTTCGAATTCATTCACTTTGACGGCTGGCGCTACCCTAGCTTTGCATGATTAGCTCCGACAGAACAGGTACTGCATTTCCTTAGTTGGATCCGCTCTTTCTCTCTCGTGCAGTTGTTGCTTCCGGCTATTTATTCAGTCGTCAATCAGCATTGATCCGGGTAGTTAGTCAGTCTCTCTCTTTTTACCCGTCCTTCTCTATCTATGAAATTCCTAATTAAGGGAGTTCGCTTTCCAATATCTAAATGTTCATGCAAAGCAACAAACGAAATGCAAGAATTGTCACGCAGAAGTCACACAGTATGCTGATCGTTCTGAAATGAGAAAAAGTATGGGATTTCATAAGAGATTCATACATAGAGATCTAAACTCATGGAAGGGCCCGGCCAGCAAACAAGATCTCTTACATCCAAAGGACCATGCCCATCGAAGATGAACCATTCACCGAGCCGAGTATGTGCAAGACACGGCTAGATAAGTCAAATAGAAGATATTGCTTTTACACGAGCAACTCTTTTCTTCATGTGGGTACAGCCCACTTTTCCTTTGATGAAATGCGAACACAAACTTCAGGCATCCAAGAAAGAAGTCAAGATCGAAATCGAAGCATTGGGTTGAAGATCAATTCATATCGACAAGACTTCCCATTTTTTGATGAGATGATCGGATTTCGATCCCCTGGCTGAATAACCTCTTTGGCTTGTGAAGAAGACCGCTTTTCGTATCACTTGTGTCCCGAGAAGGAAACGGAAAGAGGGGTCTAAGAAACAGGCGGGTGACAACGTGAAAGAGTGTGCTTTAGCTTCCCCCTCGGGGCTTCGTACCATGATCAATCAATTCACTCCTTCTCGAATCTTCTGCCTGCTATGGATACCCAGAGGAGCAAGTAGGTGAAGCCGACCGCGTCCCTCAGAGCCATGGTCTCTCGACTAGACCCAGACTTGAGAACTCGAATACGTATGATTGGTCTTCCTTAACCCCAAACACCCAACTCTAGCTAATGAATGTCTATAGTTTATGGGCAATTGAAGCGTCTTTCTGTCTATCGACGGCAGAGTCTATTGATCCTCCACAATCCGGTAATGCTTTTTATCAATTCAATGCGGAGCGATATCAATGTACTGATTTGATTCAAGTCAAGGCTTCAATGTTATCAAGAAACAAAGCTGTCTCTAGTGATTGATCCGTTTGCTCTCCCCTTAGTGGTACACAAATAGGGTACTTGTTGGTGTTGCACATGCTCTCTTCTTCAAATAGGGTAGGATCTTTCTTTAAGCCACTACTTTCATCAGGGCTTCTTAATGGCCAACTCGTGCCAGCTGCTTACTTTCTCTCGAAGGAATCGGCATACCTGACAAGCAAACAGCGCTTGTGGAAATGGAAATGATTGACAGGCGGAAGCGGCCATTTCTCTCTATAGAACTGTCCAGAATTGATAAAGAGAAGCAGCTTTGAAGTCATGGAGAACGAAAATAGGACCCTGGCTCTTTAATCTAGTGATTAAAGGTAAAGTGCTTCGCTTCGGTACATTGGTGTAGGGGAATGCGTACCTACGCCTTTGAACTACCTTGGGGAGAGCGGACTCGCTGATGACCCTCCTTGGGAAACAAATGAAGTGGGTGGATAAAGCTATCGAGAAGTGATGCAGGTTGTTGAAGGTCAGGCTCTCCGTCAAACAGAGAAATCTTAATCGTCAGAACAACGCTGAACCGTTCTTATAATACGCATGAAGAAAGTGCAAACGTTTAGTAAGAAATCGCCATAGGGCGGCACGAACAGAAAGAAAGGCTTCTGCCAATCGGAATAGGAATGCGAAATCCCAGTAAAAGGGTCGAAGATAGGAGGATTCCTTTGATCCATACCGTCATCTACCAGCTGACTTCGTCAATTGCTCTTTATCGCTTAATAGAAGGGAAATTTCATTAGATATATGAAAAAAAAGAATATCAATTGCCACCGGCGAGAAAAAGCTTAAATAGACACAATTCGTAAGGAAGAAGTGATCAAAAGTACGAGGTCGGCATAGGAGATATGATGTGTCGGAGGCAGAAGGCACGGAGAAGTCAAGATCTTCCAAGATAAACCCATTCCGATGCCTATAAAATCAGGTGCACCGCGTCTATACTACAAAAGTGTGATAGGTTTCTTCGTATTTCTTCCGCCGACATCGCTTTCTTATTCCTATGAAAATATCCCTGGTGTGGGAGGGAATGGTTTCTTTGTAATTCCTCCTTCTATATAGAAAAATATGGGCAGACCTTTTCTCATAGATGGACCGACGATCTTAAATCCACAGAAAGATGTTAGCTTTGAGATTGCCCCATTAAAGGGAACCAACCAAGTGTTTCTCCGATCCGAATCTATAGAGAGTAATAGTGCGATTCAGTAAGAATATTTCACCTTTCACATACATACCTCTGCCTTAGCTTCCACGCGGGGTTCGACTAATGACTGAACCAAATCTGCATGACCAACATCGGTAGACTAACTTGGATCTGACCGGCCTATCCCAAATCCCGTATCAGCTCTCTCTTCGCAATGAATTCCAGTAGTCAGCCGACTTACATGTTAGTACGATTTGCTTCCCTCTTGGAGCCATACCATAGGTTTTTGACCCACCTTATCTTTGGTACCGGTACGGGCATGTTCCCTCAAGGGGAAGGCTCTCGGGAGTGTGAACCTATGTCTTTCACTCTCGACCACCGGACTAGTCCATTTTGTATTTATAGTGGAACTCCTTCTGATCCCACCATAGCAAAGGATTTAGGTTCCTGCGAAAAACGGAGACTTTTTAAGCAGATATGAATTCCCGATGTGATTGTTATGGGCATACCGCTATTTATACGACCGTCTGATCGATTCCTTTCATTGGTTATGGGATCCAGTAGAATCGCAAAAATGCGGGAAAAATCATCTAAATCAACAAGAAAAGTTCCCTAACCCTGGGATTTTAGTTGCAAAAGGAGCATTTTATATAAAAGAAGCAAAAAAAGCACCAGACCTACCCAATATGGGTATAATGGAGTGTTTAGTGCGGGGGAAGATGGAAGTCCTTGCCTTGACCAGTATCAGCAGATGGCTCAGGTGAAACAACCGATGACCTTGATGAAAAGGCCCATGCCGGTAGATTGTAAATTGAGCTGTCCTCAGCGTATTAGAAACCGACATGCGAAAACCAAGAGTTGGTGGTCTGCGATCTCCCATAGTTCTTCCCTTCTACCTCTCGATCTTGCCATTTTGGTCTTTGTAGACCCATTTGCAATTGACAGCACTTCCATGTAAACATTCATACTTTTTTAGTGAGGAATGCGATCCGAAGTATCGTGTGGGATCTATAGCATCCGTTGGGTTAGGGTAGCCCTAAGTTATATAAGTTCTAAATAAATATGCATTTGAAAGTCGATTTTAGACTGACCATCCACCTTCTCAAGGCCGAGAAAGTGCGATATAGGCTCCGAATGAGGCCATACAACATGGTTCTAACCTCCCAATGAGTAGGGAATTGAATGATATAGTCTTATTACTTCTTTGATTCAATTGCCGAGTTGAGGTAAATCGGGAAAAAGGCTTTCCGCATTATAGAGCAGTATGTTATTCAAAGAGATGGAACTGATAGGCTCACGGATGGATGATACCTTCCACAACGGGAATGTTTATCTGGTATAAGATCTATAGAATTCGATGCCTTGTGAAAACCATCCCCAAGGGGTCTGCGTCAATCCGATGAATATGATCACTACTCACCTTGAGCACTCCCAAGTTATTCTTCTTTTTATATAAATAAACCAAATAAATCGTAAGAAAAAATCAATAGCACAGATAAAGCGAAATCAAAAAGAAAGAGCACGCCGAAACTATATTCAAAAGAAGTTGTCACGTAGGCATGAGAAATAGCGTAGCTAGCGTATCCGGGTCGAGAGCACTCTTCTTCCCACAAACAACCTTTGTTCACATCCTCTTTTCTGCCTTTGAGTAGAGTTCCTCCATTTCATATATCTTCACAAGTTGAGCCTCTAGCTCATATCTGAGTGTCCATTCCTGAATGGTCATGTTCCTCATTTGTCAATTACCTCTATGCTTGCTTCTAATAAGATTGTCTTTACGGATACTGGCATCACTATACTCATTAACATTCCAACCTCTCAAATACTTTCTAAAGGATTGGGATACATCTTGCCAATAATCCTTCATATTAGCTTTGCATCTTGCCGGCCATCTAGAAATAACCTCTTCTTTTCAATTCTCTTTCAGCAACCAAGCTGTTTCAAACCTGAATTTGTATGGGGTAAAAGCTCTATCTTCCCCTTCTACCAATAAAAGAGGTGCATGATCAGACCCAGCCTGAAGCAAACTTATCAAAAAAGAAAACAAAAAATACAGTGGAATCAAGCACTTCTCTAACAGGATTTTCTTGTTTATTGGTCCAAGTAAATTGACCTCCAACCCTCCTGAATTCTTGTAACTAAACTTCAGCAATGAACTCATTCAAGGCTGCCATCCTTCTAATATGCACATTACCATTAGATTTTTTCATGACTGAACCTAATCAGATTTCAATCTCCACCCATTACCTTTGGTAAGTCAGTACTGTGCACCCTTGATGTCATTTCTGCAAAGAAATCATCTCTAAGCTCCTGCTGAGTAGGGTCATACACATTAATCACAACCCAAGATAATTTGTCTTTTCTCCTTGTTACCAGCACATAATTCTAATGAGCACCAGACCCCAAAAATACAGCATCTATCTAAATCATCCAACCTCACACCTATCAACAATCCACCTGCAGAACCCATAGAGGGATCTGCTGATACAGAACCATTTGAACAAACTTCTTATTGCAAAATCTGATAGCTCTTTGTCTGTAAAGTTATGCCTTTTTGTCTCCTGCAAACAAACCACATCTACCTTATTGAGTTCTAATAATTCCGCCAACTGACCTCTTCTACCATTTAGCTCACATTCTAAAATAGTATCTTTATCTTGGACAGTTTTTCTCAAGAAGAGGAAAGCTGATAAGGAAACCTAGGAAGCAAACATGTCGTGGAAACAGGGTACAAAGCTTGTGGGTGTTAGAAAATGCTTCTCATATTTGATTATATAGCGTTATTGTATTTCTCAATTTGTTTGGTGCATTTTAAGAGATAGCTTTCAGTGGCATGCTATCCCTGGTTGTCTAGATGATTATTTAGTAGAGATTGCTAGGGAGGATAAATAATAAATATAGATCATGGTCTTAGCAGCAGCTTGCTGGGGTTTGTGGCTTATCCGCAACGATATGGTGTTTAATAACAAGCAAGAGAATCACAAGTCCTGTTGCAGTGCATAAACAGATATGTTTGTTTGTATACAGCTTGGGAAGAATTTACTGAAGCCAGAGGAGAGGATAAAATGGAGTTGGAGGAGATCATATCAGGCGTGATGGTCCAAGCTCTCCGGTGGAGGGAGCTATTATACCCCTAAAGCCCATAAACACACATGAGAGAGAGCGAAACAGCAATCAGACCTTTTGGTATAAGTTTTCTCACCCACTCCCTCATCCTTTGACTTCCAATTCTTTCAAGAAGTGAACTTGACAAGCATGTCCTATTTCTTTGTCCTGGGGCCTAGACCTTGACAATTTCTTTCCTTCTCGATATCCTACTAATTCCTTAATTAGCTCATTCTCGATCCTAATGAATGAATCCACTAATCTTTTGGATAGATGAGATTCATGGGGATGCAGCTGAAGAGGTAGTCATAGATGGTAAAGCAGAGAAGGTGAATTCTTATACTATAGTTGTGATGTTTCAGTTAGGCAATCAGAAGGATGTCTAGGAGAAAGTGATCACAGAGGTTAAGGATGAGAAGGTAAAAACAGGCAGCATAGATGAAAAGGTGAGTTTGTGCAACCAGCAGGATGTTGTAACTCACTACTACTTAATTAATGATCATTAATTAAGGGCAGCTAAGCGATTTCATAGCCTGAGTTTGACTTAACCAGCTGACCTTACTTCGTAACCTTTTCTTCTTTTCTTTATTGTTCGACTAAGATTATGAAATTACAGAGTAGGTTTTTTTTATAAGGAACTGGAAAAAAAGTTCGGAAAAGGAGAAAAGCTAAGGTTACAGAATCACTTATCCGTCTACAAAGGAAAAGGCTTAGATAGATGAAGCGGAAGAAGGAACAAGTCTTGAAGGCGGATTAGCAAGGGAATGAATCTGATGAAGCTGTTCCTCCGCTAGAATAAGGGGGGCATGATCGCTGATTTGACCGGGCAGACCAGATGAGCGAGATTGATTGAAAGCGCTGTGCCAACTTGCGTACAAGATTTTTAGACTCTAGTAAATCATGTTCACAAGTTATTTCGTACAGGCTATTCAAGGTCTATTGGCTTTATTGCTTATGTGGTACTTCGACCGCGAAGCCTCGCTTATGCACCGAGAAAGATCGTAGATAGGAAAGATCTGTTATGCACCAACGACGGCCCCTTCTCTTTACCTTTATCGTCTCATACCTCAGTCCATTGCTGGCTTGAAAATGCTGTCTCTCTTCTTCTTTGCTCGCGAGAGTGAATAAGAGGAAGACCCACCGGGGGGGAGGATGGAATGAGTCGGCAAGGGGATCAACCATCTTCTTTCAGTAAAGGCCCACACATTCTCCTTAATATTGGGATGGGATAAAAGGACTCTGAAGAAGGAAACTCTCTTCCCGTCTTGCGTAACTGACCACTGCAAATCAAGTCGAAAGTGCTTATATGCTTAACACGTTTTTGTCTCAATGACAGGCCACTTGAACATTGTATGATTTTTTTTAAGAGACTCGATCTTATGTATCTACTTATTGTCTTTTTGCCTTTGCTCGGTAGTTCCGTAGACGGGTTTTTTGGACGTTTTCTAGGATCTGAAGGAACCGCTATAATGACCACCACGTGCGTTTCATTTTCTTCGATCTTATCTTTGATTGCTTTTTATGAAGTCGCACTGGGAGCTAGTGCTTGCTATCTCAGAATAGCTCCATGGATCTCATCGGAAATGTTTGATGCTTCTTGGGGCTTCTTTGGCGACCGTGAAGTCACCGGATGAATTGCCGAGTAGATAGATCAGATCCGGACGCTGCAGTTGTTCCGCGGTGATACGGACTCGACCCGCTCCTACCCACCCTGGGGTATCATAGCATGTCGGGAACCGAGGGGGGACATACTGGACGTAACTACTCCCGTCGGTTGGGGGCTCTGCCGCCCTGCCTTTCGATCGATACACAGTTGAGGAGGCCGATCACGAACGTGACAGGTGTGGGAGCGATCCTGGGAAGGCAAGGCTAAGACGGCGCCTTGCATATGGGTAGCAAGAGGGCGCTTATGCCCCGACGGTGGGGCCTTATGGGGAAGGGCCTAGCCCAATAGGGACAACACACCCCCCACTTTAAGCGCATCTCTGTATCGACTGAATAACTCTATCTAAGGGTGACGTCGGTGGAACCGGTGAACCACGCGAGCTGGTTAGATGCGTGGGGCAGAGGGCTTGTAGTACCCCCTTTTCTTGATCCAGCCTTTTCTTCGCTTCGGTAGTTAATCACCTAAAATCCAAGGGAGGCTGGCCTACACGCCATACCTATACCCATACAGTGCCAGGCAGGTGGTGGACTCATTTTTGGATTAGGGAAGGGAAGAAGGGGCCTAAGCACGGCAGATGCCGTACACTTGAGTGGCAAAGGAAAGCGAGACCGTACTTCTTTTTCCAGGCCTGTTCTTACATAAGGTTCCCGCAGAAGATCAAGTTGGTGAGCCGTGTGATGGGAAACCTTCCCGCACGGTTCGGAGAGCACTGAAGACGAATGAGAGGTTCACCACCACATCATTGCAAGGGGAGCTCGCTCGATTCGCAGATTGGCCTGACTCGTAATTCACTTTTGACTCTGTGTTCGATAGCCTGACCGTAGTTATGTTAATTGTGGTTACATTCATAAGTAGCTTGGTCCATCTTTATTCCATTTCATATATGTCTGAGGATCTGCATAGCCCTCGATTTATGTGTTATTTATCCATTTTTACCTTTTTTATGCTAATGTTGGTGACTAGAGATAACTTTCTTCAATTATTCCTGGGATGGGAGGGAGTAGGTCTTGCTTCATATTTGTTAATTCATTTCTAGTTTACACGACTTCAGGCGGATAAAGCTGCTATAAAAG